>CM069907.1:27415388-27620388 GCA_036172215.1 Camellia granthamiana
GACTCGCTACGTCTCACACGGAGAATACAATACCAGTCCGGCTCGTCTGGTCGTGCCAGCTTCAAATGAACCGTACATACAATATCGTGCCTGTAAAAGAAAGAAAACTTAACAGGTACAATATTGTTAGAAGTATGCATAACAATGCAATTGAAAGTGCGTGACAACGCAAGTGAAGGGGTGCATGACAATGCGGGTGAAAGGGGTGCGTAACAACGCAACCCGAGTGTGCGCATAACAATGCGATTTGAAATAAGCATAACCATGCTAGGTAGGCACAAACACATATAAGTAAAGCACACGCGACAACGCATACAATGTGTATGATGAGAGAAACTTGAACACATATAAGTAAAGTACACACGACAACGCATACAATGTGTATAGGAAGGAACTTAAATAGAAGGGTGCAAGACAATGCAACCTAAGAATGCGAAACAATGCGGGTGGACGGGAGGATGCAAGACAATGCAACCTAAGAATGCGAAACAATGCGGGTGGATGGGAGGACGCAAGACAATGCAACCTAAGAATGCGAAAAACAACACGGGTGGACGGGAGGACGCAAGACAATGCAACCTAAGAATGCGAAACAACGCGGGTGGACGGGAGGACGCAAGACAATGCATCCTAAGAATGCGAAACAACACGGGTGGACGGGAGGATGCAAGACAATGCATCCTAAGAATGCGAAACAACGCTGGTGGACGGGAGAATACAAGACAATGCAACCTAAGAATTCGAAACAACGCGGGTGGACGGGAGGATGCAAGACAATGCATCCTAAGAATGCGAAACAACGCGGGTGGACGGGAGGATGCAAGACAATACAACCTAAGAATACGAAACAACGCGAGTGGATGGGAGGATGCAAGACAATGCAACCTAAGAATGTGAAACAACGCGCGTGGACGGAAGGATGCAAGACAATGCAACCTAAGAATGCGAAACAATGCGGGTTTCTTAAGATGCATGACAATGCAATTTGAGAATGTTTATCGTAAACAAGACAACACACGTAATGCAACGCATTCAAAGCAGTTATTGAATCTCCCAAGATAATAAAGGATACAAAAAAGGATACACCATGCGCGTATCGAGTGCTACGCACAGAAGACACGGTCCGAGGTCAAAACGGAGACCGGTTAAGCTTCAAAAATGCAGTTTCTTGCACTGTCTTGAGCAAATAAGGCCCCAAACCACATATATAACCCAAACAAAGATGTAGGAGGTGCACCGACCACCAGGGGAGACCACCGGCCATCCACCGGCCACAAAATAAGGCCACCGGCCATCTATTTGGCCGACCGGCCAAAAATGCCTATTCGGGGCAGTTTTGTCCTTTTGGCCACGGGTCTTTAAATATAGGGCTTCTAGCCCTATTTCTTCACTTGCCTCTTGGTCGAAAATCTCTCCCCTCTCTCTTTAGGTTATTTTCCAACCTTCATTCCTCGTTTTTCCTCGATTTTTGAGCCTGTTTCGTCGTTCGATTTGCAAACACCTCCTCGTTTCGCACGTTTTGAACTGAACAAATCTTGGTTTTGGTGCATTTTTCTCGATTTCCACCACTCGGGGTTTGTTTTCCTCGAGTTTACCTTGATTCTCATGCCTTTTCCGCACTCCGAGCTTTCCGTCCATTTTTCACCCTCTTGGGGTTGACTTTTCAGTTGACTTTTCACATTCTAGCTCGGTTTTCACACTTCCGGCCATTTTCGCACCCTTCTCGACATGGCAGACGATCTTTCACAGGGTGGGGCTCCCCCGAAGATGGATGTTGACCCCGAGGTCGAGCTCCTACCTCTCCACATCCGGCCGTTCGACCCGGCGGCTTACAAGCCGGCCATACACGTGTTGCCTCCCGATGGACTTCGCCAGTTCAGGAGTTTTGCCAGGGACGTGCCACCAGAGCTTCTATTGCGTGAGCCGGAGTCACATCTGTCTTACGGTGCTTCCGAGGTATACTCTTTCCCGTTTCATTTTTCGCAATGTAGAACACAACTGCAATAGTCGATCTTGTTCTTTAATTGCTTGAACCAGATACACTAACACATCATACACAGTAATTCAACTGCGAACACACCCGCACCTGATATTTGTTTGAATCTGAACACGTGCACACACATTGTATTTTTACTGAACCACTCAAACACACTGATACATCATATGCTGTAGTTCACTACGAGCACACCCGCACCTGATATCTGTTTGAATCTAAACACGTGTACACATGCTGTGTTCTTACTGAATCACTCAAACACGCCGATACATCACATGCTGTAGTTCACTGCGAGCACACCCGCACCCGATATTTGTTTGAATCTAATCACGTGTACACACGCTGTATTCTCACTGATTCTGAGCGCATTCAACACTATATTTGTAATGCTGCTTCGCAACTTGTTTGTTTTGAAAACAGGGAGATTCCCATGCCTTCCGAGGGTATGGGAATACCGTCGCTCGCGGATGGTACATGGAGCTACCTGACGCAGTTCGTCGGATCGTTGACCAGGCTGGCTTCGGGCGTTTCTGTATGGAGCTCTCGTGCCTCACTGCGAGCAGGCCTCTCCTTGCTGCCTTGGTGGAGAGGTGGTGGGACACCACCGATTCCTTCCACTTTTCTTCCACCGGGGAGATGACGATGACTCCCTTCGACTTCTCCATGCTCACAGGCATTAGAGTGGGGGGTGATCCGATCCCCTTTGATACAGACATGGACGAGTGGGACGCGGCTCAGCTCTACTTGCTCGGCACTCGGCCACCTCTTGCTTGAGCAGGGTTTGTGCGATACTCATGGTTCGAGGATCACTTCCGGATCTAGGCGCTTACTACCCGGGAGGAGGAGGAGCAGTACGCTCATGGCTTTATTATGTTCTTGCTGGGGTGGGAACTACGCTCTTCGCCGACTGGGCGAACACCGTCGCCCTCTACCTGCTGAGTGCACTGGTTGACGTGACCAGGATCCACGGCTTCGACTGGGGTGGCGCTGGCCTGGCCACACTTTATAAATATATAAGTTTATCCTCCCGCCTCAGCAGGCAGCTGCTTGGAGGCTACTGGTGAGCCTGGGAGGTACATATTCCCTTTTCTGCCTTTTCGATTCTGCTTTTCATTATCTGTACACCATACACACTGCGCACACGCAATCTATTTTACACTGACTGTACATTGCACACACTGCACAACACGCTGCACACATTGCACAATACACTGCACACTGTTCTCTGATTTTTGCTTCTATCTGTACACTGCTTTATCTGATAAGCCTGCTCATATCTGCTCTATTACACTGTACAGTTGTGGGTGTACGCCTATTTCCCGAGGCTTGCCCCAGTGCCAGAGGAGGAGATGCCTCCCATGATCCCATTGTCCTACCGCTTCGACATAAGGTACAAGCGGAGGCCTCGGGAGTCTTTCATATTCTTTCGCCGCTATTTCGATACCATCATCGCAGCAGAGGTATGTCAAACATTACAATTTATTTAAGCTTCGCTTTGCATTGCATTTTCAATAGCAGTAGATAACAAACTGTATTTTGTTTGCAGATCACGTGGCAGCCATGGGCCTCATTGCCCATCGCAGTATGGGAGCGGTATGAGGGCGCTCGGGAGACCTCCCGATTCAGGATTTTACTAGAGGGCCCGGTCTGTCGGGCTTGGTACCTGGGCGAGCGCTTCTTGCGGCAGACCTTAGGCGTTGCAGAGCACACAGTTTCGGAGCTACCTCCTATAACCATGAGGCAAACAGAGATATACACCCCACAGGAGATGGCCGATTATACAATCGGTTGGGACTCGGAGGGCTTTAGAGGCGAGGGTGACTATGCAGAGTACGTCCAGACCTATATCATGCGGCCTCTGGGTAGTGCTCGCCGAGCTGAGAGGGAGAGGCCAACGGCGCTAGCGGCTGGAGCAGGAGCAGGAGCACCGAGGATGGCTCGGGCCCGTGGTAGGAGTGGGCCCCGGAAAGGGCAGAGAGCTGGGTGGCCAGCGCTGCCTACGATGATGACATGCAGAGGGCAGGGTGGGGAGACTTATCAGATCCCCATCGCTCCCCCTTCGGCTGATCATGAGTTAGTCGGGTTCTACGATTTGCCCCCGGTGTGTACTACTGCATTTTGTATTCTGTACCGTCATTTCATTTCATTCCGTTTGATATTCCGCAGAATACTGATGCACACTTTCGCAGGCTTCCTCCGAGTATACTCGCCAGTCCCTGGAGTTGACTACCTCCGTGATGGGGATGCTACAGCGGAGCCTCGACTTACTGGCTATTTACAGTATCCCGGTAAGTTCTGTCAACCACAGTCTTTCAAACACAGTCTCAAACTTTACATAAACTGTTTCACATAATCTGATGCATCACATCGCCAACACAGCACTTGATACATGGCACTCACGGCCTTGGTATGCTGTAATCATACATTGCTCACAGCATTGCTTATGTCATTCATACACTGCACTCAGCCGCTGCATTCTGTACTGATACCCTGTTCACAGCATTCATACACTGTACCCAGTCACTGCATTCTGCACTGATATACTGCTCACAGCATTCATACATTACATTCAGTCACTGCATTCTGCACTGATATACTGCTCACAGCATTCATACATTACATTCAGTCACTGCATTCTGCACTGATACCCTGTTCACAGTATTCATACATTACATTCAGTCACTGCATTCTGCACTGATACCCCTCCTTTTGCGTAGCATACTATTTGTGCTTTTCAGCCTCCATTCCAGATTTCGACTGCAAGAGGTGCTCCAGCAGGACCATCTGCACCTGCCCGAAGAGCAATGAGAGGTGGCACAGTATATCCCCGCACCAAAGCGGGGCGCACTCATGTTAGGAGCAGCTCTCGGGCACCAATCCCAGACGATGATGAGTCCGAGGCAGAGGTAGAGACAGAGTCGTCCGAGGAGGAGACTGGAGATGACTCGAGCTCGGGCTCAGATGGTGGAGCTGACGACGATGCTCCTGGACCTTCGTCCAAGAAGAGGATGAGGACAGACCCTCAGGCCTGAGACCGCTTGGCGTTAATCTAGACTTTTTCTGCTTTTCTTCTTTTTGTTTTACTTTTTCCTTTTTGCTGGTAGCTTGAGCACACTGTACTGCCGCGGGCAGGTTTTATTTTCTTCGAAGCTATGTACTTGAAAAGATGATGAAATGAAACAAGCCTTTTGTTTGAAAAGTGTTGCATTTGTACATCACATCGCATCGCATCATATCACATAACAATGTAATGAGATTGAGCTTTTGTTTGAAAATTGGAACACTTGCATCGTAATAACCAGATAATAAACCGGCCAATGACAAAACAACTTTATACAACCCACTGCTCATTCTGAACACACAGCCCATAACACAGCGATTGGTTCATTCTGCACACAGCGAATCCTGAACAAACAATCCAATCTGAAAAGACGGAATACAAAGGTGGAATCGGCAGAAATTGAAACACACTCAGATGCTCCAAATTTTCCTTTTCTTCTTTTGCTTCGCAGCCTGGAACCCAAAAAAAAAAGCTTCAGATAGGTCCAGGTTTTACTATTCTGACATGACCTGGGTCAAACCCTGCGGTCGTTGAAAGAACAAGTCTTGCTTTGCACAAATGTGGAGAATGGCACAGCACTCTGAGCACAAAACGATTTTTTGAAAATGAGAAAAGGGTTCTCAACCGGGTATTGAGTCTACAACTGAACATAGCATACTATGACTCAACAAAAGGTACACGACCTAAACACATCGAGTAATACTCGAAAAAGACTCAAAACAAAAGTTAAGGTAAACAAAACAAAAGACACGACACACAGACGTGTTACAAAGACAAGGGACCTCTCAGTTTGCGAGGAGCCAGTTTCTCCGGGTATTATTCCCACCCTTTCTTATTTGTGATTCTCACATCACTCGGCCCTCAGGCTCTGTTTTTATGAAAAATCCCTTTTCTCACTTTTTCTCTCATCACACATCTCTCTATTCTTCAATCTCTCATTTTTCATCCCTCCCCTGGGTGGTTGATGGATAAATAGAAAGTTGTGGGTTCATGCCTAACACTGTTAGCTCGCAGCTATTTCTTCTGGTGGCGTCTAGCCGATGCCCCAGATGAGGGAGTGGAGTATCTTGTTCCATTCCAATTCGTGCTTCGCACTTGGTTTGATACGTCGTTACTCAGAGGGTAAGAGAGCTTTCAGCCCTTTACAGACAGCTCCAGTCGTGCCCTCTTCTGGCAAGTATGCTGGCGATGGGGGAAAGACAGGAAGCCTGACTCAACTGTGCCCCTAGTTCATCATTTTGACCATTTTTTTGGTTTTCTACTAAAACAATTTTGACCAAAATGAGAGTTAGATTAGCATGCTTGTTCGATTTTCTGATTCAAAATCATGCAAGTCAAGTTATGAGCACTGAAAATTTTCCTTTTTTGGGTCCAAGAAATGGTTCAGTTTTGGAAAAGATGGAATAATTTTCAAGAAATTAGTCAACCTCAGTAAAAAAAATTCTCAAAAATCATTTTGGCAAACAGCCAGTGCTCAACGAGCACAGAACCTACTCTCGAGATGCACAACATCGGATCCGAAGGAAAATTGCCCCTTGCTTGAAGAGAGCTGCATGGCAACGAAAAGTTTCCCCTTGTTTGAATAGCGACTCATGGCAACGGAAAGTTGCCCCTTGTCTGGATAACGCCGCAGCATACTGTGAACAGTTCTCATTAGTGATGATCGCAACCGAACTCTCGGATACAGAGAAGACTAAGATGGTCAAAACCAATATATGGACACAGTCACTTTGAAAGTGTTGGTGGCTGGACTTCAGGATGAAGTTGCCTACGTATCCCAAACATGGGAATCAAGCCTTACGTAGTTCCGGCCAAGGTACACTCGTGTATTAACCCTCACCTTCTACGCTCTAACTTTTGCCAAGGCCGCCCTTCCGGGTTTTCAACCTTGCGAGCTTTGTTTTTCTTTTCTTTTCATTTCTTTTCTTCTTTTTTTTTCATTTTCTTCATTTTTCTTCTTTTTTTCCATTCTTTGCATTTTTTTTTTTTTGTTCTTTTTCTTTTTTTTCCTTGCTCTAACTTTTGCTTGGGTCGCCCTTCCGGGTTTTCGGCCCAGCGAGCCTCTCAAGGGTAAAAGTGTAGCTTGGTCCATGCCAAATGGTTTTTGAGATCCTGAAGTCATCTGAATCTAAGAGAACGGCTGCTGTTCGCTGACGATACAAGAGTCCATCCAATGGGGGGGCTGAATTTGCCCCTAGTGTTGTGGATCGGAACTCAATTGTCCTTCAGCGATACCTTCTTCTTTCTTCCCTTCTGGGATTTGGCATTCTTGCCGATCTTCGTCGTGGACTCTTCGAGTACATTCTCTGACGTATTTTGCCCCTTGTTCGAGGGGTGCTTCTAATCTGGCCATACAAGCCTCACATTACGGTTGGCCGTTGAACATTCTAAATTCACGTTCAAGGTTTTGAGAGTAAGGGGTTGAATCTTGAGGCTGAGAGCGATCCTAGGCTGCACAATCTCAAGGGCGATTCCACACAGGTCTTCGCAGGACTGCGCAAAACATTTTTTGAAAACTTTTAAGAAAACGACAAATCACTCGCGCTGAAGACAATGTGGAGCCAATCTGGATCAAGCCGGGATCCTTCTCAGTACTCACGTTAACAAACATGATCTCATTCATTAACGGCTTAGCATGCCTCTCTTTCTCTCAATTGGTCAAATTTTGAAAACCCGAGGAACTTCTTCCTCTTCGTTTTCATCACTACAGTGTTAAAAAAAAGTTTTGAAAAACTTAGGTCAATGCAATGAGTTCGAGGTGCAGAAGAGTAAGTGAGATGCTCCGCCGTTTCATTCAAATCCTCTAGCACAACTAGCTCAAAGTAGCAATAAGCACGGAAACATGATAGCCGCAGCTGTTTCATTCAGATTTCCTGGTTGCAACTGGCTCCACAGCAGAGACAGACTCAAAAGAAAGCAAAAGGATAATTACAAAACAAAATAATGATATCCGAGGCAACGACCCTGGAATCACCTGATTTCTATACAATGGGACTGACTCGATATAATAAGACAGACCCTTAAGCAAAAAGACTAACTCAAAACAAAGAGACATACTAAAAAACAGAACCGGAGAATTGACTCAACACCCAAACCAAAAATTACAAAAACCAGCATTCGCAAATGCTCAAAACAGTGCGTGCCAGACGCCACATCTGAAATACACCGAACGCTGCCCGTAGGTGGTCCAACCCCTGATCACATACTTGTAGTATCCTCGAAGTCCAACAGCTCAGTGATGACAGACTTTGCTGAGGTAAGTGGGAGGATGACCTCATTGTCGATCAAGTCCTGTACTTCATGGCGAAGACGGAAGCAGTTATCGGTGCTATGACCCGTTTGCTGGTGGTACGCGCAGTACACGGTAGCATCATGGCCTGCTGGAAGATGACTAGGGAGAGGCCGAGGCTCAAGAGGTTTGAGATGACCTTTTTCTGCCAGGATTTGAAGTGCTTTAGACAAAGGCATGTAGAGGGCGTGAAAGACTCTGCGCCCTCGGGGCAGATACTTCGAAGTCTGTGGACCTTTGCTGGATGTACTCAAAAAAGGATCGGCAGGTACTGCCTTGGCTCTCTGATCTTTTCCTGGTGCAGGGTTGGGATTTGAGGGAACTGTTCTGGCTTGACAGGGCCTATCCCGATTTTTCGCCTGGCGAGAACTCCCCTTGATTGGAGTGGGGAAAGCATCATCCACAATCTTAGCCACGACTGCGAGTACTTGCTGTTTATTGAACCCCCCGGCTTTCAAAGCCTCGAATGCCCACAACAGTTGTTCAACGGGATCAGCATCTGTTCCCACTTTGTTCTTACCTCTAGCCTCAGCTTGATCGAGGGTTTGGGTTGCTATATCAGAGCGAAACCCGGTTGTTGTTGACATGTCATTACTATAGCTTGAGACAACCTCAGGTTGGCTGAGCTCGATCACAATTCGCCTCAGTAGCGGGGGCTTCTACGATACAAAATTCCCGGCATACGATGTAGTTGGTGGTGAAGCCGACATTCCGTAGGCGAGATCAGCCACAGACCTCTGAAGGGCACCAATCATTCCCATCAACTCAAACGTGGTGGGCTCACGAGCTTGACACAACTGGGGTGTCCAGATCGGGTATGCGACAGGCGACCTGGGCGGATGCGGTATATCAACATTGGTCTCATCCTGCAAGATGATTCCTTGGTCTAATGCGGCTACCATAACCACAATTTCCTCTGAACTTTGCGTCATCATAAGTTCGTTGAACTGAATGGTGACTGACGGATCAGATGTTTGTCTTGCCTCGGCAAAGGAGAACATTGGCTATTTTGTACTAAATCTCTGAACTGAAAGAGAAAACACGTAGCATTTCGGCCCAATCAAAACAGACACAAGCATAGCTGAATAACTGTACTCTACTACTGATCACTGTTCTCCAAAATCACTGTCCCAAAAACTGAATCTGATACCCGCAGATATAACTGATTCCTCAAAACACTGATACTGATACCCTCAGGCCTGATACTCAGACTTGCAAACTGATATATGCATTCCCTGTAGAGGTCAACTCAAAAAGCACATAACAAGCAAGCAAGAGCCAAAACACCCCTCTTTTGGGGTAGGGTTTCCCTGTCCTATTTTGTCAGGAGCTATGGTTTCACTACGCACGCAGCGGTTTCAAACAACCTATAATCGGGTAGCAACCTGTCCTAGCTCGGAATGGTCACTATGGATTCTGAACATGCACTAGGTCGAATGGTCAAAAGGGTGCCTCGGTGACAACCGGGGTTTGTGTTCCCATCGTGGCAGAGCCCGTAACCGGTCAGCCTTATGGCACGCTCACGCTTCTCAAAGCGAGCCTCCGGCAAACCGTTCAGGAATAACAGACGGCAAACATGGTGTCCTAGGCGCACCAATGCAAATGCAATGCAAAGAAACACATAAGTGTAGTCAAAACAAGATATCATGAGTTCGAGTCAAGTTCTCTAAGTCCCCAGCAGAGTCGCCAGAAACTGTGGACACGCCCTCGGGCCTCCGTGCTCTTCCACAGTTCGGACTCGTTTTGTGTCACGGTTCTTAATCTAATCTCACAATGTGCAATGTGAGATTGATAAATCACCAAAGAGTCCAAATCCGGCAAATTGTTTTGGAAAACAGATTTTTGTAAAGAAGTGTCAAACATGGACTGCTTTGCCAGATACAGAGTCACCACCTAAATATTTTTTTATGGGGGAATTTAGGAAACCCTGACTCGTTGCCTAAGGCCACGTGTCCATCATCACCAAAGTTGCCTCGGCTCGGGAACTTGGGTACGATTGGGGAAGGTCAGCTATGAGCACCCCCGCTCGCCCGATCAAAGATCGGCCTCTACTAACCATGATATCTAGTTTTGAAAACATTATGCATTCTTATTCCATTTAATTAGCTAATCTTACTATGTGATGCGCACAACACAAAATGTATAGACTAGATCGCCTAATTTGGAACAAAGCATTGCATATCCGCTCGTTTGAATGACAGTTTGAAATTTGCTACTCGCAGGTAGGCTAAAACACGGATTTCAACGAGTTGTTCCAACTCAAGCAATCCAACCTCCACCCACAGGCATTCAGACAGTAAATCAACTAAGTAGTTAGCCTCATGGCAAGCATGCTTTCATGTTAACATTCACACTTATGCGAGACGCTAAAGCATAAACACTCACCTAGTACTCCAAGCCAAAACAAGGAACATGTTAGTAATCAAATGTATGATCCAAGTCCATGTTAAGGTGGCTAATGCATCGCAGGCAAAATGCAGCTAGAATAGGCTCGGCTAATCTATGGATGGCATGTGAGATGCAGCAGATGACATGTATTCAAGTTAGATTTGAAATACTATACAATTAGTATGATGCGCCGAGCCCGGTGTATGCAATACAAATGAATGGATGCAAACATGCTATCATAAGTATGCCAATCAAAACATGTCCTAATACTAACCATCAAAAGCAGGTAAGTAAAAGGGAGAAAGAAATGGGGGTTGGAAGACATGCATCACACACACGCACGCTTATTACACAATTCGCCCTCTCTCGGAGGGACCAAAAGAATAATATAAATTTAACTAACTAACAAGCCAATTAAATAGTTACAGACCACTTCACTAGTTAAGCAAATTAACTAAGCTAAAAAAAAGCGGTGAAACAGCCTCGGGAAGAGGGTCCAATGCATGCGTGCCCGGCTCCGCTCGGAAATCCACCACCATGCACAAACTGCCTCTTTTTGCACTGTTTTATGCCTCTGAAGACTGCACAAGTCCCAAGGTTGCTTCTGAAATACTCCCTGAGGGTTGTGGGAGACCACCGGCCATGGAAAAGTGGTCATCGACCATCTATGATGCTTTCGGCCATCCATTGTTGGTCAATCGGCACTAAGAATGGTCGGTCGACCATCTCTTCCTGCAGAACCCTGTTTTGACAGCAGCAGAGGGCAGACAAAGCATGGCAATGCATTTTTAAGCAAATGTTTGCACAACCACCCTCCCTATCATGTTTAAGACTTAGGGGAGTATGGTACTCGACCCTCGGGCCACCAATCGCGTATTTCAATGCATAATGGCCCAAGAGGCCAAGTGTGCAATTTCAATGTTAAATGAAATGCACACCAAACAAACAAGGGACCCAACCTCTATCATGGTGATTCAAGAGGCAAGACATGCATGCAAAATGCAACCTAAGCATGCGAGTTAAGTATGCAATATGAGCATGCAAACAAACATGCAAGCATGTGAGCATGCAACAATATTCAAACATGTAACAACATGTTGAGTGACCAAAAGAAAGAATACATGCCAAATGCTTTACAACCTAATCATGCAACAACATGTCATGGATTGAGCACACAATGAGGCACAATTGAACTAGCATGCTACAACATGTAATTCACCAAATGTGCAACAAGTATGTGACAACATACAAGGCAAACATCCAACAACATGCGGGGATGGATTTACACCAATTTGGGCAGCTCTCAAATAGGCCCAAAACAGTGGCCAAAGTGCTAAAGGATAAGGGACAAAGTCACATACAAACATGCATGGTGATTGGTCTAATACTTAAGCATAAAGAGGCAACTTTTAAGCACACTTGAAAGAAGGCAAACATGGACAAATGGCAAGCATTGTAAGCTCTGAAATCATGTTAGAAAAGGTGCCAAACCAATTAAACAAATCAAGCAAAGCATGCAACCAAGCCCAAAACTTAAGGCTAGCCAAGGGGCTCAAGCCATGACCATACAAACCAAGCCTCAAAGGGCCAAAGGGACTCAAAACAGTTCCAAGGCAGACCAAAACAAGGTCAAAGACACACTTAGATGGCATCTAAATGTCTTACACATGATGGCATACACAAGGGTCCAAACATGGAGCATAAGACATCAACCTTTTAAAGCACTAAAGAAGCATCAAATGCAAGCATACAAGCATGCCATACGGACTGAAATGACATAACTAATGGTGCCAAACCACTGAAATGATGCAAATAGAGCAGGCTAGAGAATCCAATACTCAAAGCTTACAAGGGAGATTGCATGGTAGCTATACAAAGCAAGTCATGGGTGACCCAAATAACCAAAATCAGACCTTAAGCACACCAAATCATGCATAAAAGCTTCACAAAGCTAAGCCAAAATCATGCTAGAAAGTCATGGTACATCATGATGCATGTTAAGGCAATTTCATGGCATTACAAGACAAGTATGCAAAGTATGCATGATGTGTCTAAACCAACTTAAAACAGTGCTATAACATGGCAAAATAACCACAAATACCAACTAAGACATGGCCAACATGGACTTAATCAAGGTGCTCACACATGAGGCTAAAATGACAAGTTTTGAAGACAACAAGGAGAGGGGATGGCCCTCTCCTTCTTAGGACCTCAAAGCACCATCCCCACTACTGAAATCCCTCTAGATTTCAGTGGTGAGGAGGCCAATACAAGGTGGTCCCGGAGCTCACCAAAAATAGCACAAAAAGGAGGCCAAACAAGGCCTAAGAGGGGGGCAAACAACCCCAAACCTCAAAACAACCTTAAGCAAAGTTCAAAAGCAAGTAAAATCAGAACTTTTACTAGTTATACACTAAGCTTAAAAACAGATGCAAGATAGGTCAAAACCTTGTGCAAAAATGGGGAATAAAGGGGTAAGGTTCTTACCCTTGAAGACCTTCTTCAAGAAGAGAGCTCCAGCATCTTCCTTAGGTCAAAACCAGCCCAAGAACTCCAAGAACAACCCTTTGGCACCTCAGCAACCAAGGTATGGTGTAACACTAGGTGCCTTAGTGCAAAACTAAGAACAAACACACCTTATACACACACAAATCAAAAGGAGAGGGAGATATAGAGATAGGATAGATACAAGACTCCTAACCCTAAAACCAGACCTCTGGAACTTTTTTTGAACCCCTAAGGAGGGAGGAGAAGCCCTCCCTTTATAGGAATTTCAATCTTGCAAAGCTTACAAAACAAGCTAAGCAAGAGTGAAATCCCTCCATACACGTGTATGAAGGGGGTGCATTGCGGATGCCAGCTATTACAGCTGGCATAAAATATCTGCCAAAAGCAGATGAACAGTGGTTGGCCAACCAAAAATGACAAATTGACCAAAGAAATGGTCGACCGACAAGAAAGAATGTCGACCGGCCATCACCAATGGCCGGTAACAACAAAACAGGGCCGGTGGCCTCAAGCCATGGCCAGTGAGGTGTAGGGATGGCTAACAAGCCTTCCTCTACCCTCAGAAGCAAAACAACAAGTGTTTGGTGCAAAACCAAGCACAAAACAGTCAAGTTAAAAGTTCCTAAGGCAAGGCACGTAGCCGAGACCTCCGAGAACTCAAAACGAACACCAACATGGATGATCACCGATTGTTCAAACGGTGTCGTCCAAGTCTTGAGGACGGTCAAAAATGGGGTGTCTACAGCGACCGAGGCAATCTTCTTTAGCAGGGTTTTCAGTAACACGCCCTTTGTTTGTGTATGTTGACTCATTTCCTTCTTGCCTCTAGTTTCAGAGGGTTTAGCATTCGGCTAATTGAAGTGGCTCAAGGTTTGAAAGAGGGCAAGAGTTGCATTGGTTTACTGTTAGTCGAGACTTTGATGGGCTTAGACGCCTTCCATCGGCGAGAGACAAACGAATTCACAGGGAGTCCATTATTTCTTCAGGTAATGTTTCCTACCCTCTCTAATATGTGTCTCTCACATCACTCGACATTCATGCTCTGTTTTTTTCTCAAAGCCCTTTTCTCACTTTTCTCTCAACATACATCTCTCTATTCTTTAATCTCTCTTTTCTTTCATTCCTTCCCAGATATGGCTAAAGGATAAGCTGAAGGTAGTGGACTCTTGCCCTGCATACTCAGCTCGAGCATACTTTTTTCCGCCAACAGCTAATGGATTTCTTGAATGAGGGATGGTGGTGCCACTGGATGTGCAACAGGTCTGCTGCTGACATTGCTTGGCGTTGCCCTTGGCTTAACCTGACCGAAATTAGCTACAACATGACTCGGCAACCTGGCATTCAGCTAATTAGCCTTACACACTGTGTATTCTACTTTCTGTTCCGGTTCAGAAATCAGTTTGGACATGATCAGACTTGCCCAGAGGAAGGGGTAGAATACCCCGATTTCATTCCCCATTTGAGGTTCATATTTGACTAGGTACCTCACTGCTTGAAGGATGAGAGAACTTCTGGCTCCTACCCCTAGTTTCAGTTGCGCCTTTTCTGGCGAGTGTCTAACTTGGCTCAAAGATGAAGCACAAACCGAGCCCACTTTGGCATCAGAAGCTTCCACAAGCACGAGCAAGGGACGCAAGAACGCCTGACTCATCTATGCCTCTAGTTTATTGCTTTGATCTTTACTTTTCAAGTTTTATGAATGTAATAAAAGCAACTTTGATTTGTATCGAGAGTCGGAGAACTTTGTATTGAAACCAATGAAATTAAAGTTGTGAGCACTGAAAATTTTTCCTTTGCTCCAAAAATGGTCTAAGTTATAAAAAGGTAAAATTTAAACAAAGTCAACTTTTATCAAAATTTTTCAAAACCATTTTCGATAAGGATCACCACTTAACACGCACGAAATCTATCCTCGAGATGTATAACCCCAAATCCAAAGATCACAAATTGCCTCGTGACTAAATAACACTGCTCAGCACTGTAACCAGCTCTTCTCTCAGAGTAAAGATCACAACTGAGCTTTCAGATAAAGAACAGACAAATATGACCTGATTAGCCATATGGACAGGATAGTTGAATTGGAGGCGTTTACAGCCGAACTTCAGGATGAAGTTGTCTACGTATCCCGAAGATGGGAATCAGGCCTTACGTAGTTCGATTCGGGTTCACTCGAGTATTAACGCTCTCCTTTTGCGATCTAACTTTTGCCAAGGCCGCCTTTTAGGGTTTTTAATCTTGCGAGCTCAGTTTTTTTTTTTTTTTTTTTTTTATTTCTAATTTTTGTACTCTAACTTTTACCTAGGTCGCCCTTTTGGGTTTTCAGCCTAGCAAGCCTCTCAAGGATAGTATTTTTTCAACTTGTCCATGTTAATCGATTGGGAAAATTCTAGGCCATCCAGGTCCACGAGAATAACAACTCCACCTGACCAAATAGTTTTAATGATATAAGGACCAGTCCAATTGGGTCTGAACTTGCCCCTAGGGTTATGGATAGGAGCTCGGTTATCTTTGAGCACCAAATCCCCTTCATTGAGGTTCCTGGACTTAACCTTCTTGTTAAAAGCCCTTGCAATCCTGCGTTGATGACCTTGAACATGGTACAATGCTTTCAGCCTTCTCTCATTAAACAGCATTAGTTCTTCGAACCTGCTCTACTGCCAGTCCGCCTCTACTATCTGACACTTAGCCATAACCCGCAGCGACGAAAATTCTATTTAGATTGGCAGAACAGCTTCCATCCCATAGACAAGAGAATAAGGAGTTGTCCCAGTAAACATCCAGATTGAAGTTCTACAGCCCCAGAGTGCAAATGGCAATTTGACTGGCCAGTCCCGCTAGGTCTCAACCATCTTCTGTAGAATATGCTTGATGTTCTTGTTAGCGGCCTCAATAGCTCCGTTGGTTTGCGGCCGATAAGTAGATGATTTATGAAAAACCACGTTATATTTCTCCAACAAGTCAATCACTTCTTTCTTGAAATGGGAACCATTATCCGAAATGATCTCATTTGGGACCCCACAACAGCAAATGATGTTGTTTCTGATGAACTTAGCCACATGCACTGCTTTCAACACTACATAAGACTGAGCTTCCACCCACTTCGTGAAATAATCAATTGCCACCAGAATGTACTCATGCCCATTCGACCATTTCGGTGTGACTGTGTCAATGACGTCGATTCCCCAGACTAAGAAAGGTCATGGTGAAGTCATGTTGTACTGCTTCGACGGCGGAATATTTATGCGATTAGCAGGAATTTGGCATTTGTGGCATCGCCAAACAAAACTGACACAATCCTTCTCCATAATAGACCAGTAGTAACCTTGTCTGAGAATCTTCCGGGCTAACATTACTCCATTCATGTGCGCTCTGCACTCCCTGCAATGGATGGCCTCAATTAGGCGCTTTGATTCCTCTACGTCGACACACAACTTGTGCATTCCCAGATGACTTCTCTTGTACAGTTTACCTCCGCAGATGATAAATTGAATGGCCATTCACCATATTTCCCTCTTATCTTTGACATTTGCCCCTGGTGGATAAACTTCCTTTTCCAAGAAGTTCCAGATATCATAGAACTAAGGGTTTTGATCTTGAACTTCATCTATTGCGGCGATGGACTCGTAGACCAGTGTATATCTCTGCTCAATGATGATCGCACGCATCCGGACTCCAAATGGGATGTCTATCATAAATGATAGAGTTGATAAAGCGTCAACAAACTTGTTGTTCTCTCTCAGAAGATGCGTAAAAGTCAGCTTCGCAAACCTAGGAATCAGAACATCCAAGGTCTGGTGATAGATATTCATCTTTTGTTCTTTGACCTTCCAGTCTCCTTTTGCTTGAGACACAACTAGGTTCGAGTCCCCGATAATGTCCAACTTTTTGTCCTTAGTTCTTGGGTGGCTTCCAAATCAGCGGTACACACCTCGTATTCTGCTTCGTTGTTAGATACCTTGAACCAGAGTTTGAAGGCTAAGGGTATATGGGAATTGTCGGGTGCTATCAGAAACACACCTATCCCATAACCATACTGATTAGACGCTCCATCAAACTACATTGTCTAAATCTTTTCCTTGACTTGTAGAATAGCTTCATCTGGGAATAGGTATTCTACTGCTTCATCCCTTTCCACTTGTTGATCTGCCATGCTACTGCTCTCCTCTTGACCAACTTGCGAGTAACATGCTTCAGATCAAATTCGGAAAGGAGAAGTAACTAACGGGCTAGCCTACTCGTAAGCGTTGGTTTCTTAAAGAGATATTTGATGGGATCTAATCTCAAAACTAGAATTACGGAGTGAGCTAACAAGTAGTGCCTCAACTTCCTGGTAACCCATACCAAGGCTAAACAAGCTTTCTCCAGCGGGGTGTAACGGGTCTCGTAATTTAGCATTTTCTTGCTCAAGTAATAGATGGCTTTCTTTACCCTATCTTCAGATTCCTGAGCAAGCATGTATCCCATCGTTGTGTTCGTGACTGACAGATACAAAATCAAGGGCTTCCCCGGCTTTGGCGGTGACAACACAGGTGGATTCTGAAGGTACTGTTTGATCTGTTCAAAAGCGAATTAACACCGATCATCCCATCGGAATTTATTTTCTTTTTTCAAGAGACCAAAAAGTGGTTCACAAGTCAAGGTTAATTTAGAAATAAACTGTCTTATGAATTGCACTTTACCCAGAAAGCCTCGCACCTCTTTTTCAGTCCTTGGTGGTGGCATTTCTAGGATAGCCTTGATCTTCGAAGGATCTACCTCGATGTCGCTCTGTGTGATTAAGAAACCCAGCATTTTCCCTGCTATTATGCCGAAAGTACACTTCTGTGGATTCAACCTCAGTCTGTATTCTCTAATCCGTTGAAAGAATTTCTTCAAGGCGGTGTAGTGGCCATCTCTTTCCTTAGACTTGACAATCATGTCATCCACATACACCTCGACCTCTTTGTGGATCATATCATGCAGAATTGTGGTTGCAGCTCGTTGATAGGTAACCCCGAGATTCTTCAACCCAAACGGCATTACTCTGTAGCAGTAAGTTCCCCACGGCGTAGTGAAAGCAGTTTTCTCTTTGTCCTCGGGCACCATCAAAATCTGGTTATACCCGGAAAATCCATCCATGAAGGAGAGCAATGCATGGCCTGCAGTGAAGTCCACTAATTCATCGATGTGCGGTAAGGGAAAGTCGTCCTTCAGACTGGCTTTATTTAGATCTCTGAAGTCCACACACACTTGAATTCTGCCATCTTTCTTCGGCATTGGGACAATGTTGGTCAACCAAGTTGGATACTCAGATACTAACAAGAACCCTGCGTCTATCTGCTTGGTGATCTCCTCTTTAATCTTCAAAGCCCAATCCGAGTGTATTCTCCGCAACTTCTGCTTGGTGGGTCGGGCCTTGGGGTCAAGAGGGATCCGATGTTGTACAATCTCAGGATCGATTCTAGGCATGTCTTCGTAGGACCACGCAAAAACATCTTTGAAATCTTTTAATAAAACGACTAAGCACTCGCGCTCCTCCGAAGACAACATGGACCCAATCTGGACCAGATGCGAATTCTTCTCTGTACCCACATTAAGAGCAATGATTTCATCAGGGAGGGGTTTTACAAACCTCTCATCTTCTTGATTAATCAAAATTTTCAAAACCAGAGGAATTCATTCCTTATCGTTTTTATCAAAATTTTGAAAATCATAATCAATGCAATAAATAAAAGGTACAGAGAAATACTCAGAATCTGCAGTGACATTCTCATTCACAAAGTCCAGCTCATCCAGTTCCTCGGTTACAACTAACTCAAAGGAAAAAAAAAAGGACGACCTAGACAAAACTTCGGCATCCGGTTATCAGCCCTAGGAATATCGGACCCAGACTCAAAAAACCCAGAATCTGATTCCGACTCCACAAGCTCTGTGGAATCAGATTCTGGCTCACTACCTGACTCAGAACTGCTAGACAGGTAGCTCTCCTCCAGCTACCAAAAGAGATGGTGCGTCAAATGCATCTAAATGCTGCTAGAATGGTTCACTCCCAGTTCGTCCCCGATCATGGAAACGGTCAGGTTATCCCCCAAGCTCTCTGAGTCGATCGGAGGATCCAAAAGGAGACCTGCTAGTGCTGTTCCTACTTCAAGCTCGCTGTTGTTGGAATCAATGTTCTGAAAACCGGACCGGTGAGCGAACCGGAAAAGGGACCGGGTGGACGGGTCACCGGTTCAACCGTCGGGTCAAAGCGGTCGAACCGTGACGTCATAATTAATATTATATAATTAAAAAATATAATTAAAAATTATAAATAAATAAAAATATATATAAATACTCAAATAAAAATAAAAAATGTTGTATAATATTTATTAATAATATTTAATAAAGTCATAATTGATAAAAAAAAGTTACTTGTTTTAAAGAAATTAAATTTTTTAAATATTCCCTCCAAACAAATTGATTGAATGTTAAGTTTAATTTTGGAGGGAAATGAAATTTTTAACTCTCCCTCCAATCAATATGTTTCAAATAATTTGATTGAATCCCACATAGAATTTTGTAGGTTCTTTTTGAAAAATCTTTTTCTATAAATAGAAATAGACTTTCATAATCTTCTCCAACTTCCAATGAGACTCTTCCTTATGAGAGGAAACTCTTGAAGTAAGAATTTTTAGTCAAAATTTTAAAATATATTTATAATATAATATATATATATATATATAAGAAAGAAAGAAAGAAAAGAAAGAAAGAAATTAAAAAAAGAAGGAAAACCGAAAAAAAAAAAAAAACCCCAGACCGGTTTTGGCCGGTTCGACCAGTGGGTCACCGGTTCTACCGGTTCGACCAGTGGGCCACCGGGTTTTTCCAGTTTTGGCCCCAATCCGGTTCTAGGTGGTTGACCAGACCGGAACCAGGCCCGGTCCAACCGGTTCGACCAACCGGTCCGGTCCGGGTTTCACAACATTGGTTGGAATCACTTTCTGTGCTTTTCACAGCTTTAGTAGTCGGTTCAGCCATTTCCTCTATGTCACTGTCTTGCAGCTATAAGTCAAAAAAAATCTCAAAGTCAGGAACCTACTGCTTCTCAAAGTTGAACTAGGTTCAGGGAAACCACAAAATGGGAAGTCTTCACCCTCTCGAACAAAATGACCATTCAGGGTTCCCCGAATTGGCCTGTGCACAAGTTCATAGCACTTCCCGGTCTGCTTAGCTCTGGCTCTATCGGCCATCTCTTTCCCTTTCTTGACCCAATCCTCTTTGGTGGGCGTATAGCCAAGACCAAAGACATGCGGGTTATATGGCATATCGGCCAATGCAGTAACGCCTTTCCGACCACTTATTCCCAACCACATTCCTGGCATATGTTGGAGCTTGTTCATGAAGTATACAGATTGGGCACTAACATACAAGCCCTCATCAACAGCCAAGATATTATGCACTACCTGGGCCTCAGCCAAGGTAAACCCGAAAGGAAAACATCCTCTTCGCCATGCACAATCTCCAGCATAGGTGTAGTGACCTCTAGCGAAGGATGAATAGATGAATTCCCGAAAATTATGGCCACCCCTTTCCCATGGGGGTATTTTAGCATTTGGTGGAGGGTGCAAGAGACAGTTTTCACTTGGTGCAACTAGGGTCGCCAAAGTAATAAGTTGAAAATGGCCGAAACATCTAGGACATGGAACTCAATATCCTATTGAGCTGGGCCGACCTGTACTCTGATCTGTACTATTCTCATTACCTCTCTGCTGGTATTGTCGTACGCCTGGATCACCTGGGCTGTAGGTACGAAATCTTCTGGTCTCAGGCCAATAGCATAAGCCGTGCGACAAGGACAGACGTTGATTGCCGACCTAGTGTCGATCAATACCACTGGTACCCACTTTTCTCGGCACTCCACTGATATGTATAGAGGCTTGTTGTGTGCAGAGCCTTCCGGTGGCAGTTCCTTGTTCGAGAAGGTTAGAGTTGGCGCAGCGCCTCCCGGGAAGACTAATCCTACCAGTTGTTCCGGGGTAGTGTTGATGGACAACTTAGCTTTATCCATCACCGACAATACAGTCTGTCTGTGCACTCGCGAAGCCATAAGCAGACCCTAGATAGATATATCAGCTTGAATCTTCTTCAACTATTTCAACACAGCCTTTTCTTCCAACTGTTTTTCCTTCTACTTCTCAGCTTCTTTATCCTTCTCGGATGCCTCGGGTTGGTCCAGATGCGGTGGTTTGAAATATCGGCCACTTCTCGTCAGATGGTTGACCTCTTCCACATACCAAGTGTTGTTAGAAAGGTCTTCACCCCAATCTTTATCAGTATGGGCTAGGTGTAGGTCGTCGTCATCCCACAAAATTCCTTCGGCAGCCGACAAGCATTTGTCTGGCTCCGTTTGGATTATCTTTTCGTCACAAATCTTCCTTGCAAGGTATTGGGCTTTTCCAGCTTTCCGGCCATTTTCACTCATTTCTTGTTCAAAATGCTTCAGTACGATTTCTTGCTCTGTATGTACAATACTAACAATGCCTAGTTCCTGAGCCAATTGTGCTATACCGGTGTTTTTTGATAGTTTATCCTTCCTATCGGCCATTCCAGCCGTTGTCATGGTTCCCGCTTTCTATTCTTCCGGCTTCAATTCAGTTCCCTCATCTCTATCGGGTTCATCACTTAACCACCCAGAATTGTCTGTCGACCTGTTCAAATCAAACCAATCAATATGCACGTCCCCTTGATCTTGCTCATCAAAGAACTACAAATTATCTATGTCCTCCTCTAGGTCGGCTAGATCATCTAATCCCTGACTTGGGCCATCCTCTCGAACTACACTGACCTCCATCCCAGCCAATAACACCACTTCAGGCTTAGCTTGATTGATTGGCACAATATAGTAGTACGGGTTGTACACCCCTTCAAATAAGTCCTCAAAGCCCTCAGGCAATGGACTGATATTTTCCACCAAGGCTAACCTCCCTTCATCTACCACTATCACCACTACGGGTTTAAGTTGGAGTGTAGACGTGTTCATCATGCACAAGTCCGTGCTCTCAAGGATGAACAACGCCGGTTTAGGTAGGTGGAAAGGGGTGATATATATACTGGGGTCGTAAGGGACAGCCATTGTGCGGATGAGGTTTATATGCCGTGGTAGAGGGACTTGATTATGTGGTGGGAGAGGATTTGTAGTGACGTTGGGTTTTTGGGGAGGTGTTATCATCTTATTGTCAATGAGATCTTGAATCTCATGACGCAGCCTATAGCATTGATCAGTGTCATGACCGTGTTGTTGGTGAAAAGCACAGTATTTGGCCGGGTTATGTTTCGGAGGAAGAGGATAGGCTAGAGGGCGAGGCTCTAGTGGCTTAAGATGCCCCTTTTTGATCAACACGCCCATGGCTTTGGATAAGGGCATGTAAAGTGAGGTAAAGACCCTCTGGGATTGGGCTTGGTTATTTGAGGTTTGTGGAGTTGTATTGGATATACTGGCGAAAGGGTTGGCAGTCTTGGGTGTGGTGGTAACCATGCTCATATCCGAAGGCCGTGCAGAGGTGCTACCACTCATGGTTGCATTGGAACTACGTATGAAGGGCCTTTTGGGCTGTTCATTCTCATCAGCTATCAGCCCCTATTTCATCGCATCTTCAATCTGAACCCCTATCTCATAGAGCTCAGTGAATGTAAACAATGGCAAGACTATCATCTTCTGCAATAATCTCTCTTGCAGATTGCGGACCACCATTCTGATTTGATCCTTCTCGGATGGCCTGATCGTCATCATAGAGGCCTTGGCCCTCTATCTCATTACAAAGTCCAAGAAGCCCTCATTTGGCTCTTGACGGGTCGCTTCAAGATCATGGGTTATGACCTTGATCTGGGTATTGTAGGAGTACTGCGCGATGAAGGCCTTAGCCATTTCCTCCCAGCTCTGTTTCACAGAGTCCTCGAGTTTTGCATACTAGATAGCCACTATCCTTGACAAGGTCCGGCCAAAAAGCGATAGCTTTTGAAGTCCAGTAAGGCCCAATGGCCACAGAATATTAGAGAATAACCGCAAATGGACCATGGGATCCCCGAAGCCATCGAACCGGTCTATGTGTGGCATCTTGAATCTGTCTAGTAAAGTTATTGTGGAGTTTGTGTATCTATCCTCGATGTCAGGGATTGAATTCACGCCCTGTGCCCTCTTAAAAAGCTTTTCTAGCTTGTTAACCTTCAGTGCAGTGGGCTCAACCTCAAATTCAAATGGCGCCTCAGTTTGGTACATTGGTGCCTTGGAGGTTTGCGGTGGGATTGGATCTACTGGAATGCCCAGATTCTCTTGGATATTGACAGTGACTCCGGGTGCTGGAATACCCACTGGAGGTGCTTGGGATGTGGAAGCTACGGTTGCTTTTGCAGTTGTTGTTGCTGCAGCCTATTTCCACTTGATGAGCTGTAACTTCAGCTTAGCAGGCAACATCTAGCTGTATGGTTTCAATGGATTGCTAGAGGTGACGGAGCATGTCTTCCATGCTAACTGAGGGATGTTGAGCTGTCAGAACTGGTAAATAATGTCTTACTGGAGTGGAAGTAGAAGACTGAGTTTGACTGGGAGCAGGTGAAGTAAAATATGACTGCTGGACTGGTGAATTATGCCTAACCCTCCTCCGTCTCGTAACCGGTGGGAGTGAAGCAAACACTGGTTGTCCCCTAACAAGATCCCCGGATCTGTAAAGTCTTCTTACATGAGTCCAGAGTGCTTGGGGGGTAATAGAATTGTCCGAAGCAATTGTGAAAACTACCTTCCAAAAAGAAATAAAGCAAAAGAAAGCAAAAATCAGAAACCACACAGCACTTCAGCTCAGATACTAACAACACACAGTTGCAATCATAAGCTGTAAAACTGCATTCAACACTGATTTCTGCCCCCAAAAATTGATACCCAAACTTGCAACTGATACATACATTCCTGTAGAGTTTCACTCTAAAAGCACATACCAGTTAAGTGAGAGCCAAAACACCCCTATGACGGGGTAGGGTTTCCCTGTCCTAGTTTCGTCAGGAACTAGGGTTAACTATTCAAGCAAAGTGGTTTCACACAATCCTGCATTCGGGTGAGCAACCTATCCTAGTTTGGAACAGTCTCTATGGTTTTCAATATGCAACTAGGCCGATTGGTCAAAAAGGGTACCTCAGCAAGACTACCTAATATATCTCTCACACCAAACACCTAGAAGTGAAAGGAGGATCAAACGATATAGCGGTAGTCCAGATCCAAGGGTTGTGTTCCCATCATGGCAGAGCCCGTAACCGGTCAGCCTTTTGGCAAGCTTTTCCAAGCAAGCCTCCGGCAAATCGTTCAGGAATAGCAGATGGCAAACATAGTGACTTAGGCGCACCAAAACAAATGCAAATGCAAAGAAACACATAAGTATAGATAAAATGTCATATCATGAGTTCGAGTCAAGTTTTCTAAATCCCCAGCAGAGTCGCCAGAAACTGTAGCTCGACTTTTTCGCGCCCCCTTTCGGAATCTTGGAAGAAAGCACTACAGTTCGAACCCCCGTGATTCTGAATCTAATCTCACAAGTGCAATGTGAAATTAATAAACACCAAAGAGTCCAAATTCGGCAAATCTTTTGGAAAATCGATTTTTGAATCAAAAATGCCAAAATTGGACTACTTTGCCAGATATAGAATCACCACCTAAATATTCTATTTTGGAAAATTTAGAAAACCCATGACTCGTGCCAAAGGCCTCGTGCCTGTCATCACCAAAATTGCCTCGGCTCGGGAATTCAGGTACGAGAGGGGAAGGTCATGAATTGAGCACCCCCACTCGCCCGATCAAAGATTGGCCTCTACTAATCATGATATGATTTTTTTATCAAAATTATGTGCTCTTGTTCCGGTTATTGAGCTAGCTTTACTACGTGATGCGCGCAAGCAAATATAGACTAGTTTGCTCAAGTTGGAACAATTCAAATTCATGTTTGTTTTGTGAAAATAGTTTGAATTTGCGACCTTAAGTGGGCTTAAAGTTGTGAATTTGCCACCAAACATAGTAGGCTTAAAACGTACATTTATTGAATCGTTTCAATTCAAGCAACAAGCCTTCATCCACAAGCATTCAAGCAATTTATCAACTAAGTATTTAGCCTCATGGTAAGCATGCTAGTCATGACAATCACTCACACTCATGCAAGTATGCTAAAGCACTAAAAACTCACCTAGTACTCCAAGCTAAGAAGATATGAGTGTGGAAAATATGCATGATTCCTATCTATACAAGATGACTAATGCAACACATGCGAAGAATGCAATTAATAGGATCGGCTACTAATATGGCATATGATTCAATTAAATAACATACAGTTTGAACACATATTCAAAGAATTATTAAAACGACAATGCAGTTTGAATGATACGTCGAGCCCTGGTGCATGCAAGACAAAATGAATGTATGCAAGTATAAGGTATCCTAATTGAAACATGTCCCTAATCTAACCATCAAAAGCAATTAAATAAAAGGGAGAAAAACGTGGAGTTGGAAGACATACACATTATTACATTACGCTCTCACGAAGGAGAGTCCGAATGAATAAAAGCAAAACTAACTAGCAACTAAGCTAAACTAATTAAACTAATTATTACAAACCAAATGAAATAAATAGCTAAACTAATTAACTAATTATTACATCACTTGAATGAACTAACTAGTAAGCTAACTAATTAAATTACAACACAAATGTAAGCAAATTAAGTAATTAAAGTCTCTAACTACGCTGCCACTACTCCGTTTTGGAAAATGGAAGATGCACATGCTCGAATATCACCCGAAAATGACCTCTGTTTTGCTCTCGAAAGCCTCTGTTTGCAGAGTTGAATACTTCCAGAACCATTTTGCTCCACCTTACCAACATTCTGTAGAGGTTTGCATCAGTGGCCAGCCGACCACTGGTAAAGGCTGCCAGCCAGGTGCCGGTGTGGACTCGACTTTCTTCATGCACCCCCCTTTCGGAGAGGCTCGAATAGGTCCTACAGTTCAGACTCCTGTCACGGTTCTGAATCTAATTTCACAAAGTGCAATGTGAGACTGATAAACACCAAAGAGTACAATCCGGCAAATCATTTTGGAAAATCAGATTTTTTAAATCAAATAATACCAAACTAGACTACTTTGCCAGATTACAGAGTCACCACCTAAATATTTTATCTTGAGAAATTTAGGAAACCTTGACTTGTGCCAAAGGCCACGTGTCCGTCATCACCAAAGTTGCCTCGGCTCGGGAACTTGGGTACGAGAGGGAAAGGTCCTGAAATGAGCATCCCCGCTCGTCCATTCAAAGATCGGCCTCTACTAAACATGATATGTTGTTTTATAAATACACGTGTTCTTATTCCGATTATTAGCTAACTTACTATGTGATGCACACAGCATACAAGTATAGATTAAAATCGCAAGAATTGGAACAAAACAACTCATGTTTGTTTTCGAAAATGGTTTGGAATTGCCACCCTCAAGTGGGCTAAAACGCGGATTTGCCACCCTCAAGTGGGCTTAAAACATGATTTTGCCACTTTGCAAAGTGGGCTTAAAATGCACATTTTATCGAATTGTTCCAATTCAAGCGACAAAGCCTTCATCCACAGGTATTCATGCAGTTTATCATTTAAGCAAATAGCCTTATGGCAAGCATGCGAATCATGGCAACACTCACACTCATGCAAGTATGCTAAAGCGTAAAACTTATAGTGTACTCCAAGCCAAAACAAAAGCTAGTTAGAAAAATGCATGATCCTAACTATACAAGATGTCTAATGCAACACATGCAATAATGCAACTAAATAGGCTCGGCTATCTAAGATGGCATATGAATGCAACAGTTTGATAACATGCTTTGAAACACGTATTCAAATAGGTATTGAAATACAATGCAGTTTGAATGATGCGCCGAGCTCGGTGCATGCAAGACAAATGAATGATGCAAACATGCAAGCATAAGGTATGCTAATCAAAACGTGCCCTAATCTAACCACCGAAAGCGGATAAATAAAAGAGAGAAAGACGTGGGGTTGGAAGACATGCACACATGCATGCACACTAATTACAACATTGCGCCCTCGCGAAGGAGGGTCCGAATGAATAAGCTAAGTTAATCTAAGCTACGCTAATTATTACAAACCAACTAATTAACTAATCTAAGCTAATTAATTATTACAAACCAAATTGAATCTAATAATTAGCTACACTAACTAATTAAAGCAATAAAATGGCCCCGCGGGCGAGGGAGACATGCATGCTCGGTTGGCTTCTTCCCGAAAATCCACCACCTTGCCTTTGGATGCCTCTATTTGCACTTTGCTTTGATCTTTAAACCTTATACCAATTAACAGACTGTCTTTGCTCCAAAACATGAATACTTTGAGCAACTCTTCAACTGGTGGCCGGTCGGCTACCATAGGTAGCTGTCAGCTACTGCCACTAGCCGGTCAGCCACTATTTGTGGCTGTCGGCCACCACTGGTGGCCGGTCGGCCACCTTTTCCCTGAAATTCTCTTTTTTGCTGCAATGGAGAGCAAACAGAGGCAAAGCAGTGTATTCTTCAAGGAATGTGTGTACTGCCACCCCCTTATCATGTCTCAAGCTCAAAAGAGTATGGCACTTGGCTCTCAAGTCACCAATCAAGCATTTTCATGCATGATGGCCAAGAACCAACCTTGTACAAGCTTAGTGAATGCGCACATAAGACTCAAAGTCCCACCACCCTATCATGCATGATCAAGGGTGACGACGACCAAGAAATGTAACACGTTTTATCACTTTGAGTATGAAACGTCCCACACTTCTTGTGTTTGGATTAACGTCTGATCCAAACATATGCAATACAACACGAATGCTTATCTTGTTCATGTTTTACTTGTCCAATTCTTGTTTACACATTTTAGCTTACCAATTAGTCCTTTAACCGGTTAAGTACAATGTGAAAGTCCTCTAATGGGAAAGATGGCCTAAGCCACAAGTGCCTTGAGCATGAAAGAGGTCTCATGTTGTTGGTTAGTAGAAACCCTCAAGAGATGATTAAAACCATTAGGCATGAGTGCCTCAATTTCATGCTCAAGCCAACAAGGGGCTCAAGACCACTTTTAAAAGCAAATTAAAAAGTGAAGAATAGAGGGAGGTTGCAGACTTTTAGTGCTGATATGGCATGACAAAGACACTAAACCATGCAA
Organism: Camellia granthamiana; assembly: GCA_036172215.1. Lineage (NCBI taxonomy): Eukaryota > Viridiplantae > Streptophyta > Magnoliopsida > Ericales > Theaceae > Camellia > Camellia granthamiana. The sequence continues at coordinate 27,443,817 of CM069907.1, forward strand.
GTAACACATGCAAGACATGCTCAAAAGCCAAAAGCATTAAAACTAGTGAAGAGCACTACACTAGAGGCATGCAAGATCAAGCTCAAATGACCAAACCAACTCTAAACAGAGCTAAGACATGCCAAAACAACAGCTAAAATATGCTGAGGTTGAAGTATAAATGGCAAGAAAAACATGCTCACTTGTTAGCACACAAACAAGGCACAACGCACAACTCTCAAAAGCAATGAAAGAGTGATATATGTGAGAGTGTGACAAAGATGTATGCACCAAAAACACATGCAAAACAATGCCATAGCATGCAATCAACTCAAGCAAAGCATGTTAGAGGCCTTGAAACACAAAGCTAGTAAAGGCTTATTACACTATAGCTATACAAAGCATGAGTCATATGACCAAGACCACCCAAAACAGAGTTAAAGCATGCTAAATTAGTGACTAAAACATGCTAAGATCAAGTCATAAGGAGGTAGAAAAACATGCTCATATGCTAGGCCAACTACACATGCAAACAAGACACAAAAAGGGGAGGCCACCCCCTCCTCTTTTGGACCTCAAAACCAACTTTTTACCACTGAAATTTCCCTAGAATCCAGTGGTTAAAAGGCCAAGAAAAGGGTGTTTCAAAAGCTTTGAAAGATGGCTCAAAAGGCTTTACAAGCCAAAGAGCAAAGGGAGGAAACCACCTCCTAACTAAACAAGGTTCAAACCACCATTTTAAAACCTTGAAAATAAAGTTTTTTAGAAGTTAAAACCAGCCTAAAACTAGCATGCAAAGGTGGCCAAACAAGCAACTAAAACAAAGCTTTAAAGAGGGTAAGGCTTTACCCTTGAAGCACAGTAACAAATAGCACAATTTCTGAGCCAAAACCAGCTTTGAGAGCTTAAATAAGACCTCCAAGAACCTCAACTCCAAGGTAGTCTAATTTGGTTAAAGGGTTGTATGCAAATATGTAAAGAAAACTCACTTTCAAGCACTAAATAGGAAGAGTGGGAGAATTCTAGAGAGAGAGAGTGCAATTTTGCTCACAAATTTTTTGAACCCTCAAAATGGGGGAGAGACCCTCCATTATATAGAACAACAAGCCAAAAGCTTGGCTCTATCCTTCCATACACGTGTATGGAGGATACACTCAGTGATCAATAGCTGGCACCAGCTGGCAAATAAATATCTGAAAAAGGAGAAAAATGGTCGTCGACCATCAGTAGTGGTCGACCGGCCATACATGTAGCCGATCGGCCACCACTGATGGCCGGCAGGCACAAGCCATGGCCGATGGACACTGGGATGGCCAACAAGCCATCATCTCTTTCAAATTCAAAGCAACAAGCTCTTGGTCCACAACTAAGCACAAAACAGACAAGTTGAGAGGCTCCAAGGTAAGGCACTCAGCTGAGACCTTCATAGACTCAAAACGAACACAAGCATGCACAATCACTGGGTGTTCAAACGATGACGTCCAAGTTTTGAGGACGGTCAAAAATGGGGTGTCTACAGCTTTGACTTGAAACCATTTTCAAAGTAAAAGTAAAAACCAAGAAAGGAGGGAGGTTGCAGAGGTGATTAATGCTGAAATAAAGTGCAAAACAACACTAAAACATGCAAACAACTCAAACAAGTGTTGTCTAATGGCCTAAAACACCGAGCTTATGAGGACCTTTACATTACGACCATGCAAAACAAGACTCAACTGACCCAAACAGCCCAAAACAGAGCTATAGCAGTCTAAAACAAAGGCAAAAACATGCTGGAATATAGCTACAAAATGATAGAAAATCATGCTAACATATAGAATTAACTAGGCTAGCAAACAAGAAACAAGGAGATGAGGCTAACCCCTCCAATTTTGGACTTCAAAACATATTTTTTGCCACTGAAATAACTCTGGAATTCAGTGGTTAAAAGCCCAAAAAAGATTGGTTTGAAAGTGGGAAACAAAGGTGCAAAAGCCTTAGAAGCAAGGAATAAAGAAGGGTAAGACACCCTCCTAACCTTAAATGGCTTAAAACATCAATTTTAGCCCATTAAAACAGAGATTTTTACAGCTCAAAAATGGCCCAAAAACAGTGGAAAAAAATAGAGAAACAAGTGTACTAAAACAAGTTGAAAAGACAAGTGTTATACCTCTTGAAGCCAAACACAACTTTAGGCACAAATACAAGTCAAAACCACCTTCAAGAGCTCCAACAAGACCTTAAGAGACCTCAGCTCAAAGATGATCAATTTTGGTTGAGGATGTGTATGCAAAAGAGTGATATAACTAGGCAAGTTTGCACAAAATTGCAAGAGAGAGAGAGAAAAAATTTTGAGTTTTAAATCTTCTAATCCCAAAACATGAGAGAGGGGGTCCCTATATATAGAAAACATGAAATCTATACAAGTAGATCCAACCGTCCACGTGTGGACAGATGCAAGCATCTGTGCAAACAGTTGGCATAAAATATCTGCAAAAAACACTGGTGGCCGGCCGGCCAAGGCATCATTGATGGCCAGCAAGGCACATCAATGGCCGGCAGACAAGAAGTGATGCCCGGTAGCCTCCAAGGATGGTCAGCAGGCCACCAAAGATTACAAGATAGAAAGACCAAGGCATGGTCCAAAAATAAGACAAAACAGATGCAGTGTTTGAAAAGCCTAAAGCTGTGGCATTCCGCTAAGGACTTCGAGCGCTCGGCAAGCAAACAGACTCGCCATTGGATGTACCTACAAGGACATCAAAGTCTTGAAGGGCTATCAAAAATGGGGTGTCTACAGTAGCCACCTAAAAATACTCCATCGCGCCCACGACCTTCATGACTATGCCCGCAACCTCTAGGCAAAACTAGGTAGCCTTCTTACCTTGAGAAGATCAACCTCCGATGGTCTTTGAGGCGCTTGAAGCTACTATATTCTTATGTTTATTTTAGTTTGAGAGAGTTGTGAGGTTTTTATTTTGTTGTAATATTCCATTCTCTCTCTCTTATTTGGTTTGTAATAATTTATTCAAAGTGTTGTAATAATTCCCTGCACCGCTTCTTTCTATCCCATTCTTTTACTTGCTTTTTTTATCTGTGAATATGCATCATATTTCGTCATGCTTTGCATCCATGTTTCATGTATCTTAATTCGGCTAATTTTGCATTTGTGGATTTAATTAATTCCTATGTGATTATGTGCGCTACCTCATGTTCTTGAAATGATTCACATGTCATATCTTACCGAATCTTTAGTTGCATCTTATGAGTGAATTGCATTAGGATTTTGTATATAAGATCATGCACATTTTACTAACTTTGTTTTGTAGCTTGTTCGCGGGACGTCAAACATGTAAGTTTTTATACTTTAGCATTCCGTTTGTGTATGTTTTTCTTACTATATTTAGCATTCTACCATGAGACTATTTGCTTATGTGATATAACTCTATGAATGCCAGTGGATGGAAGTTGTGTCGCTTAATTTGGAATGATGCTAATTTTCATGTTTGTAAACTCAATTTATTTGGATTGTACATCTTCAAAACTCTTTCCAAAACTACATGAAATTAAGTTGTTCCAAAGTAGGTGACATAGTCTATACTTATATGCTTCACATAGTAATTAATTTTTAGGATTTATTAAATAATCGGAATATGAACATATAAAGTAAATAAAATTTATATCATGATTTATTAAAGGCCAATCTTTTGATCGGGTGAGTGGGGGTGCCCAATTAATGACCTTCCCCTCTCATACCTAAGGTTCCGAACCGAGACAACTTTGGTTATGACGAACCGTAGCCTTGGCACGAGTCATGGGTTTCCTAATTTTCCAAAAATATTATGTGGTGACTTTGAGATCTGATGACGCAGTCCATTTCTAGCAAATAATTTTGTAATAAAATGGATTTTCTATAAAGTTGCCAAATCTGGACTTTCGTCTATGTTTCACTTTGCACTCGTGAGACTAGATCAAAGAGATCTCGGGAGTTCGAACTATTTAACGCGCGCGAGTATCCCCTCGAGCATGTTACACTAACCTCCTTCTTATATCTTGCAGGCCATCCAAAAACAACATCTCGTCATGGACCATATTGTCAATTTGCGCCGCAAAGTGACCGAGTTGAACAACACCGGTAAAAATGTCTCGAATGAGCTTGGCCGAGCTAAGGCCTCCCTTGAGATCGCCAATGCTGACAATGCCAGGCTTCTTGGCCAGCTTGGTAGGGCCGAGCAAGAGAGGGAAACACTGAAAGACAAGCTAGAGACCGAAAAGAAAGCGAGGCAGGACGCCGTGGATGAGGCCAACAAACTCGGCTGCAAAGAGGCCGAAGACAACTACATCAAACAAGTTAAAGCTACCAAAGACATCTATTTCAAGTTCGATTGGAAGGTTGCTTGTGAAAAATTTGGCCAAGGATCTGAAACCGAGGTGTTCACCTCTCCTCTCCCTGCTTTCTTGTCGGTCTACATGACTCGTTATGCCAATGAAGTCTTCTACTCTTCGCAAGAAGAGGCCCAGGACGAGGCTGGCCAGAAGGAGATCGGCGACAAAGAAAAAGTGGCCGTAGTTGACCTGGAGGCCGCTACAGAGGAAGCTGGGGATGAATTCGTCGACCTCTCCCCGCTAGCTTAGTCATGAATCCTTCATCTTTTTGCTTAGAACATTTGTAATCAGGCTACAAGCCCCTCCTCTTGTACTTAAATTTTCAATTAATGAAAGTTTGTCCAATTTATCTCTTGTATTCTTGTATTCTAGCAATGTATGTTGTGTTTCTTCATTGCAACCGTGCAACACACATTGGACAAGTGCTTGGTAAATTAACCGGGCGAATCATCTTGGGCAAACTAAAGTTTAACAAAATGGCAACATTCTTGATTATTGCATCAACTCTATTGGCCGAGCAAAATCATCTCGGCTAAAAGCTCAGAGTTGAACAATTCATAAACTCGATTGGTCGAGCAAAATCATCTTGGCTTTAATCTTAAAGTTGAACAATTCATCAACTCCATTGGCTGAGTGAAATCATCTCGGCTTCAATCTTAGAGTTGAATAATTCATCAACTCCATTGGCTGGACAAAATCATCCCGGCTAAAAGCTTGGAGTTGAAAAATTCATCAACTCCATCGGCCGAGCAAAACCATCTCGGCTAAAAGCTTGGAGTTGAACAATTCATCAACTCAAATGGTCGAGCAAAATTATCTCGGCTAAAAACTTGGAGTTGAATAATTCATCAACTCTATCGGCTGAGCAAAGTCATCTCGGTTAAAAGCTTAGAGTTGAACAATTCATCAACTCTAATGGTCGAGCAAAATCATCTCGACTAAAAGCTTGGAGTTGAACAATTCATCAACTCTAATGGCCGAGCAAAATCATCTCGACTAAAAGCTTGGAGTTGAACAATTCATCAACTCTAATGGCCGAGCAAAATCATCTCGACAAAAAGCTTGGAGTTGAACAATTCATCAACTCTAATAGCCAAACAAAATCATCTCGGCCAAAAGTTTGGAGTTTAACAATTCATCAACTCTATTGGCCGAGCAAAATCATCTCGGCCAAAAGCTTGGATTTGAACAATTCATCAACTCTATTGGCCAAGCAAAATCATCTCAGTTAAAAGTTTGGAGTTGAACAATTCATCAACTCTATTGGATCTAGGTCAAATCACCTCGGCTGGGGGGCAGTTGCCCCTTGTTCATTGCACAATCCACTAATCACAACAAATTGGTTATGTATAATAACTCTTTGCTATTACGTTCATGAATTTACAAGGTGACCAGAAGAATTACATTGGTAAATGGAGGGAAATGCTTGCCCTTTACAAAAAATTACATTCAAAGATGGAAACTAAAAATAAAACAACTTCGGATTGGCTGCGTTCCATGGCCGTGGTATAGCTTTGCCATCCTAGTCTTCCAAATGGTATGCCCCTTTGCCTACCAGACAGGTGATCTTGTAAGGCCCTTCCCAGTTTGACTCAGTTTTCCTTCGCCCAGCACCGCAGTGTTGCCCATCACCTTCTTTAAGATCTAATCCCTAACTTTGAACGGTCTGGGGTGAACTGTTTTGTTATACTTCCTGGATAGTTCTTGTGAATATGCTGCGACATGGATCAGGGCCTTTTCTCGGCGCTCTTCTGCTAGGTCCAATTCTAAGGCAATGGCTTCGGCATTCAAGTCAGGCTCAAAATTTTCACTGCGGACGGTGGGCATACCGATCTCCAATGGAATGCCTACCTCCATGCCATATGCCAGAGCTAACGGTGTATTCTTGGTCGAACGTCTTGGTGTTGTTCTATAAGCCCAGAGAACATTTGGAAGTTCCTCGGCCCACTTTCCTTTGGCTTTCTCTAATCTTTTCTTCAACCTATCTAGAATGGTCTTGTTTGATGCTTCGGCTTGGCCGTTGGACTGAGGGTAGGCCAGTGTGGAATTATAGAATTCTATCTTTAGTTCCTCACAAAATCCTCTGAATAACCGCCCATCAAATTGGGTGCCATTGTCAGAGATCAACGCTTTGGGGACTTTGAACCGCGTTATCACGTTCTGCCAAACAAATTTATTTACATCCTTTTCTTTAATTATTGCCAAGGGCTTGGCCTCAACCCATTTGGTGAAGTAGTCTGTCGCCGCGATGAAGAACTTACGGTTGCCTGGCACAGTTGGGAGTGGTCCCACAATGTCAAGCCCCCACATCAAAAAGGGCCAAGGACTTGTAAAAGGGAAGAGTTCTCTGGCCGGCTGATGAATTTGATGGGCGAACTTTTGGCATTTCTCACATTTTCTCACATATTTCTATGCATCTGCCTGCATGTACGACCACCAGTATCCTTACGAAATAGTGCAATAGGCCAAAGATCTTCCGCCGATGTGGCTTCCACACATGCCTTTGTGGATCTCGTAAAGGAAAGCATTGACTTTATTTGGGTGAACGCACTTGAGGTATGGACCAGTGAACGACTTCTTATACAAAGCACCGGATGGGGAAAGCCAAAACTACTCAGACTTTACCCGGATTTTGTGTGCCTCTTTCTTGTTGGTCGAGAAGATCCTTTTTTTTAAAGAAAATGATGATAGGGTCCATCCAAGAAGGGCTTAGCTTGGTGTAGAGAACTTCTGTCTGCTCTAAGTCTTCAATGCTAGGTCTTGGGAGGAATTCAATCAAGAGAGGGCTGGGGGTAGATTTGTTTACCATGGAAGCTAAACCGGCTAACTCATCGGCTTAGCCGTTATCTTCTCGGCCAATTTGTTAGATGCTTATGGCTTGGAATTTCTTGATTTGCTCTCTTACCAAAGTTTGGTACTTGGCCATTCTGTCATCCTTGGCTTCGTATTCCCCAGAAACTTGGTTTATAACGAATTGGGAGTCACTGTAGACCATTAACTTAGATGCTTGCATTTGGAGTGCGCTTTTCAGTCCGGCTAGCAACGCTTCGTACTCAACCTCATTGTTTGACGCAGGAAATCCTAGTGTGATGGAATGTTCAATGGTCAGTTTGTCTGGGGAGATCAAGACCACTTCCAGCCTGGCTCCATGCCTGTTTGAGGCATCATCGACAAAAGTTTTCACATTTCGCCAATGAAAAGTTTTCAATATTCAGCGGGGTCCTGAGATGTTTGAAGGTCCAGGTGATCAGAAGTGCTCAGTTGCTCGGCTAGTTCCGTGGCGAGTGCGCCGTTGTTGATTGCAACAAGAATGCCTTCATCCCCCCGTGGCAATGCGGCGTTGGATCCCACAAGTTGCCCTGTTATTTCCAAATCCAACGGCGCATTGTCAAGCTGAAGTGTGCTTTCGAGTTATGGGTCTGTAAACGGGGGCGTAACTTCTGCATCGCCTTCGACACTCTGTTGGGTGGGAGGCTGTGCAATTTCCATCGTGCCTATACCCTGCAGCCCGGTTGCACCGGTAAGATCCACCGGGTAAACTAGATGTATTCCGAGCGAGAACTCCGCAACGAAGTCGGCCAAAGATTGGGCTTTGATGGCCGTTCGAGGTTGAAATTTGACGTCGAATTGTCCCAACTCAACTGCCCACTTTAGGATTGTGTTTAAAGCACTAATTTTGATAACAAATGGAACTAGTAAAGAACTTGTTGAATTGTATTTGATGAAGGGTAGATGGGGACAATTGAAGGAGGTTTGAAGTGTAAAATGTCTATAACTATATGGCTTGTTAATGGCTTGAAAGCTTTTTCAAGTAATTTTATGTCATTCAGTTTCATGTTATTGTTCTTGCTTGAATTTAACTCCATAGCTTAATAAGCAAGAGAGACTTTTGATTCATGTTTTCGCCCAATATGTGCGGCGTGGTTTAGAAGACAAATGGACTTGGCAAAGTTTTAAGGCTTTGGTTATAAATCTTAACATGTAGCTAAGAATGTAAAGCTCATTTGGTTTCATTTGGACGGGTGATTCTTGGGATTTTGTTGTAGTGATGAGCTCAACACCCGAAAAAAATATTTAAGGGTTGTTTGAGATGACCTAAATAAGTATATTTTTTATCTTTTTATGAAAAGATGTGCAGAAAAGTACAGAGGTGATATGATGGAAAAAAAGATAAAAAGATAAAAAGATAGATTATTTTTGAGTTGCTAAACTTGACCTAATATTTTGAGATACTAAACTGCAAAGACAAACCTTTCACATGGGTAGACTCATACGCATGTAGATTTATATGTGTGTGAGAAATTTGGTAAAAAATTTAATAAATTAATTAAAATTCATAATATTTTTTCTGCAAAATTTTAAAAGCTGGCTTTTGATAAAAGGAACCTTGACAGGCTTGTGAGTTTATTGGTTATTTATTTATTTTGGTAGGACCGTTTCTACTTTTGACTAGGTCTGGTGAAATAATTGATAAACCCACCTGTAGTGAGTTATTAGGCGTGTATTTTTTTTATTTTGATTGGTGAATCAAAGTCAACAGGTTACGAACCATATCAAACATATTTTTGCTAAAAAACGCGTTATCTCATTTCATTTAAAAAAAAAAAAAATCAAAAAATATCATGGAAAATTTATTTAAAAAATCAAAATTATTTATTTATTTTAATTAAATTAATTAATAAAAAAATAATATTTTAATTATTAAATTTTACAAAAAAAATTATTTTAATGTTTTTTGGTACACATGCATTAATTTACGTTGAGTTTAATAAATAAAATACTGTTTTTTAGTCAGTTAAATAAATAAATAAATAGTTTAGATTAAAAATAAATAAAAAGATTAATGTTAAATTGATAAAATTAATATTTTATTTTATTACTATGGCCAAGTTTTGGATTTTTTTTTTCCTTTTTTTATAATTTTTTCAAATAAAATATTTCAAATAAATTAAAAATTTTAAACTTATTTATAGTTGTAAATTAGCTTTTCAATGACCCGCAAACGAAGTGTAGTCCATGTTGTATAAAAACAAAATTTTCAAATTGTGTTTTTTGAAACACAAATGTGGAACAAATTATAAATTGAAGCTGATTCATCACTTGTGTTACTAATGGATGGTTTTGCCAGAATCTTTGACTGAGATCACTGACTTCAATATTAAAAATAATAATAATAAAAACTTAAAATTAAAATACTACTTTAATTGAGCAATTGTTTGAAAATGAAAAATATAATTTTAAGTTAGAATAGTGTTTTGAAAACAAGACTTTTTTAAAACAAATTGAATTTGATAAAAAGTTGAAAACACTTGAGTTTAGGAATTTTATTTTCCGTAAATTTTTTTTAAAAAAATGGATAAATTACAAATACACCCCTAAGATTTGATTAAAATACGAATCGCCTTCTGTGATTTTGAAAGTTATATTTCACCTTCTGAGATTTCTAATTTCATAACAAATCGTCCATTTTATTAATAAATTATCAAATCAATTAACAGTTTTTAATGATATTAGAAATATGTTTCAATTAATAATTTAGGTAATTTTATTATTGTATAGGAAATCAATTATGAATTTTATTTTTTTAGTTAATTATGTTAAGTAAAAAATACTAACAATGAGGTATTTGTAATTTTCTAAACTATGTGGAACAATTCGTACTTTAAGCAAATCTCAAGAGGTGTATTTATAATTTACCTTATAAAAAATCATTCAATCAATTTTTAAATGACCATTTTCGTCCCGTATTATTGAATATCTTCATCATTTGATATTGATCATGTTATTTTCAAAAACTTAAAACAAGTAATGAATTCTATTATTTTAATTAATGAATATCAATAAAAAAAAAAAAACATCACATAATTTACTTCAAGAATGAAAAAAAAAATTCTCCAAATAATTTGTGTCAGAGATTACAACATTGTCAAAAGAATCACCTTCTAAATGAATAGCATATGGTTCCAAATTCCTAGCAAAGTCTTCTAAATGAATAGCACATAGCCCCAAATCCATGTAGCATGACTCATAATCAATATCAAATCATCTAAATAATTTGAATTTTGAATTTAAATTATTATCTATCCCTAGTTTTGGATAGCCCACTATCTTATATCTTACATCTATCATATCTTATCAATAGATATGGATAGATGGATAGATGGTTAGATAGCCTTCATATGGCCCTGTTTGGTAGAGCTGTAGGAAAGTGCTTATAGCTTATGCCTAAACAGCTTATAGCTTATAACTATGAACATAAGCTGATTTCTGACTTATAAATTAAGCATCTCCTGCCCCACTCAAAGAATAAGCTGATTTCTGACTTTCAAAAAGTTATAAGCTATAAGTTATAAACTAAACCAAACACATCAAAATAACTTAAATTAAGCTCAAAGCTGAAATAAGCAGCTTTTAAGCTGCACTAAACAGGCACATTATATATGGGATATGGGATGTGAGATGATTAAACATAACGATTGATATTTTTTCCCATAATCTTTCTCTAGCTCTCTCTCATTTGTAAAACAATCAAGTCTTTGCACTGTGACTGGTGTGGGTACTGTGATATCACTCCATTGTTGAGTGTTCGTAGTTTGTGGTTTGTAAAGCACGTGATTTATCCATAAGGCTCATCATTTCAGATTCCATCACCTAAAGTATGGCTTGAATCTTTTTACCCATTGCGTTTGATATATCTTACATTAGTATCAGAGGTATAAATGGGTATTTTTGTGCTTGTTTTTTTATGCATTAATATATATATAATTATATATATACACATGATATATGCATGAAAAATTAATATTTTTTTGAAATTTCTCCGATCAACCTGAAATTTACATATGTTGTAATATATTTTATGTAGAATATATTTGTCAAGTTTCATAAAAATCCAACGGTTAGATTTTGAGAAAAATAGAGATTCATATTTAATTTTTCATAACTTTGACTGCATGCTATTTTTACATGCTTTGTTTTTATGTTATGAAAATTATATATTTGGAATCTTTGTTTCGATACCTTCAAAACGATATATTATAGGCCTGATTCTGACTTATGGTTGATGAGAAAAAGTAAACCCTAATTTAGGTTCGTTTTGTGTTTTTGGTGACTTAAGGAAGAAGATGAAGTACAAAGTTTCTGCACTTCCACTCTCATTAGAGAGAGAGTGTGATACACCTTATTATTTGGGTTTGTTAAATGTCATTTTTTATACCACCATTGTTTTTATTTTGAAAAATGGAGTCCGACAGTACCAAAATTGGACTAGAAAACACCTCGGAAGACGGCGCGTGAGCAGCACACGCCAGATGACGCCGTCAGTGGCGGCCACGCACTTCCACGCATCATCACACGCCAGGCGTGGCTTCCCACACTCCGACACACACCATCATGCGCGCGTCAGCCGTACTGTCCACTCGCATGTTGTCTGCGTCTTTACGCACGCGTTTTACGCTGTCCACGTATGCGCCTTGTGTTGCGCCACCCGTCGAGCCGCGCCACACCATTTTTCCGCGCCAGCTTGGCTTCTGGTTTTTTAGGCTCTGTTTGTTTGTTTGTTTTAAAAATCCAGAATTGCTTTAAATGGTCATAAGTAATTCGTTATAGCTTTGTTTTAAGCGTGGTTGGTACTGTTAGACTCAAAATTACATTTTTTATCTACTGTAAAATTTTCAAAATTTTATGAAAATAAAAAATAATTTTCCTAAAATAATAATTCATTATTTCTGCTTAAATTGCTTCTGGTGTTGCGTGACCACATTTTTGGGGCTGAAATTTTTACAGTAGACTACTGTAATGGTTTACTATTTACTGGTATGATTGTTACATTTTCCCAGATTTTGAAATATTTATTTCTGATTTTATGTGTATTTATTAATTATTTAAAATTCTAGAAAAATTTCAAAAGTGATATACTTTTTGTTATGGCATAATCTAAATATTAAATACAGTATATTGTTATTTTTTGCCTAGAGTTTCTAATATGTTGTGATTAGAATAACATGATTAATTATTTTTTATTTAAATTCCATTATTAATTGTAACATAGCATGAGTTGATTGTAAATCTACATTATGATACTATTATATGGAATTAGAATATTTTATCATGCTTTAGACATATCATAATCAGTGGGAGGCTGTTCGGTTGAGAGAAATCTTTGTAGATTTACTTCCGAAAATTAATATTTTGCGCATGAATTAAATTAAATTTTAGATAATTGTCACCTGTGACGCAAAAGATGATTACGAGTATAGTGGATTTTTGATCTTACAACTTGTGTAATATTGTCACTATTTAATTTAAATTTTTGAGGCAAAATTATATTATGCTAATCAAATTAATCCCAATGCAAATTTCTCTCTAAATTGACGTAGCTTATGGAAGTTAATTTGGTTGACCTAAATTTAGTAGAGATGTTCAAAATGAACAATGCAATCATATTCTTTAGATGAGCAAAAAGTTTTGGAGACTTTAGGTCAGACTTTAATTGAGCCAAAGTAAGGAAACATGACTCAAAGTCGCCGTGGTTTTGTTGCCTTGTTTGGCACAATAAAAACTGATGTGTGCACTATGGTTAGCGGCATGCTAAGTAGTTTTGATTGGCGAGTTTTGGAGTTGTGAAATTAGTAAGCCCTTAATAGATCTGTATATGATCTTGACTATTGAGCTGTGCGGATTAACTTTGTAATTTGACTTGTAATAATGTTGCATCATTGGATGAAGTAACATTCAAGAGTCACGTCATCCAAGAAATGCGAGCTTAAATGAGTTAGGCATTAAGTGTAAGACGAGTAGCCTGTATAAACAGTGTTTTGCTCTTTACCCAACTGATGGGAGTGAATGGAGCAAAATTTCATGCACCGTAATAGTGTGCGCTGAAGTACTACTTGAAGTTAAAAGATTAGCGCTTAGAAGCTGTAAAATCTGTTAACACTAAATGAAAATATTAGTGCCTAGTGGTTGCAAAATCTATTACCATTGCCAACTTGTCTAAGTCTAGACACTTACTATTTTCACACTTGAGTGTGAGACATGAGGAGGTGCTTCTTTGTATGATTCCTTAGCTAGGTTAACGCTTTTGAATAACGTTTATCACTAAGCGCAAAAGTAGCGACATAGTAATGAAAAGGTCAAAGTAGACAAGGTTGTTATGATTCTAAGAATTTGACATATTGCTCGTGAGAGCATTGTGTTGAATTAGACTCTTTAGCCTAATTGGCGCTTAAATTACTTCAGGAGCTGTCATAGATTGATAGCTTATTCTCTCATTCTTGTGTATAATAGAATTAATTGCAACTAACTATGAAGCGAGAAACAAATATGATAAGAGGAGTATCATCATATTTCAACTAGATGCAGTAAAGTGTAAGGAGAATAAAATTGACTTGAAGGTGCAGGGGATTAGCACTTACTAGTTAAATTTGCGACTTAGGCGCACTTAATATCTCCATGACATCCTTTTATGATCTAGTGAACATGAATTAGTCATGAGTCATTACCTAGTTGGGCCTAAACCTTTAAAACTTGTCTTCGAGAACTCACACATTATGATGATTAGAATTAGTTTATGACATTGGTCATGAATCGATGGCTTATTATACTTAATCACATTAATGAGAAGATGACATGGATGGTTTGAGTAGGCCCTTTCGGGCCCACTCGTTTGTGACATGTGAATGTGTAACTTTGTTCGCAATGGTTGCACACAAGTAAGTAGGAAAGCCGCAGAAGAGCATTTGTATTAGCGTATTTAGCCCACTATGATATTCGTGATTGGATATGTGTAAGGGTATGATAACTAGCCTCAATCTCGACACATTTATAAATTACGATACGCATCTGAGTCAAGACTATTTGATCTCCCATAAGTCAAAAGTTTTGAGATGATTTTTGACATTGCACATATGAGGTCGAGATCAATCAGATAACAGCTTTCGTGCTTTTAATTTTGACCAAAGTGGCGAGTATCTATTTGAGTTATTTTAGAAAGCTCTGTGAAGAGAATTAGATGCTTAGAAAATTGATTATTCCTAATACTCAGCAACACAATGGTGTAGTAGAGATAAAGAATTAAGTATTGTTTATGTTAGGTGGATGATGGTGCAAAATGTTTCCCAATTGAGAATTGCACTAGTTTGTTGCCTATATCCTTAACTAAGTGCCCTCCATATCAGATTTTACACTTCATTTAAGTAATGGGTTAGCAGAGAGCCATTTGTGGGCGATCTGTAACCATCAAGCAGCTTATCTTTATTTTACTTCTCTTAAGGTTACGAAGTTAAGACCTAGAGTTCTAGGGCGCATTATTGTATGTTGTTTTGTAAACGCTTAGGGTCGTGTGGCATATTATTAGATACAGTCATGTAAACCCCCAGGTCATGTGCTTATAGATAAGCAGTTTTGTGGGAGTGTAACTAAGTCATATAAAGTTTTTCTTAGTAAAGGAGACAAAAAAATAGAGTTTTAGAACTCTATAAAATAGAGAATTCTAAGTATAGCGTTTTATGTAGCCTAGTTGAGAATGAAAAAAAAATTCTAATATCCTAGGGACAGTGGGAGCGATGTGCCTACTAGTGGATTACTCCATTAGAGAATAATATTCTACATTCTTAGTTGCGTGGTAGCGAATGTGAAAATTTTCCACGTCATCATTGGGTGATTGAGAGAGAAACATTCATGATTGTTCCGCAAGATGATAAAGAGTCTAGGATAATACCAAAGGCTCTAATCCCCTGTTTTTAAAAAGCGGATCAATATTGCACAATTTAAAACAAAGTCTTTGAGGATTAACCATTTCTATAATTTGGTTGACTTTCCATTATGACACGAAACTGTTCTAAAGTTATGCGCAATTTGGATAGTCATTGTTGAGGCATAAGGCTCACTAGATACCGAAAAGTCGCACCATTAAGGAAGGTGTAGACCATGAGAAGACTTCCTCCTAGGGAGTGAGGTTATTTTGACTTAGGCTATGATTGACATCAGTTTGGAACATTGATTTGTGGACGTTGTGACCCAACTTCTCGTTAGAGAATTGGATAAGTAAATCCGTAAGGATTTACCTTCTGCTTTTATGGTGAAAATTTAGGAGCGCAAAAAACTTGCTAGTTCCAATAAATCTTTTACAGCCTAAAACAGTTATCCAAATAGTAGTTCTTACATTTCTTCGAGCCATGATAGGTCAATGATGATCGATGAAGACCACTAAGGCATGATCAATGGTCTAAAAGAAGTTTTTCCTTACTTAGTCATTATGAGTCAGGAATTTATAAAGTTGTCACCACCTAGGGTGGGCAGTCCTCTGTTTTAGATATGATGGACATGGGTGATATAATTTATATGCTCGGATGAACGATCCTTAGGGGTTGTTTTGGGAGAATTCCCGGATTGTCTTTGATGACTTACATAAGGAATATTCTAGAATGATTCTAGATGCAAAATTGCAAATTCATTGACTTATCTATCGGTAAAAGCCAGAGCCTTAACTATTGAGTGAATCCTCGGATTGTCTTTGGGAGAAATAGATGACCTATATTTCTTGATCTTTTTTTGTTGTGGGAGCCTTAAATATGCAATGTGGGCGTATTTGGTATGATAAGTGTTATCTTTGGTAAATAGTCAACTGAGTAGTTTAGACATTGACCTTGCTCATTAGACTGTGGATAGAATGCTTTACTAGTAATATATTAATTTACCCCTTATAAGATTCAATGTGCTAGTTGGGCGCATCTTGAATGAACGCAGATTCGTCACCAAAATATCTTTAGAGAGGTAATTGCACAAGAGGTAGTAATCTTGAATCACTTTATGTTGAGGCGCACATGGTGGATTCCGTTGTATATACTTATCGCAAGAGGTGCTGATAAGACTTATGCTAGGAATCTAGAATTGTTCAGACTGTGGTCGTGTTTTTTTTTAAAAATCGATCACTTATTTGTTGTGAGATGATGGGATGTTGACACTATTATGGTTTGTGTCATAATGATTAGCAGATGATAATGTCAGCAAGCAAGATTGGCTCACTCACACGAGCAATTGCCCTTGGCACTTGAGAACGAGTAAGGATGAAACTAATGGTTTATTTTTATTTGGAGCCAAGAGAGGCTTAAATTATCCACTATGTATGTCGCTTTGGTTACAACCAAAATGAGATCGTGTTAAGGATCAAACATGGATGTTAGTACCCACTTTCTATGTTGTGCCTATTATGATTAGCCAGATGCGATATCTCATTTGGCGCCTGAAAGGTGAGCAAATAGAGAATTCGGGTTAGGCGCTAGAAAGCGACTAGACTAAGATCTGTACAGTGTATCGAATATGACGTTACTCTTTTGGAAGAGTTACTCCACCGTAGCATGTATTCATACTACATGTGCTTGGCGACCGAGTAATGAAGTTAGTGAATGGATCCCTATTTCCTCACCGTCTAAGTCTTACGTGTCATTATTGATATGACTTTCATGTATGTACTCTTTTGTGACTTTTGACTATGTCATAAGGTAATGGATTGATATTCTGCTACTTTGGTATGTTACCTGCGATCATGTATGATTCGGTATTAAGGGACATCACTGAGAAAGCGGTTAATCTTAAACTAAATGGCATGAGGGCAAAGGGAAGATCATCTAGTATTACACCACTGTTGTATATTCATTGCCGGCACAACTCACATCACTCTGTATGAGAGGCGGATTAAGTGTAAATATATTGCAAGAATTGAGAGGGTCAAACATGCTCTTTTTTTAGGGATTAGAGATGTTTTTTGGACCGGTGTAATTAAATGGGTCTGGGGTATATGAGACACTATTTCTATTCTTTTTGGGTTAATGTCTCTATGTTGGCTCATTTTGAGTTTCTAGTATAGAGCTCCTACATGCAAGTGTTTCTCAGCAGTCGCACGGTTCATTGGCTAGTATGTGATTGTTAAATATTTGGAGAGATTGAGATAGAGATGTGGCAGTGTCATACTAACTCATGTGCGAGTGGGAGACGTTGGAAATTGGGTAGGGTATTGGACCCGGATTTGGACGCCCATATGGCATGACCCATGACCAATATCAGATTATCTAAATAATTTGATGATCTGATATTGGTCATGGGTCATGTCACATGGGTGCCCAAATCTGGGTCCAATACCCGGCCTAATTTTCAACACTAGCAAAGTCAACAACTTTGAAAATATTTATATGGTCCACATTTGAAATATTGCAAATTCTTCCTTTGCATGATCAAAATTATACAAAATTATCATGTCAAGTTATTTTATTGAGTTTTATTTTTAAATTTAAAATTTAAAATTTTATAATTGTATGCTATATTTGTTTGTAGTAAAAATTTATACATTTTTTTAGTAAGAGTGGCATTTTTTCTTCTAAATCCATTCAATTTTACAATATTTTACAACAAAACATAGGCCGTGTTTTCGGTTTTGTGTTTTTTTCTTCTTCTTCTTCTATCATTTGTGTTTTATAAACAAAAATAAGGAAAAGTTTGATAATAAATTGTGAATACAAAAATGGAGAAAAATTGATGCACTTGATTTGATTTCAGTTTCTTTATAAATTGTGATTTAAATAATTTTACATTACATTTTCCATTTTTAATAATATTTTTCGACCTACGCATTTTATGGTTGCACTTTTTTGGTATCATTTCTTACTTTTGTTTTCTATATTGACAACTATGAAAAATGCAAGAAGCTATTGATGTGTATATATATATATGTATGGCTCAAGCTCAATGCTGGTCGAAAAGGCCCAGGAAGGCCCAATAATGAGGGTCAGCCTCAATAGTCCATTTCACAAGGTTACAAGGGAGGGGTAATTATTTGGTGGTCTACTATGGGCACTTTTGAAAAAAGTTAAAAAAATCAGAAAGTAAACTTTTAATTTATTTTAGATCACATCATTTTTTATATTTTTTATATGTTTTTTTTATTAAAAAGAAAACAAAAATTAAGTCAGTTTTTGACTATCTTTTCAAAATAAGCTTATGTATCATTTAATATTTTACCAAATTATCTCTTAAAAAGCCAATAAAAAATATAGAGTTTAACTATTTTAATTAATGAATATGAAATTAAGACACTAAATTTATCCCAAGATTATCAAACAATTTTTCCATAAAGGACACCTCAATTGATCATAAGAATACCAAAATGGTCTGCAAATTAACAAAGGTTAACAAAGGCAACTCTTGACCTCACCGAGTCATTGGCCCATTTGGTGTAACTATTAAAACAGATTATAAATTATATCTTAACAGATTATAAATTATGACTTTAATTAGAAAATGTTAGTCTGTTTGGTGTATCTGTTAGATTATATATTTAAGTTGCTGAGTAGTGTTTGTTAAATAAGCTGTAAAGTAATAAGAAAAATTATGACTTTTATAAATAAATTATGAATAAATTATTTTTTTGTGACTTTTATTATAAATAAATTATGACTTTTATTTTTTTGTTATTCACTATTTGTTTACATTTCTCATAAGAAAAATAAATAATAATAGTCTATAGTCTATTTGGGTCTTTTGCTATTTTTTAAAAAAATAAAAGCAAAAAAAAAATCTAAGAGTATAATTGTAAATTAACATGTCCATAGCAGAAACTGATAATCAAAAGTAAGGGATGAGTAATTTCTCAGAATCAGCTTTTTTGCGTTAAAATAAGTTGTTAGAATTAGAAACTGTTTAAAATAAGTTTAACCAAACAGTCCAAAATAACTTTTCTAAAGCTAAAAATTATAAATTGACTCAAAAAAACTCAAACAAACACCCCCATTGTGGTCCACTGGTCAGAAATGATCAACTTATCTTATATGCGCACAAGTAAGGGTATGTGGTGCATTCCTATCATTTGTGATCGTTATTAGCTAATGCGATTGTGGCGTTGTTCGTAGGGATGACAATTTGAACCCGGCCCAACGGGAACTCGATCCCTCAACCCCGAATTGAGCGGTTTTTCCCCAAAAAATTCCCCCGACGGGCCGAGGATGGTATTTAAAAATAAATCCCCGATAATGTTCGGGCCGGGGACGGGGATACATTTTCCAACACCGGCCCCGGCCCCGACCCTGCCCCCGCCCCCGCTCCCGCCTCGTTCGCCCCCCCCAATTCTGTTCATATATATATATAAATATATATGTGTTGTATGTTTATATATATATATGTGTGTGGTGTGTGTGTTTGGTACAACAAACATAACACAGAATATATTATATATATGAGTTTGGTGTGTGAGTTGGCATACGTCATCTGGCCCCTCTCTATTTATTTTCTCTCTCTCTCACTCTCACTCTCACTCTCACTCTCACTCTCTAACACACAACGCAGCTTCTTTGGTTCCCTCACCGCTGGCTCTTTCTCTGGTTCTCACCAGCAGCTTCTCACCACCGATTCATCTCCCTCTCACGGTATCTCCGTCTCTCTCTCTCTCTCTCTCTCTCTCTCTCTCTCTCTCTCTTGTTTTTTGCTTTTGTTCTTCAGATCTAGAAAATGGTGGAGATGAAGATGAAGATCTGTTGGTGATGAAAATGATGAAAATATTTTTTGATCTGTTAGATCTGTTAGGGCTTAGATGTTTGATTTGTTAGATGTTTTTTGATTTTAGATCTGTTGATGTTGTTGTTGTTGTTGATGAATTCGTTTTCTGGAGCTGTTTCTTTTTCTTTTTTTTTTTTTTGGGTCGGAGATTTTCGGGGTTGGGAAAACCCGATCCCTATTAGGGGACAGGGGTGGGGGGGCGGTAGTGGGTTCCCCATCAGGAATCAGAGCCGGGGACAGGGGAGTTTCCATCATCGGGGATCGGGGACGGGGAGAGTGATCCCTGGCCCCGCCCCACCCCGTTGCCATTCCTAGCTGTTCGACAACCCCAGGTTTCTCAAAAACTAAAAAAATCAGATAGCCTCAAATAGTACTTAAACCAATAATTTATAATCTTTTTTTATAAAAAAAGAAAAAAAAAAAGCAACCGGGCAATGGCAGCCTACACTGTCAACATGACAGTATAGGCGCGGGGCAGTGACAGCTAGTCCCACAGCTAGTAAATTACAATTTTGTCCCTTTAGATTAATTTTGAAAAATGTGAGGTTAGGGACAAATTTATCATTTTAACTTCAAGTATCATTTCAACACATTTTTCAATATTACAACTCAAATAAAATCCATCTCATCTTCCCAAATACAAAAACTAAAATAACCTATTAAAATAACTAAAAAACTAAAAAATCTCTAAAATAACCACTTCCCAAACACCTAGCGTGTCTCATAACTTAAACATTCATAATGGCGACATAGCATGTTTTGATTGGAGGAGAGATTAATAAAGTAATCGTAAATGTCTTGTATACATATCCAGTCACATTGCAAAAGTACTTTCTCTATTCTACTCTTCAACTCTTCGATTATCTTCTTCTTTAAACATTATTTTCAATTTTGACTATTACAAAGATACTTATCAATTAATTCTTTAAAATTTATTTGTAAGTCTCAATAGAAAAAAAAGCGCAACTAATGGCTTTCCAAGTCCAATCCATATTCTCCCCATCTGGTGTATGGATTGCCAATTTACTAGTACCATCAGAGTATAAACTAAAATCAAATCAAACTGTGAGGTGTTACTAAATAATCATATAAAAAAGGGCAATAAAAATTGGTAGTGATAATTACAAATAAAACACTAGAAAATATAAAAAATAAAAATTACAATAATTATTGAAAGGGTCGAGACACGGGAAATTCGCTCTTTTTAAAGAGATTCAAGTCCTCTGCAGTTAGGCATAGCCTTATACCGGTGTAGTAGAAAAAACCTTGACTTGTCCCCCTAAAATACAACAGTCCAACTAAGTTGTATGGTTCACCAATACTGCATAATTGGTTGAATCCAAAGTTTCATCACATACACCCTTTGCTTCTTTGCTTGATAATCTCTCAAATAAGAAACTAGCAAACACTTTTTTTTTTTTCTTTTTTTTTTTTGTGAGCTGCAAATAAGAGAGGTGAAAGGCTCAATTTATAGGCAAGGATACTTGGTGAGTAAGAAAATGGTTTTCTTGGAGGAGAGAAAACTTGGTGGGCAAGTTTTCTTGGTGGGCAAGAAAATTTGATGAGAAAAAAAAGCCCAAGCACACAATATAATTTATAATACATTATAATATTAAAATATCTGCTAACATTCCCCCACATATTTTAATATTATAGGTAACAAAATTTGAGATTATTAGGCAAAAAAGGATATTATGCATCATGGTAGGTGTGCTCTGCATTGAACCTCCATTAATGAAATAATAATATCTACTCTAGAGCCAATAGTATGCTCAACATTGATGTATGACTGCTTAAGAGAAATAAATAATTATTGCACACACATAATATTCTAGGTGTTTACATAAGTTTTAAGAGCTAACACATTACAGCCTTGTGTAATCCAAGATTCATGAGTGTGTTTAAGAATTAGCCCAAATCTCATAGATAGTGGCCCCACTACCACACTCACATAGGTGAATTCTGTCAAGGGTGCTCCTATAACTACGACACTCCAGTTAATAAGAGCTACGAAAATTCATTAAGAGTCTTTTTTTTTTTTTTTTAATAACTTAACCTCTACAACATTATAGGATAAATGCACTTACATCATAGGAATTGGTAAAAAGTAATTTAGTGCATTTCTCACAGCCATCATATGATTGTTCTTCTTATTGAACCTAGTTACAGGATCTCTGGTTCTTAGGTTGAGTATCCTCATTCATGGCTCCTGCTATGCTCAATGGGTTTCAACCCAATTGCTGCGGTGCTATCACAATGAATCAATATAGATAGAATCAGTTTTTCCCAACAAGAGATTTCATTTAACAAATCTCTTAACCAATTTGCTTCTTCACTAGCTGTAGTTAAAGCAATAAGTTCAGCCTCCATTATTAAATTAACAATAATGGTTTGTTTTTTCGATTTCCAACTTATAGCACCGTCTTCCAATGTAAATAAGTAACTAGTGGTTGATAATGAATCATTTGACAAAGTATTCCAATTGACATTACTGTAACCTTCAAATACTACAGAATACTTATTGTAAAACAAGCCATATTTTATGGTACCAGATAAATATTTCATAATCTACTTAATGGCTAACCAGTGATCACTGCCAGGCTTGCTAATAAACCTGCTAAGTACTCTAACTGCATAGGCAATGTCAGGTATAGTATAGTCAGTCACATAACGCAAGCTACCAATCATACTAGCATATTCCTTTTGATTAATTACATCCTCGTCATTTTCTACAATAAATAAATGCACATGAGGATCAAAAAGAGTAAGAACATGCTTGCACTTATAAAAATTATATTTTCTCAACATAATGCGATTGATCAAAAAATATACCATCACAGGTTTTGGTAATTTTCATTCCCAAAATATAATTAGCCTCACCAAGATCTTTCATATCAAAATGGCTACTAAGCATATTTTTAGTTTCCACGATGATATGCAAATTAAAGCCAAATATAAGTAAATCATCCACATAGAGGCTAATAATGACATGTAGATTTTCTTTAGACTTATAGTGGATGCATTTATCACATTCATTAGTTTTATAGCCATTTTCAATCATGTAGGAATCAAATTTCTCATGCCACTATTAGGAGCCTGTTTTAAGCCATATAGGGATTTAACTAGCTTGCATACTTTGCTTTCTTGACCAGGTTCCACAAAACCCTCAGGTTGATCCATATAGATTTCTTTATCTAGGTCTCAATTTAAAAAGGTTGTTTTAACATCAATTTGATGAAATTTTAGATCATGAATTGCAGCCACTGCAATTAATAATCTAATGGATGTAACTCTAGTAACCGGAAAAAATGTATCAAAAAAGTCAAGATCTGTTTGTTGTTTAAAACCTTTTGCAACAAGTCTTGCTTTATATTTATCAATAGTTCCATCTAGTTTAAGTTTTTTCCTCAAAACCCATTTACAGCCAATAGTTTTACAATCTGGTGGTAAATCTACTAATACCCAAGTTTTATTGGATAATAATGATTCCATCTCATCATTTACAGCCTCGTTCCAAAAAACAAAGTCAGGAGATGTCAAAACTTCTTGTAAAGTTAATGAAGTTTCCTCCACATTAAAAACATGATAATCAAGGCCAAAATCTTTTTTCTAATCTGGCTCTTTTACTCCTTCTAGGTTCAAAAACTACTGTGTCTTGCTTTTGTAAAAGATGAGTAGAGGAACCGGTTTCAGATAAAATATTTTCTTCATAATTTTGACTCCTACCATTTTTAAATTTAAAAGGAAACTTTTTTTCATGAAAAATTGCATTACCTGATTCAAAAATTATTTTGTTTTCAATATCAAAAAAATTTGTAGGCTGTACTATTAGTTGCATATCTAAGAAAAACACAAGTGGCAGCTTTCACACCTAATTTAGGACTTTTAGGGTCCACAAGTCTAATAAAAGCTAAACAACCCCAAATTCTCAAATATCCTAAATTTGGCTTATACCCTTTCCACAACTCAAATGGTATAACTTTTATTTTTTTATGTGGCACTCTATTCATAACATAACATGCAGTTAAAATTACTTCTCCTCACAAATTTGAAGGAGCACCTGTTTCAATTAACATAGCATTTGTTAAATCAGTTAAAGTTATATTTTTCCTTTTCGCTACACTATTAGATACAGGTGAATATGGTGGAGTAGTTTTATAGATTATTCCCAAAGACTGAGTAAACGAGTTGAATCCAAAAGATTCATACTCCCGACCTCTATCACTTCTATATCTTTTAATCTTTTTACCGAATTGATTTTCAAATTCAAGAAAGAATTCTTTAAATTTTTCAAAAGTATCACTTTTATTTTTCAACAAGTATACATAAGTGTATTTTGAAAAATCATCAATAAAAGTGATAAAATATCTATTTCCACCACGTGTTAAAATTCCTTCAAATTCACATAAATCAGTGTGAATTAATTCTAGCGATTCAGTATTTCTCACCATACTTTTATGAAGCCTTTTAGTTATTTTTGCTTGACTGCAAATTTCACATTTCTCAAAATTATTTGTTAGTTTGGAAATTAATCCTAAACTACTCATGACTCCCATATATCGACTATTAATATGACACAGACGAGCATGCCAAAAATTCATAAAAAACAGCATGTAAACAGAAACATGTGCTTTCTTATTCTCAACATTTAATTTAAATATTCCATCACATGCATATCATTTTCCCACAAATATGCCTTTTTAGTGATTACATATTGGTCAAATTCAATTGCCTGCTTAAAACCAGCTTTGTTAAGCAAATAACTCGACATTAAATTTTTCCTTATAGACGGTGTGTACAACATATCTTTTAAAACAAGCATAGGTCCAGAGGTAAATTTCAGCTCAACATCCCCACACCCGAGCACCTTGGTTAAATTAAAGTCACCAAGCATAACAGTCCTCTCCTCATTAAAATGAGTAAAATCTTTGAACCAATCTTTATCATAGCAGACATGCCTATTGACACCAGAGTCTGCCCACCACCCTTCCACAGATTGAATCATAAAAATATCTGTAATCATAATCACAAATGGTTCCTCGGTAACATTAGCCTGTGGTCGAGACTATTGTTTCTGAAATTTGCAAGTTCGAGAAATATACCCACTTTTGCCACAGACAAAACATGTCACATTTGTCAGATCTTGTAAAGGGAATTCTTGGTTTCATTTCTTTTGCCTCAGGTAATTTTTGTTTTGTGGCCTTCCAGTATTTTTTCAAATTTGCTTAATTGGCTTCAAGTGACTATTTTTATGAAATCGACCTTTAGATAAAGTATTTCCAGAAGTTAAATTTACCTTTGTAGTGGAATGCTCTTTTGTCATAAGCGTATCTTGTCCTCGTGCTTCCTCCTCCACTTGAATCCGTGTGATTAGAGTCTCCAAGGACATCTCTTTTTGCTTGTGATGCATTAACTTCTGGAATTCCCTCCAAGATGATGGTAGTTTGTCAATAATACTTGCTTCAACAAGATTGTCTCCAATTTTGATGCCTTCGGATCTAACTTCAACCATTAGCATATGAAAATCTTGACTTGCTCCACCACTAATTTTCCATCTATCATCTGATAGCGGAAAAAATGGCTTGCAGTATATTTTTTAGCGCATGTCTCTTCAATGACATATTTATTTTGCAAGGCTTTTCAAATTTTCTTGGTAGTGGTGTAAGTAGTATCATAATAATCATAAAATTAATCCGAAAAGACAATTCAAAAGATAATACCGACATTTATACTCATCTGTATTGTATTTCTCGATTTTTTCAAGATGAACGACTTACTTCTCGTCGGTCATCTCTTTAGTGGGGACTTTATTCTGATTTTTCTCGGTCAGGATATAGGCCACTTTGAGGAGACTGTGGTAAAAAAACACATTGTCTTTCCATCTCTTGAAATGGGCTTCCTTGAACCGGAAGGACTTGTTGAGATCGTCGGTATTCTCGTTGGGCTTCTCTAATACTGGTTCCATGAATTTTATTGTTTGAATCTCTTTAAAATTGTTAGTGATAATTACAAATAAAACACTACAAAATATAAAAAAGAAAAATTACAATAATTATTAAAAGGTCCGAGGCGCTGGAAATTCACTCTCTTTAAGGAGATTCAAACCGTCTGCGATTAGGCATAGCCTCACACTGGTGCAACAGAAAAAACCTTAATTTGTTCCCCCAAGATACAATAACCCGACTAAGTCGTATGATTCACCAATACTGCACAATTGGTTGAACCCAAAATTTCATTACATACACCATTTGTTTCTTTGCTTGATAATCTCTCAAATACTTCTTCTTCTTTTTTTGTTTTTTTAAAACTCTAGATTTCTCTCTCTCTTGAGTTAGTTTTTATTTTTTGTGACCTGCAAATAAAAGAGGTGAAAGGCTCAATTTATAGGCAATGATACTTGGTGAGTAAGAAAAGGGTTTTCTTGGAGGAGAGGAAACATGGTAGGCAAGTTTTCTTGGTGGGCAAGAAAAGTCCAAGCACGCAATATAATCTATAATATATTATAATATTAAAATATCTTGTAACAAAAACTAACAAGAAGAAAAAAATAAAATCCAATTAGAAGGGAAAATTGAAAGAGAGTGTTTTCCAATACAACAAGAAACTGGGGTGAAGCTATTTGCACTTAAAAAATCATTTAATACGTTTAATTTTTCAGTATTATCTATTAAATTATTTAAGGTTATAATTTACTCTCATTACACTCTATGTTTTTTTTCACAAATTACCCTTCAAGATAAAACTATAATTTATGGTACACTCAGATAATAAACAAATCAAAAACCTTAAATTACACCATTTTAAAGAAAAATTAAAAACTCTTAAATAGATTTGTTAAACAAATCTTCCATGCCTGTGCAACCTCTTAAACACCCCTGACTTGTTGAAATCTCTCAACATCAACATCACAATTGGTTTTCATTCTGCATATTGATAAGCAAAGCAAAAGTAGCATAAAGATAATGAATGAATCGTTTACTAATTAATCAAGCAGCACACTTTGGTTTCTTTTTGTGCTTCTCAATCATCTTCTCTAGCTAATCCCTTTCAGCCCAACGATCTGAATACACACATAACTAGATGATAAGTTGTTTCAAATTATTTTTTTATTATTATTTTTATTTATTATTTAATTTTGTTCAAACTTTTTTTTATTTACAAATATCAACACAATAAAAAACAATGATGTTAATGATAATGGCGAGAAAAAAGATGAAGAGAAAATAATTGAAATTTATAAAATAATATAAAGAATACGAATGAGTGATTAAGGTGTACTATGAAAAAAACAAAATATTATATTTTAAAATTTAAAATTTATTATTTTTATTAATAAATTTATATTAAAATATAATTAAAATTAAAATTTTAAAATTTTAATTAGAGGTATGGTTAATCAAACGGGCGCGAACCATACACAAATTTTGTTCTTCATTTGGGCTTGGGCCACACCACAAAATAGAGGCCCATGGGATAAATTACATTACCCGAGCAAATTTGACTGATTCCAGAGCAACTCACAACTATTTGCTGCAAAACAGGTTGTACTTTTCCTTGTCTCCAGCTATAATCGATCTGACAATAGTATCACTATTCCCGACTAAAACCCTGTAGAGATCAAACGATTCGATAGCGAAGAGAGAGAACAAACAGAAAGTGATGGAGAAGAGAGCAACAACGAAGCTGAACATCGCCATCATTCATCCAGACCTAGTAATCGGTGATCTACATATATATATATATATATATATCTATATGTGTATAAATTTTGTGTTATGAATTAGATTGATTTTGATTTTTTTTTTTTTTGTGGTATTGGAATTGTAATTTCATTCAATTTTGAAGGGTTTTTCTTGCCAAATGGGTGTGGGAAAGAATAAATTGTGTTTAAAGCACTAATTTTGATGGGAAATGGAACTAGTAAAGAACTTGTTGAATTGTATTTGATGAAGGGTGGATGGGGACAATTGAAGGAGGTTTGAAGTGTAAAATGTCTATAACTATATGGCTTGTTAATGGGTTGAAAACTTTTTCAAGTAATTTTATGTCATTTAGTTTCATGTTATTGTTCTTGCTTGAATTTAACTCCATAGCTTAATAAGCAAGAGAGACTTTTGATTCATGTTTTCGCCCAATATGTGCGGCGTGGTTTAGAAGACAAATGGACTTGGCAAAGTTTTAAGGCTTTGGTTATAAATCTCAACATGTAGCTAAGAATGTAAAACTCATTTGGTTGTTTTTCATTTGGGCGGGTGATTCTTGGGATTTTGTTGTAGTGATGAGCTCACCACCCGAAAAAAATATATATATTTTGAGATACTAAACTGCAAAGACAAACCTTTCACATGGGTAGACTCACACGCATGTAGGTTTATATGTGTGTGAGAAATTTGGTAAAAAATTTAATAAATTATTTAAAATTCATAATATTTTTTCTGTTAAATTTTAAAAGCTTGGCATGTGGCTTTTGATAAAAGGTACCGTGATTGTTTTGTTTGACAGGCTTGTGAGTTTATTGGTTATTTATTTATTTTGGTAGGACCGTTTCTACTTTTGACTAGGTCTGGTGAAATAATTGATAAACCTACCTGTAGTGAGTTATTAGGCGTGTTTTTTTTTTTTCTTTGATTGGTGAACCAAAGTCAACATGTTATGAACCATATCAAACATATTTTTGCTAAAAAAACGCGCTATCTCATTTCATTTAAAAAAATATATATATATCAAAAAATATCATGGAAAATTTATTTAAAAAATCAAAATTATTTATTTATTTTAATTAAATAAATTAATAAAAAATAATATTTTGATACTAAATTTTACAAAAAAAAATTATTTTAATGTTTTTTGGTACACATGCATTAATTTACGTTGAGTTTAATAAATAAAATACTATTTTTTCGTCAGTTAAATAAATAAATAGTTTAGATTTAAAATAAATAAATAGATTAATGTTAAATTGATAAAATTAAAATTTTATTTTATTACTATGGCCAAGTTTTGGATTTTTTTTTTCCTTTTTTTATAATTTTTCAAATAAAATATTTCAAATAAATTAAAAATTTTAAATTTATTTGTAGTTGTAAATTAGCTTTTCAATTGACCCGCAAACGAAGTGTAGTCCTTGTTGTATAAAAACAAAATTTTCAAATTGTGTTTTTTGAAACACAAATGTGGAACAAATTATAAATTGGAGCTGATTCATCACTTGTGTTACTAATGGATGGTTTTGCCAGAATCTTTGACTGACATCACTGATTTCAATATGAAAAATAATAATAATAAAAACTTAAAATTAAAATACTACTTTAATTGAGCAATTATTTGAAAATGAAAAATATAATTTTAAGTTAGAATATAGTGTTTTGAAAACAAGACTTTTTTAAAACAAATTGAATTTGATAAAAAGTTGAAAACACTTGAGTTTAGGAATTTTATTTTCCGTAAATTTTTTTTAAAAAATGGATAAATTACAAATACAATCCTAAGATTTAATTAAAATACGAATCGACTTCTTTGATTTTGAAAATTACATTTCACTCCCTGAGATTTCTAATTTCATAACAAATCGTCCATTTTATTAATAAATTATCAAATCAATTAACAGTTTTTAATGATATTAGAAATATGTTTCAATTAATAATTTAGGTAATTTTATTATTGTATAGGAAATCAATTATGAATTTTATTTTTTTAGTTAACTCTGTTAAATAAAAAATACTAATAATGAGGTATTTGTAATTTTCTGAACTATGTGGGACAATTTGTACTTTAAGTAAATCTCAGGAAGTGTATTTATAATTTATCTTATAAAAAATCATTCAATTAATTTTTAAATGACGATTTTCGTCCCGTATTATTGAATATCTTCATCATTTGATATTTATCATGTTATTTTCAAAAACTTAAAACAAGTAATGAATTCTATTATTTTAATTAATGAATGTCAATAAAAAAAAAAAAAATCACATAATTTACTTCAAGAATGAAAAAAAATTTCTCAAAATAATTTGTGTCAGAGATTACAACATTGTCAAAAGAATCACCTTCTAAATGAATAGCATATAGTTCCAAATTCCTAGCAAAGTCTTCTAAATGAATAGCACATAGCCCCAAATCCATGTAGCATGACTCATGATCAATATCAAAATCAGATCATCTAAATAATTTGAATTTTGAATTTAAATTATTATCTATCCTTAGTTTTGGATAGTCCACTATCTTATATCTTACATCTATCATATCTTATCAATAGATATGGATAGATGGTTAGATAGCCTTTATATCATATACATTATATATGGGATATGGGATGTGAGATGATTAAATATAACGATTGATATTTTTTCTCATACTCTTTCTCTAACTTTCTCTCATTTGTAAAACAATCATGCACTGTGACTGGTGTGGGTACTGTGGTATCACTCCATTGCTAGGTGTTCATAGTTTGTGGTTTGTGAAACACGTGATTTATCCATAAAGCTCATCGTTTCGGATTTCATCACCTAAAATATGGCTTGAATCTTTATACCTGCTGCATTTGATATATCTTACATTAGTATCAGAGCTATAAATGGGTATTTTTGTGCTTATTTTTTTTATGCATTAATATGTATGTAATTATATATATACACATGATATATGCATGAAAAATTAATAATTTTCTGAACTTTCTCCGATCAACCTGAAATTTACATATGTTGTAATATATTTCATGTAGAATATATCTGTCAAGTTTCATAAAAATCCAACGGTCGGATTTTGAAAAAAATGGAGATTCATATTTAATTTTTCGTAACTTTGACTGCAAGCTGGTTTTACATGCTTTGTTTTTATATTATGAAAATTATATATTTGGAATCCTTGTTTCGATACCTTCGAAACGATATATTATAGGCCTGATTCTGACTTACGGTTGATGAGAAAAAGCAAACCTTAATTTGGGTTCGTTTTGTGTTTTTGGTGACTTAAGGAAGAAGATTAAGTACAGAGTTTCTGCACTTCCACTATCATTAGAGAGAGTGTGTGATGCACCCTATTATTTGGGTTTGTTAAATGTCATTTTTGATACCACCATTGTTTTTATTTTAAAAAATGGAGTTCGGCAGTACCAAAATTGGACTAGAAAACATCCCGGAAGACGGCGCGTGAGCAGCACGTGCCAGATGATGCCGTCAGCGGCGGCTACGCACTTCCACGCATCATCACACGCCAGGTGTGGCTTCCCACACTCCGACATGCGCCATCACGCGCGCGTCAGCCATGCTGTCCACTCGCGTGTTGGCCGTGTCTTCCACGCACGCGTTTTGCGCTGTCCACGTATACGCCCTGTGTTGCGCCATGCATCGAGCCGAGCCGAGCCGAGCCGCGCCATTTTTCCGCGCCAGCTTGGCTTCTAGTTTTTTAAGGCTCTGTTTGTTTGTTTTAAAAATCCAAAATTGCTTTAAATGGTCATAAGTAATTCGTTATAGTTTTGTTTTAAGCGTGGTTGGTACTGTTAGACTCAAAATTACATTTTTTATCTACTGTAAAATTTTCAAAATTTTATGAAAATAAAAATAATTTTCCTAAAATAATAATTCATTATTTCTGCTTTAAATTGCTTTTGGTGTCGCGTGACCAAATTTTTGGGATTGAAATTTTTACAGTAGACTACTGTAATGGTTTACTATTTATTGGTATGATTGTTACATTTTTTCAGATTCTGAAATATTTATTTCTGATTTTATGTGTATTTATTAATTATTTAAAATTTCAGAAAATTTTAGAAGTGACATACTTTTTGTTATGGCATAATCTGAATATTAAATACAGCATATTGTTATTTTTTGCCTAGAGTTTCTAATATGTTGTGATTAGAATAGCATGATTAATTGTTTTTTATTTAAATTCCATTATTAATTGTAACATAGCATGAGTTGATTGTAAATCTACATTATGATACTATTATATGGAATTAGAATATTTTATCATGCTTTAGATATACCATAATCAGTGGGAGGTTGTTCGGTTGAGAGAAATCTTTGTAGATTTACTCCCGAAAACTAATATTTTGTGCATGAATTAAATTAAATTTTGGATAATTATCACCTGTGACGCAAGAGATGATTACGAGCATAACGGATTTTCGATCTTGCGACTTGTGTAATATTGTCACTATTTAATTTAGATTTTTGAGGCAAAATTATATTATGCTAATCAAATTAATCACAATGCGAATTTCTCTCTAAATTGACTTAGCTTATGGAAGTTAATTTGGTTGACCTAAATTTAGTAGAGATGTTCAAATGTGAACAATGCAATCATATTCTTTAGATGAGCAAAAAGTTTTGGAGACTTTAGATCAGACTTTAATTAAGCCAAAGTAAGGAAATATGACTCAAAGTCGCCGTGGTTTTGTTGCCTTGTTTGGCACAATAAAAACTGATGTGTACACTATGGTTAGCGGCATGCTAAGTAGTCTTGATTGGCGAGTTTTGGAGTTGTGAAATTAGTAAGCTCTTAATAGATCTGTATATGATCTTGACTATTAAGCTGCGCAGATTGACTTTGTAATTTGACTTGTAATAATGTTGCATCATTGGATGAAGTAACATTCAAGAGTCACGTCATCCAAGAAATACGAGCTTAAATGAGTTAGTCATTAATTGTAAGACGAGTAGCCAGTATAAGC
Source organism: Camellia granthamiana (assembly GCA_036172215.1). Classification (NCBI taxonomy): domain Eukaryota; kingdom Viridiplantae; phylum Streptophyta; class Magnoliopsida; order Ericales; family Theaceae; genus Camellia; species Camellia granthamiana. The sequence continues at coordinate 27,476,377 of CM069907.1, forward strand.
AGTGTTTTGCTCTCTACCCAACTGATGGGAGTGAATGGAGCAAAATTTCATGCACCGTAATAGTGTGCGCTGAAGTATCACTTGAAGTTAAAAGATTAGCGCTTAGAAGCTGCAAAATCTATTAACACTAAGTGAAAAGATTAGTGCCTAGTGGTTGCAAAATCTATTACCATTGCTAACTTGTCTAAGTCTAAACACTTACTATTTTCACACTTGAGTGTGAGACATGAGGAGGTGCTTCTTTGTATGATTCCTTAGCTAGGTTAACGCTTTTGAATAACGTTTACCACTAAGCGCAAAAGTTGCAGCATAGTAATGAAAAGGTCAAGGTAGACAAGGTTATTATGATTCTAAGAATTTGACGCATTGCTCGTGAGAGCATTGTGTTGAATTAGATTCTTTAGCGTAATTTGCACTTAAATTACTTTAGGGGCTGTCATAGATTGATAGCTTATTCTCTCATTCTTGTGTATAGTAGAATTAATTGCAACTAACTATGAAGCGAGAAACAACTATGGTAAGAGGAGTATCGTCATGTTTCAACTAGATGCAGTAAAGTGTAAGGAGAATAAAATTGACTTGAAGGTGCAGGGGATTAGCACTTACTAGTTAAATTTGTGACTTAGGCGCACTTGATATCTCCATGACATCCTTTTATGATCTAGTGAACATGAATTAATCGTAAGTCATTACCTAGTTGGGCCTAAACCTTTAAAACTTGTCTCCGAGAACTCACACATTAGGATGATTGGAATTAGTTTATGACATTGGTCATGAACCGGTGGCTTATTATACTTAATCACATTAATGAGAAGATGACATGGATGGTTTGAGTAGGCCCTCTCAGGCCCACTCGCTTGTGACATGTGAATGTGTAACTTTGTTCGCAATGGTTGGACACAAGTAAGTAGGAAAGCCACATAAGAGCATTTGTATTAGCGTATTTAGCCCACTATGATATTCGTGACTGGATATGTGTAAGGGTATGATAGCTAGCCTCAATCTCGACACATTTATAAATTACGATACGCATCTGAGTCAAGACTATTTGATCTCCCATAAGTCAAAAGTTTTGAGATGATTTTTGACATTGCACATATGAGGTCGAGATCAATCAGATAACAGCTTTCGTGCTTTTAATTTTGACCAAGGTGGCGAGTATCTATTTGAGTTATTTTAGAAAGCTCTGTGAAGAGAATTAGATGCTTAGAAAATTGATTATTCCTAATACTCAGCAACACAATGGTGTAGTAAAGATAAGGAATTAAGTATTGTTTATGTTAGGTGGACGATGGCGCAAAATGTTTCCCAATTGGGAATTGCACTAGTTTGTTGCCTATATCCCTAACTAAGTGCCCTCCATATCAGATTTTACACTCCATTTAAGTAATCGGTTAGCAGAGAGCCATTTGTGGGCGATCTGTAACCATCAAGCAGCTTATCTTTATTTTACTTTTCTTAAGGTTACGAAGTTAAGACCTAGAGTTCTAGGGCGCATTATTGTATGTTGTCTTGTAAATGCTTAGGGTCGTGTAGCACATTATTGTATGCAGTCATGTAAACCCCCAGGTCATGTGCTTATAGATAAGCAGTTTTGTGGGAGTGTAACTAAGTCATATAAAGTTTTTCTTAGTAAAGGAGACAAAAAAATAGAGTTTTAGAACTCTATAAAATAGAGAATTCTAAGTATAGCATTTTATGTAGCCTAGTTGAGAATGGAAAAAAATTTCCAATATCCTAGGGACAATGGGAGCGATGTGCCTACTAGCGGATTACTCTATTAGAGAAAAATACTCTACATTCTTAGTTGCGTGGTAGCGAATGTGAAAATTTTTCACGTCATCACTGGGTGATCGAGAGAGAAACATTCATGATTGCTCCGCAAGATGATAAAGAGCCTAGGATAATGCCAAAGACTCTAGTCCCCTGTTTTTAAAAAGCGGATCAATGTTGCACAGTTTAAGACAAAGTCTTTGAGGATTAACCATTTCTATAATTTGGTTGACTTTCCATTATGACGCGAAACTGTTCTAAAGTTATGCGCAATTTGGATAGTCAAAGTTATGCGCAATTTGGATAGTCATTGTTGAGGCATAAGGCTCGCTAGATATCGAAAAGTCGCACCATTAAGAAAGGTGTAGACCATAAGAAGACTTCCTCCTAGGGAGTGAGGTTATTTCGAATTAGGCTATGATTGACATAAGTTTGGAACATTGATTTGTGGACGTTGTGACCCAACTTCTCGTTGGATAATTGGATAAGTAAATCCGTAAGGATTTACCTTCTGCTTTTATGGTGAAAAGTTAGGAGCGCAAAAAGGTTGCTAGTTTCAATAAATCTTTTACAGCCTAAAACAGTTATCCAAATAGTAGTTCTTACATTTCGTTGAGCCATGATAGGCCAACGATGATCAATGAAGACTACTAAGGCATGATCAATGGTCCAAAAAGAAGTTTTTCCTTACTTAGTCATTATGAGTCAAGAATTTATAAGGTTGTCGCCACCTAGGGTGGGCAGTCCTCTGTTTTAGATATGATGGACATGGGTGATGTAATTTATATGCTCGGATGAACGATCCTTAGGGATTGTTTTGGGAGAATTCTCAGTTTGTCTTTGATGACTTATATAAGGAATATCCTAGAATGATTCTAGATGCAAAATTGCAAACTCATTGACTTATCTATCGGTAAAAGCCAGAGCCTTAACTATTGAGTGAATCCTCGGATTGTCTTTGGGAGAAACAGATGACCTATATCCTTGATCTTTTTTTGTTGTGGGAACCTTAAGTATGCAATGTGGGCGTATTTGGTATGATGAGTGTTATCTTTGGTAAATGGTCAACTGAGTAATTTAGACATTAACCTTGCTCATTAAACTGTGGATAGAATGCTTTACTAGTAATATATTAATTTGCCCCTTATAAGATTCAATGTGCTGGTTGGACGCATCTTGAATGAATGCAGATTGGTCACCAAAATATCTTTAGAGAGGTAATTGCACAAGAGGTAGTAATCTTGAATCACTTCATGTTGAGGCACATATGGTGAATTCCATTGTATATGCTTATCGCAAGAGGTGCTGATAAGGCTTATACTAGGAATCTAGAATTGCGCAGACTGTGGTCGTGTTTTTTTTTTTTAAATCGATCACTTATTTGTTGTGATATGATGGGATGTTGACACTATTATGGTTTGTGTCATAATGATTAGCAGATGATGATGTCAACAGGCAAGATTGGCTCACTCACACGAGCAATCGCCCTTGGCGCTTGAGAACGAGTAAGGATGAGACTAGTGGTTTATTTTTTATTTGGAGCCAAGAGATGCTTAAATTATCCACTATGTATGTCGCCTTGGTTACAACCAAGATGAGGTCGTGTTAAGGACCAAACATGGATGTTAGTATCCACTTTCTATGTTGTGCCTGTTATGATTAGCCAGATGCGAGATCTCATTTGGCGCCTGAAAGGTGAGCAAATAGAGAATTCGGGTTAGAGGCTAGAAAACGACTAGACTAAGATCTGTACAGTGTATCGAGTATGATGTCACTCTTTTGGAAGAGTTACTCCACCGTAGCATGTATTCATACTACATGTGCTTGGCGACCGAGTAATGAAGTGAGTGAATGGATCCATATTTCCTCACCGTGTAAGTCTTACGTGTCATTATTGATATGACTTTCACGTATGTACCCTTTTGTGACTTTTGACTATGTCATAAGGTAAGGGGTTGATGTTCTGCTACTTTGGTATGTTACCTGCGGTCATGTATGATTCGGTATTAAGGGACATCACTGGGAAAGCGGTCAATCTTAAACTAAATGGCATGAGGGCAAAGGGAAGATCATCTAGTATTACACCACTGTTGTATATTCATTGCCGGCACAACTCACATCGCTCTGTATGAGAGTCGGATTGAGTATAAATATATTGCAAGAATTGAGAGGGTCAAACATGCTCTTTTTTGAGGGATTAGAGATGTTTTTTGGACCGATGTAATTAGATGGGTCTGGGGTATATGAGACACTATTTCTATTTTTTTTGGGTTGATGTCTCTATGTTGGCTCATTTTGAGTTTCTAGTATAGAGCTCCCACATACAAGTATTTCTCAGCAGTCGCACGGTTCATTGGCTAGTATGTGATTGTTAAATATTTTGGGGAGATTGAGATAGAGATGTGGCAGTGTCATACTAACTCATGTGCGAGTAGGAGATGTTGGAAATTGGGTAGGGTATTGGACCCGGATTTGGGCGCCCATGTGGCATGACCCATGACCAATATCAAATCATCTAAATAATTTGATGATCTAATATTGGTCATGGGTCATGTTTCATGGGTGCGCAAATCTGGGTCTAATACCCGGTCTAATTTTGAACACTAGCAAAGTCAACAACTTTGAAAATATTTATATGGTCCACATTTGAAATATTGCAAATTCTTCCTTTGCATGAAGCAAATCAAAATTATACAAAATTATCATGTCAAGTTATTTTATTGAGTTTTATTTTTAAATTTAAAATTTAAAATTTTATAATTGTGTGCTATATTTGTTTGTAGTAAAAATTTATACATTTTTTTAGTCAGAGTGGCATTTTTTCCTCTAAATCCATTCAATTTACAATATTTTACAACAAAACATAGGCCGTGTTTTCGATTTTTTTCTTCTTCTTCAATCATTTGTGTTTTATAAACAAAAATAAGGAAAAGTTCGATAATAAATTGTGAATACAAAAATCGAGAAAAATTGATTCACTTGATTTGATTTCAGTTTCTTTATAAATTGTGATTTAAATAATTTTACATTACATTTTTCATTTCAATAATGCTACAGACCCCAAAAATTCTATCAAAAGTTTTACCAAATGTCTCACATGGGTGTGGCCCACACCCATGTGAGACATTTGGTAAAACTTTTGATAGAATTTTTGGGGTCTCTAGCATTTTTCTTTCCATTTTTAATAATATTTTTCGACCTACGCATTTTATGGTTGCACTTTTTTGGTATCTTTTGTTACTTTTGTTTTCTATATTGACAACTATGAAAAATGCAAGGAGCTATTGATGTGTATATATATACATGTATATGTATGGCTCAAGCTCAATGATAGTCGAAAAGGCCCAGGAAGGCCCAATAATGAGGGTCAACCTCAATAGTCCATTTCACAAGGTTATAAGGGAGGGGTAATTATTTGGTGGTCTCCATACTATGGGCTCTTTTGGAAAAAGTTAAAAAACTTAAAAAGTTAACTTTTAATTTAGGAAAAATTATTTATAAGTCCTATTAGGGAGACTTATACTACATATGGTTCTACTAAAAAACTTATGTTCCCATAAGTCCTATGGGAAGTTTGTTGACACATTTACCCTCAATATTAGTTGTTAATATCATAAATAATAATAAAACCATATATAGAAAATTGAATGTTATCATAAATCATATCTATATAAACGTAACGTAACGTGACACCTACATAAACGTAACGTGACACATATGATCTATGGTAACATTCAATTTCGTGACACCTACATAAACGTAACGTGACACCTATGATCTATGGCAACATTCATTGAATGTTGCCATAGATCATATTTATATGAAACGTAACGTGACACCAACATAAGCCAATAACATTTTCACATTCAATTTAAAAAAATAAAAACTCATTAAGTTTGCGAAACGTAACGTGACACGCTACGTTACGTTTATGTATGTGTCACGTTACGTTTATGTAGGTGTCACGTCACGTTACGTTTATATAGGTGTCACGTTACGTTATGTATATGTAGGTGTCACGTCACGTTACGTTTATGCAAGTGTCACGTCACGTTAAGTTTATGTAGGATCTTGTAGAATACATTCCTATTTAAATAGGACTTGAGACTCTATAAGAAATTATACAGGACTTAGCCTAGCATAAGTGTCTGAAAAAAGGACTTATAAATAAGTCTCCCTTTAATTTATTTTAGATCACATCATCTCTTATATTTTTTATACCTTTTTTTAAAATAAAAAAAAAATTAAGTCAATTTTTAACTATCTTTTCAAAATAAGCTTATGTATCATTTAATATTTTATCAAATTATCTCTTAAAAAGCCAATAAAAAATATAGAGTTTAACTATTTTAATTAATGAATATGAAATTAAGACACTAAATTTATCCCAAGATTATCAAACAATTTTTCCATAAAGGACACCTCAATTGATCAGAAGAATACCAAAATGGTCTGCAAATTAACAAAGGTTAACAAAGGCAACTCTTGACCTCACCGAGTCACTGGCCCATTTGGTGTAACTATTAAAACAGATTATAAATTATGATTTTAATTAGAAAGTGTTAGTCTGTTTGGTGTATCTGTTAGATTATATATTTAAGTTGCTGAGTAGTATTTGTTAAATAAGCTGTGAAGTAATTTTTTCAATTAACTTTTATTTTTTTATTATTCACTACTTGTTTACATTTCTCATAAGAAAAATAAATAATAATAGTCTATAGTCTATTTTGGTCTTTTGCTATTTTAAAAAAAAATAAAAATAAAAATAAAAATCTAAAAGTATAATTGTAAATTAACATGTTCACAGCAGAAACTGATAATCAGAAGTAAGGGGTGAGCAGTTTCTCAAAATCAGTTTTTTTGAGTTAAACTAAATTGTTGGAATTAGAAACTGTTTAAAATAAGTTTAACCAAGGGGTTTTTTTTTTAAGGTCCCTTGTATTATGATTTTATAGCATAAAGGACACCAAATATTTTCATAATGTCTAAGGTCCCTCAACAATCTTTTCATAATGTCTAAGGTCCCTCAACCTTGATCCAGAGAAATTTCAGTGTAGAGAAAATTGGTCAGAGAAATTCTGGCCCAGAGAAATTTCTCTGGACCAAATTTCTCTGGATGAGTTTTTTTACTTTTCTTCTCATTCACATCCAAATCATTCTGATTCATTAGGTAAGCAACATTGTTCAAGCCATTTACATGGCTGAAAAGCTGAACAAGGGAAGACGAAGAATTTCATTGCCAACTCTTCTTCTCGTTCCATCATTGCCTTGTAAAGGCCACACATGCCTTTATGTGTTTCCTTTCAGTGCTGCTTCTGGCAAAGAGCATTGCAATAAACCACTGCACAACACCAGTCGTTGCCCCTCTTAATCTATCATTCGTAAATTTTTGTATCCAATCTAGAGAAATTTTGGACAAAAGAAATTCTATCTAACCCAGAGAAATTTCTCTAACCTTCCCTTCTTTCCAGAGAAATTTTCATTCTCTGGCCTTCAGAGAAATTTCACACTCCAGAGAAATTTTCTCTGGCCTTCCTAGCCTTCCTTTCTCTCCAGAGAAATTTTCTTTTTTCAAACCCAAAGAAATTTCCCTTCTTTCCAGAGAAATTTTCCTTCTCTGGCCTTCAGAGAAATTTTCCATTCCAAACCCTGAGAAATTTTGGGTGCTGTTCCAAATTTAACTACTAAAAAACCCCCAATTTTTGTTCCTTTCTTCTCCTCCTTGTTTTGCTTCTCTCTCTCTCTACACACACACGCACACACACACAAACACATAGAGAGTCAGGGACAGTGTTCACTATTCTGTGTTTAGAATCATTTTGATTGATAGATTCACTTAGTTTCAATGGTGGAAATGGGAGTTTCAGAGCAAGTAATATACTTACATGGTGACTTGGACTTGAAGATTGTCAAAGCTCGCAACCTACCCAACATGGGCTTAGTTTCCGAGCATTTCCCCTGCTGCTTCACTAGGGCTATATAAATATGTATATATATCCATCTATATCGATAACTTTTGTAATGCAAAATAGAGGCGGAGGCGGCAGGGAGACGACGGCAACAGAGGAGACGGCAATGGAGTAGGCGACCACAGATCTGGAAGAGAAGAACGAGGATCTGATCGGGACTTCGTGGGCTTCGCAGATCGGGGACTAAAATCGATCACTAGTCCACAGATCCGTGAGAAAATGAAAAGAACAGTTGAATAGAGAAAGAGAGGAAGAACTGAGATGGCGGCGATGACCTCTCCGATCGGATATGAAGAGGTCGACGACGAACCAGCCTGTTGCTCGGACTCAGGACAACGTGGATGGAGAGGGGATGGGTGAGGGACCTTAGACTACAAAAGAACAGATTGTAGACCTAATCCATTACTAAAAGTTAGATAGGGATCTGAGACCGATTTTCCCTTTAACCAAACAGTCTAAAATAACTTTTTTAAAGCTAAAAATTATAAATTGATTAAAAAAAACTCAAACAAACACCCCCATTGTGGTCCACTGGTCAGAAATGATTAACTTATCTTATATGCGCACAAGTAAGGGTATGTGGTGCATTCCTATCATTTGTGATCGTTATCAGCTGATGCGATGGTGGCGTTGTTCGGCAATCCCAGGTTCCTCAAAAACTAAAAAAATCAAATAGCTTCAAATAGTACTTAAACCAATAATTTATAATCTTTTTTTATAAAAAAAGAAAAAAAGAAAAAAGAAGCAACTGGGCAATGGCAGCCTACACTGTCGACGTGATAGTATGGGCGCTGTGCAGTGACAGCTAGTCCCACAGCTAGTAAATTACAATTTTGTCTCTTTAGATTAATTTTGAAAAATGTGAGATTATGGACAAATTTATCATTTTAACTTCAAATATCATTTCAACACATTTTTCAATATAACAATTCAAATAAAATCCATCTCATCTTCCCAAACACAAAAACTAAAATAACCTATTAAAATAACTAAAAAACTAAAAAAATCTCTAAAATAACCACTATCCAAACAACCAGTGTGTCTCATAACTTAAACATTCATAATGGCGACATAGCATGTTTTGATTGGAGGAGAGATTAATAGAGTAATCGTAAAAGTCTTATATACATATCCAGTCACATTGCAAAAGTACTTTCTCTATTCTACTCTTCAACTCTTCGATTATCTTCTTCTTTAAACATTATTTTTAATTTGACAATTACAGACTCTTAAAAAAAAGATACTTATCAATTAATTCTTTAAAATTTATTTGTAAGTCTCAATAGAAAAAAAAGCGCAACCAATGGCTTTCCAAGTCCAATCCATATTCTCCCCATCTGGTGTATGGATTGCCAATTTACTAGTACCATTAGAGTATAAACTGAAATCAAATCAAACCGTGAGGTGTTACTAAATGATCATATAAAAAAGGGCAATAAAAACTGGTAGTGATAATTATAAATAAAACATTAAAAAATATAAAAAATAAAAATTACAATAATTATTGAAAGGGTCGAGACACAGAAAATTCACTCTTTTTAAGGAGATTCAAGTCCTCTGTGGTTAGGCATAGCTTTACACCGGTGTAGCAGAAAAAACCTTGACTTGTCTCCCTAAAATACAACAGTCCGACTAAGTTGTATGGTTCACCAATACTGCACAATTGGTTGAACCCAAAGTTTCATCACATACACCATTTGCTTCTTCGCTTGATAATCTCTCAAATAAGAAACTAGCAAACACTTTTTCTTTTTTTAAAAAAAAAAAGAAACTCTAAATTTCTCTCTTCCTGAAGTGTTTTTTTTTTTTTTTTGAGAGCTGCAAATAAGAGAGGTGAAATGCTCAATTTATAGGCAAGGATACTTGGTGGGTAAGAAAATGATTTTCTTGGAGGAGAGAAAACTTGGTGGGCACGAAAATTTGATGGAAAAAAAAAAGCCCAAGCACACAATATAATCTATAATACATTATAATATTAAAATATCTACTAACATTCTCCCACCTATTTTAATATTATAGGTAACAAAATTTGAGATTATTAGGCAAAAAAGGATATTATGCATCATGGTAGGTGTGCTCTGCATTGAACCTCCATTAATGAAATAATATATACTCTAGAGCCAATAGTATGCTCAGCATTGAACTATGACTGCTTAAGAGAAATAAATAATTATTGCACACACATAATATTCTAGGTGTTTATATAAGCTTTAAGAGCCAACACATTATGACCTTGTGTAATCCCAAGATTCATGAGTATGTTTGAGAATTAGCCCAAATCTAATAGATAGCGGCCCCACTACCACACTCATATAGGTGAATTCTGTCAAGGGTGCTCCTGTAACTATGACACCCCACTTAATAAGAGTTACGAAAATTCATTAAGAGTGTTTTTTTTTTTTTTTTTTTTTTTTTTTTTTTTTTTTTTTTTTTTTAAACTTAACCTTTACAACATTATAGGATAAATGCACTTACATCATAGGAATTGGTAAAAAGTAATTTAGTGCATTTCTCACAGCCATTATATGATTGTTCTTCTTATTGAACCCAGTTACAGGATCTCTGGTTCCTGGGTTGAGTATCCCCATTCATGGCTCCTGCTATATTCAATGGGTTTCAACCCAATTGCTGTGATCCTATCACAATGAATCAATATAGATAGAATCGATTTTTCCCAACAAGAGATTTCATTTAACAAATCTCTTAACCAATTTGTTTCTTCACTATCTATAGCTAAAGCAATAAGTTCAGCCTCCATTATTGAATTAACAATAATGGTTTGTTTTTTCGATTTCCAACTTATAGCACCATCTTCCAATGTAAATAAGTAATCAGTGGTTGATAATGAATCACCTGACAAAGTATTCCAATCGGCATTACTGTAACCTTCAAATACTATAAGATACTTATTGTAAAACAAGTCATATTTTATGGTATCAGATAAATATTTCATAATCTACTCAATGGCTAGCCAGTGATCACTGTTAGGCTTGCTAATAAACCTGCTAAGTACTCTAACTGCATAGGCAATGTCATATATAGTATAGTCAGTCACATAACGCAAGTTACCAATCATACTAGCATATTCTTTTTGATTAATTGCATCCTCGTCATTTTCTACAAGAAATAAACGCACATGAGGATCAAAAAGAGTAAGAACATGCTTGCACTTATAAAAATTATATTTTCTCAATATAATACGATTGATCAAGAAATATACCATCACAGGTTTTGGTAATTTTCATTCCCAAAATATAATTAGACTCACCAATATCTTTTATATCAAATTGCTACTAAGCATATTTTTAATTTCCATGATGACATGCAAATTAAAGCCAAATATAAGTAAATCATCTACATAGAGGCTAATAATGGCGTGTGGATTTTCTTCAGACTTATAGTAGATGCATTTATCACATTCATTAGTTTTATAGCCATTCTCAATCATGCAGGAATCAAATTTCTCATGCCACTATTAGGGGCCTGTTTTAAGCCATATAGGGATTTAACTTGCTTGCATACTTTGCTTTCTTGATCAGGTTCCACAAAACCCTCAAGTTGATCCATATAGATTTCTTTATCTATGTCTCCATTTAAAAAGGTTGTTTTAACATCCATTTGATGAAATTTTAGATCATGAATTGTAGCCACTGCAATTAATAATCTAATGGATGTAACTCTAGTAACCGGAGAAAATGTATCAAAAAAGTTAAGATCTGTTTATTGTTTAAAACCTTTTGCAACAAGTCTTGCTTTATATTTATCAATAGTTCCATCTGGTTTAAGTTTTTTCCTCAAAACCCATTTACAGCCAATAGTTTTACAATCTGGTGGTAAATCTACTAATGCCAAAGTTTTATTGGATAATAATGATTCCATCTCATCATTTACAGCCTCGTTTCAAAAAATAAAGTCAGGAGATACCAAAACTTCTTGTAAAGTTAATGAAGTTTCCTCCACATTAAAAATATGATAATCAGGGCCAAAATCTTTTTCTAATCTGGCTCTTTTACTCCTTCTAAGTTGAAAAACTACTGTGTCTTGCTTTTGTAAAAGAGGAGTAGAGGAACCGGTTTCAGATAAAATATTTTCTTCATAATTTTGACCCCCACCATCTTTAGATTTAAAAGGAAACTTTTTTTCATGAAAAATTGCATCACCTGATTCAAAAATTATTTTGTTTTCAATATCAAAAAAATCTATAGACTGTACTATTAGTTGCATATCTAAGAAAAACACAAGTGGCAGCTTTCACACCTAATTTAGGACTTTTAGGGTCCACAAGTCTAACAAAAGCTAGACAGCCCCAAATTCTCAAATATCCTAAATTTGTCTTATACCATTTTCCACAACTCAAAAGGTATAATTTTTGTTTTTTTATGTGGCACTCTATTCATAATATAACATGCAGTTAAAATTACTTCTCATCACAAATTTGAAGGAGTACTTGCTTCAATTAACATAGCATTTGTTAAATCAGTTAAAGTTATATTTTTCCTTTTCGCTACACTATTAGATGCATGTGAATATGGTGGAGTAGTTTCATAGATTATTCCCAAAGACTGAGTAAACGAGTTGAATCCAAAAGATTCATACTCCCGGCCTCTATCACTTCTATATATTTTAATCTTTTTACCGAATTAATTTTCAAATTCAAAAAGGAATTCTTTAAATTTTTCAAAAGTATCACTTTTATTTTTCAACAAGTATACATAAGTGTATTTTGAAAAATCATCAATAAAAGTGATAACATATTTATTTCCACCACGTGTTAAAATTCCTTCAAATTCACATAAATCAGTGTGAATTAATTCTAGCGATTCAGTATTTCTCACCATACTTTTATGAAGCTTTTTAATTATTTTTGCTTGACTGCAAATTTCACATTTCTCAAAATTATTTGTGAGTTTGGGAATTAACCCTAAACTACTCATGACTCTGATATATCGACTATTAATATGACACAGACGAACATGCCAAAAATTCATAAAAGACAGCATGTAAACAGAAACATATGCTTTCTTATTCTCAACATTTAATTTAAACATTCCATCACATGCATATCCATTTCCCACAAATATGCCTTTTTTAGTGATTACATATTGGTCAATTGCCTGCTTAAAACCAGCTTTGTTAAACAAATAACTCGACATCAAATTTTTCCTTATAGACGGTGTGTACAACACATCTTTTAAAACAAGCATAGGTCTAGAGGTAAATTTCAGCTCAACATCCCCACATCCGAGCACCTTGGTTAAATTAGAGTCGCAAAGCCTAACAGTCCTCTCCTCATTAAAAGGAGTAAAATCTTTGAACCAATCTTTATCAAAGCAGACATGCCTATTGGCACCAGAGTCTGCCCACCACCCTTCCACAGATTGAACCACAAAAATATCTGTAATCATAGTCACGAATGGTTCCTCGGTAACATTAGCCTGTGGTCGAGACTGTTGTTTCTAAAATTTGCAAATTCGAGAAATATGCCCACTTTTGCCACACACAAAACATGTCACATTTGTCAGATCTTGTAAAGGGGGTTCTTGGTTTCATTTCTTTTGCCTCGGGTAATTTTTATTTTGTGGCCTTTTAGTATTTTTCCAAATTTTCTTAACTGGCTTCAAGTGACTATTTTTATGAAATCGACCTTTAGATAAAGCATTTCCAGAAGTTAAATTTACCTTTGTAGTGGAATGCTCTTTTGTCATAAGCGCATCTTGTCCTCGTGCTTCCTCCTTCACTCGAATCCGTGTGATTAGAGTCTTCAAGGACGTCTCTTTTTGCTTGTGATGCATTAACTTCTGGAATTCCCTCCAAGATGATGGTAGTTTGTCAATAATACCTGCTTCAACAAGATTGTCTCCAATTTTGATGCATTCGGATCTAACTTCAACTACTAGCATATGAAAATCTTGACTTGCTCCACCATTAATTTTCCATCTATCATCTGATAGCGGAAAAAACGGCTTGCAGCATATTTTTTAGCACATGCCTCGCATGCCTCTTCAATGTCATATTTATTTTGTAAGGCTTTTCAAATTTTCTTGGCAGTGGTGTAAGTAGTGTCATAATAATCATAAAATTGATCCGAAAAGACAATTCAAAAGATAATACCGACATTTATACTCATCTGTGTTGTATTTCTCGATTTTTTCAAGATGAACGGCTTACTTCTCGTTGGTTATCTCTTTAGTGGGGACTTTATTCAGATTTTTCTCGGTCAGGATATAGGCCACCTTGAGGAGACTGTGGTAGAAAAGCACCTTGTCTTTCCATCTCTTGAAAAGGGCTTCCTTGAACCGGAAGGGCTTGTTAAGATCGTCGGTATTCTTGTTGGGCTTCTTTAATACTGGCTCTATGAATTTTACTATTTAAATCTCCTTAAAATTGTTGGTGATAATTACAAATAAAACACTACAAAATATAAAAAAGAAAAATTACAATAATTATTGAAAAGGCCGAGGCGCTGGAAATTCACTCTCTTTAAGGAGATTCAAGCCCTCTGCGATTAGGCATAGCCTCACACTGGTGCAACAGAAAAAACCTTAATTTGTCCTTCCAAGATACAATAGCCCGACTAAGTCGTATGGTTTACCAATACTGCACAATTGGTTGAACCCAAAATTTGTCGTATGGTTTACCAATACTGCACAATTGGTTGAACCCAAAATTTCATCACATACACCCTTTGTTTCTTTGCTTGATAATCTCTCAAACACTTTTTTTTTTCTTTTTTTTTTTTAAAAAAAAAAACTCTAGATTTCTCTCTCTCTTGAGTTAGTTTTTATTTTTTGTGACCTGCAAATAAGAGAGGTGAAAGGCTCAATTTATAGGCAAGAATACTTGGTGGGTAAGAAAAGGGTTTTCTTGGAGTAGAGGAAACATGGTGGGCAAGTTTTCTTGATGGGCAAGAAAAGTTTAAGCACACAATATAATCTATAATATATTATAATATTAAAATATCTTGTAACAAAAACTAACGAGAAGAAAAAAATAAAATCCAATTAGAAGGGAAAATTGAAAGAGAGTGTTTTCCAATACAACAAGAAACTGGGGTGAAGCTATTTGCACTTAAAAAATCATTTAATACGTTTAATTTTTCAGTACTATCGATTAAATTATTTAAGGTTATAATTTACTCTCATTACACTTTATGTTTTTTTTCACAAATTACCCTTCAAGATAAAACTATAATTTATGGTACACTCAGATAATAAATAAATCAAAAACCTTAAATTACACCATTTTAAAGAAAAATTAAAAACTCTTAAATAGATTTGCTAAACAAATCTTCCATGCCTGTGCAACCTCTTAAACACCCCTGACTTGTTGAAATCTCTCAACACTAATAAAAAGGTAGATCAACATCACAATTGGTTTTCATTCTGCATATTGATAAGCAAAGCAAAAGTAGCATAAAGATAATGAACGAATCGTTTACTAATCAATCAAGCAGCACACTTTGGTTTCTTTTTGTGCTTCTCAACCATCTTCTCTAGCTAATCCCTTTTAGCCCCAACGATCTGAATGCACACATAACTAGATGATAAGTTGTTTCAAATTATTATTTTTTTATTATTTTTATTCATTATTTAATTTTGTTCAAACTTTTTATTTACAAATATCAACACAATAAAAAATAATGATATTAATGATAATGGCGAGAAAAAAGATGAAGAGAAAATAATTAAAGTTTATAAAATAATATAAAGAATACGAATGAGTGATTAAGGTGTACCATGAAAAAACAAAATATTATATTTTAAAATTTAAAATTTATTATTTTTATTAATAAATTTATATTAAAATATAATTAAAATTAAAATTTTAAAATTTTAATTAGAGGTATAGTTAATCAAACGGGCGCGAACCATACGTAAATTTTGTTCTTCATTTGGGCTTGGGCCACACCACAAAATAGAGGCCCATGGGATAAATTACATTACCCGAGCAAATTTGACTGATTCCAGAGCAACTCACAACTATTTGCTCCAAAACAGGTTGTACTTTTCCTTGTCTCCAGCTATAATCGATCTGACAATAGTATCACTATTCCCGATTAAAACCCTGTAGAGATCAAACGATTCGATGGCGAACAGAGAGAACAAATAGAAAGTGATGGAGAAGAGAGCAACATCGAAGCTGAACATCGCCATCATTCATCCAGACCTAGGAATCGGTGATCTATATATATATATCTATATGTGTATAAATTTTGTGTTATGAATTAGATTGATTTTGATTTATTTTATTGTTTTTTTGGTATTGGAATTGTAATTTCATTCAATTTTGAAGGGTTTTTCTTGCCAAATGGGTGTGGGAAAGAATAAGTTGTTTTTAAAGCACTAATTTTGATGAGAAATGGAACTAGTAAAGAACTTGTTGAATTGTATTTGATGAAGGGTGGATGGGGACAATTGAAGGAGGTTTGAAGTGTAAAATGTCTATAACTATATGGCTTGTTAATGGCATGAAATCTTTTTCAAGTAATCTTATGTCATTCAGTTTCATGTTATTTTTCTTGCTTGAATTTAACTCCATAGCTTAATAAGCAAGAGAGAGACTTGTGATTCATGTTTTTGCCCAATATGTGCTGCGTGGTTTAGAAGACAAATGGAGTTGGCAAAGTTTTAAGGCTTTGGTTATAAATCTTAACATGTAACTAAGAATGTAAAGCTCCTTTGGTTGTTTTTCATTTGGGTCGGTGATTCTTGGGATTTTGTTGTAGTGATGAACTCAACAATGCTAAACTAGGTATGTGCATGTGCGGAGCTGCTACGTAGCTCGAAACTGTCGAGCCCGAAATTGGCTCGAATCCAAAACGACGTCGTTTTGGAGAATTTTTTTTTTTTTTTTTTTTCATTCTCGTTTTTTGGAAGTTAAAGATGAAGAAAAAACAGAAGAAGAAGAAGAAGAAGAAGAAAAGAGCTGCAGATCCAGATCATCAACATCAACAAAAAAAAAAAAAAATTTTGTTCATCAACAATTTTTTTTTTTTTTTTCTTTCTTGCAGGAAGAAGAAGAACAAGAACAAGAGAAGAAGAAGAACAAGAAGCAGACCAGAACCAGAAGAAGAAGAAAAGAGAAGAGGAAGAAGAAGAAGAAAAAAAAAACAAAACATCAATGTCTTCTCTTGTTCAGCTCCAGATCAAACAAAACATCAAACAAAACATCAATTTTTTTTTCCCCTTCATTTTCAGCTCCAGATCTAGAAAAAAAAAAAAAAAAAAAAAAAAAATCATCAATGTCTTCATCACATTCAGCTCCAGATCAGCTCCAGATCAAACAAAACATCAAACAAAACATCATTTTTTCCCCCCCTTCATTTTTAGCTCCAGATCTAGAAAAAAAAAAAAAAAAAAAAAAATCATCAATGGCTTCATCACACAGCACATCTTTTCTTCTTCCTCTTCTCTTCTCTCTTCCTCTCTATCTCGCCTCTGTCTATTATTGAAAAGCAAGGCCTCTGTCTCTTATTGAAGCAAGGGAAGGAATAGAATTAAAAAAAAGAATTTCGAGCCAGTTTTTGAGCCAAGCATTATCTTTATCCATGTGCACACGGTGGTCTCCAGAGAAAATACCGAAAAAAATATCTATATTTTGAAATGTGATCCAAATAAGTACACTTTTTGACTTTTTATAAAATATGGGTTGAGTTTGAAGTGATGTGTTAGAGAGGTGATATGACTTAAATAAGATGATGTGACTTAAATAGGATAGTAACTTTTTGACTTTTTGACTTTTTTAGATCATGCCAAACAAGGCCTAAACCACAAAGACAAACTAAGGCCAAGTTTGGGGTATGTAAAAAAAGTCAAAAAGTCAAAAAATTACTCAAAAAGTTAAAAAGTTAATACTATTCACCAAAAGTCAACAATTACGGCTACACAACTCCCAATCCTAATTTTCCTTTACAAATCAATTTTTACAATTTTTTATTACACATTTTTTTATGAAAAGTCAAAAAGTTAACCCAAACATCTATATTTTTTCCCTCAACTTTTTAGTCCAAAAAAACAAAAAGTGCACTTATTTAGGACACCCCAAACAACCCTAAGGATCTGAACAACATCCATTGAGATACTAATAAGTTTTTCGTTCTACAGAGAAAATTCCAAGTCTTTAATGGTAGGCACTAACAACGTAAAAGGAACAAATTTGTCTAAAGTCATCTTCAGCTCAATAGTTGCCAAAAAGGAAGACTGGAAGACTAATAGTATGCCTTGATACCTATGCTTGTGCCTTAAAACAACTGTTCAAGCCTTCTATTAGATTACCCCTCTGTGTTCTGATGATTGCTCAGCTAAAAGCTTGCACTACTGTGTAAAACAAAAGCAAAGCACGTTTGATACCTTTAGAGCTTCTTTAGAAGCCTCTAGAAGTTCCATTAATGAAGTTTGAGAAAGCAATAGATGATAAACATGAATGAATCCTCACCCCATCTCTTTCTGAAACCAACCCATGCTACTTAATAAAGCAAGAATTCTGGCACTTTCTAGTGCCTTGCTAATCCTGGTCATACTCGTGGGTCTTCTCTTTTGGCTTGAATCAGTAGTTCACTACATTCAATTGGTATCAAAGAATTTCTCATAATCGGTTCATATGAAATGAAACATACTAGACCTCAAATCAATGGAGAGTTAACTCCAATTTTTTTTTGGCTAGTCTTGGCACCAGGATAGGTTTGCCAAGTGGACATGGAAGCCAATATGTTTGCTAGGGTCTTATTCAGATTGTGATGTAAACAGAGTGGATAAAAATCTTAATCTTGCAAACTCATTGCTTTTTCATAATAATTGAAAATCATGTTGGATTTGAATTCGTTTCAAGCCTTCTTGATTCAAATAGCTTCCTAATATGGCGGTGATTTGTGTTTTGGAATTGGAACACATGTTCTGAAATATGGTACATTGTCATTTCGAAACAGTGAATATAGCTGTCCAGAATTTTTTATTGTTTATTTCTTTATTATTTTCTTTATGAGGAAAGAAAAAAAAATATGAAAAATAAAAAATCAAAGGCAATGAATTAAAATCTAGAGAGTAGAGTTTTGGTAGGAAAAATGTAAAAAAAGTTATGAAAAAATGTTCATTGGTATTTTCATATAAAAAAAATGTTCATTGGGTTTTTCTTCATGCATGAATTTATTAGAATGATATATTGTCACCATACATATACTCACTCCATGGTTATGGTTATTATAGGGGGAGCTGAAAGATTAATTGTTGATGCTGCTGTGGAACTTGCATCGCATGGGCACAACGTTCATATGTTTACTTCGCACCATGACAGAACTCGATGTTTTGAGGAGACTCTTGCTGGTGAGAAGTTCGTGTCCTTTCCTCTAACTTTGGTTATAAGGGTTTTTCTTGCAATTTTAATTACATGGAAACTAGTGTAAGTTTGGAGATGGCATTCCAAATTTGGTTTGTTTATTTATTTATTTTACTTAATACTTATTTTATCTTAAAATAAGGTTGCCACAAGAATGTTGCTTATTTCCCTATTTTATCTAACATGGAGTATCCCCAAAATCTTTTATTTGTTTAGTTGATACCCTTTTATCTCCTAATTTTCCAAACAGGTTTTTGGATAGTATGAGTTGTTTTTACAATTGCATAGAAATATGGAAAATGTTATTTGATTTGGGAATCTGTTGCCAATTTCTAACCTAACATTGCAATCGAAGGAGTACACCATTATTACATATACTTTCATATGTAGTGAAAATCAAGTTGTAAAAGGATGTTTCAATTGTTTTGGCTGAGACTTACTTCTTGTTCTCTTCTAGTTTCACATGCTATGCACTCGGATTTTTTGAGTAACATTTATGCAATTAACTTGTAACAAGTTGGCTGGAAGCTGCAGTTTCATTTTGACATTCTGAGTCTTGTGATTTATGTATGATTCCTTTTGAAAAAAGGAGAAACCAAAATGAATATAATTTTAGTAAGCCTTGAAGACGCATTTCTTTGCTCCTGTTATGAGTACCTGCTTGGTGATAACCGATCTGTACTTCTTTTTTTCCCTTTTGTGTGTGTGGGATAATCTGCATAATATACTATGATATGTGACATTAACATCACCGCAAATGTTCAGGAACCTTTCCAGTTACAGTATATGGTGCTTTCCTACCTTGTCATATTTTCTATCATCTACATGCAGTATGTGCATATCTGCGGTGCATTTTTGTGGCCTTTTGTGTGTTCATGTGGCCATCGTTTGATGTTATACTCGCCAACCAAGTTTCTGTAGTCATTCCATTGATGAAACTAAAGAAGTCAACAAAGGTAATTGTATTTCTATTATTAATATGTATTCAATATTAGGTTTATGGTTATTTCATGTCATGCACTTCCTGTCCAGGTTGTATTCTATTGCCATTTTCCAGACTTGTTGCTGGCTCAACACACAACAATTCTTAGGAGGATATATCGGAAACCCATTGACTTTATAGAAGAAGTAACAACTGGTATCTTTTCAGATCAAGCCTCTGTGTTTCTCGTGTATCTTTAATTCATCTGTTGGAATGTACAATTCACAATCTTAATGAATTGCCTGGTGGATCTGCAGGTATGGCGGATTTGATTTTGGTTAACAGCAAATTTACTGCATCTTCTTTTACAAATACATTTAAGCAACTTGATGCAAGAGGAATTAAGCCAGCTGTGCTTTACCCAGCAGTCAATGTAGACTAGTTTGATAAACCTCATGATTTTAAGTAATGAACATGCTTGTTCTTGTTATCTTTATAGTTTGAGGCATGGTTTTGAATTTTCGTGTTTAAATATTTTCTTGTGCAGTTTTTCTGTCTTTCCTTGCAAAACTGTAGGTTGAATTTTCTCTCCATCAACCGCTTTGAAAGGAAAAAGAACATAGATTTAGCAATATCTGCCTTTGCCACACTTCACACCCTTGAAGGGGATCTTCTTCAAGGTTGTAATCTGGCTGATGCTACCTTGACAGTAGTAGGCAAGTCTCTCTATCTATTTCCTGTTCGAGTACAGTCATCTATTGACTTCTTTTGCTTTTAGGTGTATAATATATAAGTGTATTGTATTGCTTGCCACACTATCATATTCCAAGTGCAGCTTTATAGATTAGTTTTATGCTATGTTTCATGGATTGATATACCAGTGTTGAGTGTGGATATGCATGTAAGTGTCAGATTCGTCTACGGCCCAAGTCCAGGGACATTGGGTCATGACTACAAAATCAATTCTTAGTGTTCTTTCCTGAGGCAGATGGTCTTTTCAAGTAACATAAGCATTAAGGCACTCCACTTATTGCAAGAGAATATTAAGGGAGTTTTTCTTACAATTATATAGTAAACTTGAATTACAGACTGCTTGGTAGGTGAATGCTCAATGCCTTGTCTGAGTTTCATGTGTCCAATATAGGTGCTTCACACAGTTGAAGAATCAGTGTCATTAGTTTGTGTGGTGGTGAACAAATTAGGTGTTTGACTTTGGTTTATGGGGCTATAAAATGAATCAAGCTGCTTGAGTTCGACTCATGTTCACCTCATTAAAACTTTAAAAGCTCATTCGACATTGCTTGTTAGGTAAACAAGTAAAGCTTGAATACATTTTAAAATTGTTAAGTTTTCAAACCAAACTTTAACAGCCTACTGCTTGACTCGATAAGAATATATGTCGGGCTTCTAGGCTTGGCAATCCCGCTGAGCATTTTGCTCTCACCCATTTACACTAGGAAACAATGCTGCATTGTGCATAATCTACCCTTGCTTAAATGGAGGCAACACCTTATGTGCACAACATGGCTTTGCATATTTGGGTGCGAATTCATACACAATTTTATTTGTTTATTTATTTTTAATATATATTTATATATTTGCTTCAGGTGGCTTTGATAAACGCCTGACAGAGAATGTCGAATATTTGGAGGAATTAAAAAACTTAGCTGAGAGGGAAGGAGTGTCTCACCAGGTTAAGTTCATGGCATCTTGATGAGTGTAGAACGAACATTTCGGGATTGTACCCTTGGAGGCAATGGCATCTCATAAACCTGTAATTGGCTGCAACAGCGGGGGTCCCATTGAGACAATTAAGAACGGCGTGACGGGGTTTCTTTGTGACCCCAGTCCGCAAGAGTTCTCGTTGGCCATGTCAAAGTTCATCCGGGACCCCCAGATGGCAGAGAGAATGGGTGCAGAAGCTCGGCAACATGTCATCGAGTCATTTTTGACCAAGATATTTGGTCAACATTTGAATCAAATTCTTGTTGATATAGCTCTGGGGAAGAGGGATTGAGAGTATCTAAAGTGCTTCAAAGATTATGCCTTCTCTTTTGGTTGACTTGCCAGATTTATGGAAACAATGGGTGCAAGATTGTCCTCGGATTAACTCCTTATCCTTGGGAGTAATTATTTTGTCTTCCCGAAATACCAGGTTAGTATGTTGTTTTCATTGGACAGCTAAATGTGAAACTACAGATGGGAAACAGGGACTCTCAAGCTCAAGACTTTTATACCTTGTTTGTCCTTTAACATTGACATATAAATTACATTTTTTTACAATGCTGAACATTATTAGATTCTTCTCACTTGTAAGCTAACCTGTCTATCCAAGTGATGACATTGTTGCCCTATCAATGAATGTAACATAGTACTCTCTGGTCATGTTTGATTCACAAGATTAATAGTGAAGTATTAATAATCTTATTAAATTAGTGTGGTATTCACTATCCAATTGGATTAATATCCATTGGATTAATAATTCCACTCTTACCCCATTACTAATAATTCTACAAATTTGTTGGATTAATTATCCATTGGATTAATAATCCTAAACCAAAATGTTAAAACAAATATAGGATAATTGGACCCACAGATTAATAATCCCAATCTCATACTCTAATCCACCCAATCAAACATGCCCTCTATTTCTTTCTTTTTTTTTCTTTTTTTCTTTTTTTTTTTTAATTTTATACTAAACCATCGCTGGTTGAGGTGGGAGATTATTGAAAAGTAATAATTTTTTTAGCAATTTAATTCGAAATTAAAGTAGAATTCAACTGCCGGTTGAGGTGGGTCCAAGTGGGGTTATAGTCTCTTAAGTGAAAAGATTACAATATATAAATATAATAAGTTGAAACTATTGAGTTGTGAATGAGAAATTGTCTCATAAAGCGAGTATCAATAGAAGTTGGGCTTAGGCCTAGGCCTGGACTTGGACTTGGACTTGGACTTATCTTAGTCTTAGTCTGGACTGGCTTAGGCTTGTGTATGTGAATGTGTTGGACTTAGTCTTGGGTATGGGCTAGGTTGTGCTATGCTGAGTTGGGCTGGGCTTGTCTTGTCTTGTCTTGTACATATGTTTTAAACTGGGTTTGGATCGGATTGTGATCAAACACTCGTATTCGTTTTGTGACCAATCTAGTTGGATTATTCAAATAATATTGTATATATTTATTTTTATATATAATGCAAGAGAGGTTTTTAACCTTTGTAACTATAGCCCTAATGGCTAGAGTTGATGGCATTAGTTGATGGCATTTAATGGTCCTCGTGATGATAACTTTCATGGCTAGAGACTCCCTTGTATAAATTGAAGTCTTTCCACTCCAACTTAGTACGGTGATTTAGAGAGATTTTTTAGATGAAAAATGGAGATGGTGTTTTGAGATAATAAAGTTGTAGATAATTTTTACACCAAAATTTTTTTTTTTCTATCTTCTTTTTGCTAGCTCATTCTTTGATTCTTGTTGGAGTGAGAGAGTGCTGTCATTGTCAAAGTTCGTTGAAGCTATTTAGAATGTGTTTCTACTGTGGTTGGTTTCGATCGTTGTATCTTGAGAAACAGACGTCGGCGTACCTCCAGTATCCATCAAAGAGACGATGAATTTATTTTAAGGAAACTATGGTTACATATGATTCGGTTTGTATATCTTATTTTATTTTAGCATGTGTTTGTTTTATATTTTTGTTCATCAAATTGTAATATTTGGGTTTCAATTGTTCTTGTATTTTTAGTTCTATAATTTATTTTGTAATTCATTTTTAAATATAAAAATAAATCAGATTATTTTATCATTTTTATTTAATTTATTTTATATATTGTTATGAAAAAATCCCAACAATAAAGTCATGGCCAAGTGGTGGTGGTTGTAGAATAGCGGGGACATCAAATAGGGACAGGCCTCCCGTACAGAGTAATTGGAGCTCTGACTATTCATAAGAAATTGAATAATTGAGGGGTCATACAGGAATGACAAAACATGTGAGGAAATAGAAATTGGAGGGTTGTTACAGGAAATTATGGTTCAGTGTGAGTTGGCAAAATATATTATTGGATCAACCGTGCTGGGACTCCTAGTGGGGGTGACCTGCAGCACTCCACTCCGCGTGACTCTGTGATTGTCAGATAGAAATAAATAAATAAAAAATAAAAAAATTTCAGCTAATAAGAAAACAGTGAGGGTGGTGAGGGTCACTCCCACTGAGATCCAATGCATTTTCCTTATTGGATAGCAATAATATTAAAAACACATAGACCAAGTTTGTTTGACTCTTTAAACAGAAAAATTAAACTAATAATTTATGAAATCTACTTAAAAAATGTTTAATTAAAGACGTAAATGAGAAAATTAACTATTTCTTTAGACTAGTAATAGAGCAACTTGTCATCTGTGAATTGAATGATTCAAATCAGTAGTTGTAAGAGAGGGTCGGAGCCTGACACTTTGGACCCAACTCTATTAACTCTTTTCTCAATCAGTGCATTAAATTTTTTTTTTTTTTTTTTTTTTTTTTTTTTTTAAAAATTTTTTTGGAGCACCAAACCAAACTTTACCATTAAGGAGGAAAGGAGGTTACATCAGAAACTACAAAAGAAAAGTTCAAAAAAAGAAAAGAAAAGAAACTAGTAAAGAAACAAGCTTAGCAGGAGGAGAGATAACCCAATTAGAGGGTAAGGATTTGGCTGCTGGAGCTTTTGCATTAATTTGAATGGTTGAATTGAGAGAAGCTAAATCTATTGTTAATAATGATTATATTTAGAGTAAATTATAAATATACTTCTAAAATTTGTTTAAAATATGATTTGTTTTTTGTGATTTTAGAAATTACATTATGTCCTTTGAAGTTTTTAATTTCATAATAAATGACTAATTTTATTAATAAAATCATGAAGTCAATTAACAATTTTTAATGATGTTAGAAATTTATTTCAATTAATAATTTAAGTAATTTTATCATTGTATAGGAGAGTGGTAAGGAATTTTTTTTTAATTAATTTTGTCAAATAAATTTTTTTGACAAGAGAGTATTTATAATTTTTTAAATTATAAAAAACAATTTGTATTTTAAACAATTTTTAAAAGGTATATTTGTAATTTATCCTTATATTTACATATCATAACTTATTTATCATTTTATATGTAATTATTATGTTGGTTTAAAGGGCTTATCTGTTACTAATATAGTGATAGGATAATTCTATTATACACACATACCAACCCTATGTATCTTTAGTTACACCATTTTTTTTAAGTTATGATTAATTTTCATTTTTAATTATGACATTATTTTAAAATATTTAGTTATGACTTTTTGTATGTAGTTATGATTTTTT
Organism: Camellia granthamiana; assembly: GCA_036172215.1. Classification (NCBI taxonomy): domain Eukaryota; kingdom Viridiplantae; phylum Streptophyta; class Magnoliopsida; order Ericales; family Theaceae; genus Camellia; species Camellia granthamiana. The sequence continues at coordinate 27,501,710 of CM069907.1, forward strand.
TTAATCTTAATTTTTATTTTTTAGTTATAGCTCAAAAAATATGAAATTATACCATTGTCTTTTGTACCATAGTCTTTCCCCCAATAATAACATTTGAAAAAGTAAACATGGGTTGTTTGGGATGAATTATGTAAGTTCACTTTTTGACTTTTTGGATAAAAAAAGTAAAGGAAAAAAAGATTATTTTTGACTTTTTACAAAAAAATATGTATTAAAATATTGTATAAAATAATAAAATTACCGTATTACCCCTATGTCCTATGCGTGTTGACAGTGACAATTGAAGGAACCAGTACAGATTGGAAAAATGTTTCATACCACTAATTTAACACCAGTAATGCACCAGTAATGACATGGCATCATGTGAACTCTACTATTGATGTAATAGTTTGGCCTTTGTTTTTTTTTTTTCCCCTTACACTTGCTAGCTCATTAGTGGTACTTTTAGAGCGGCTGATTTAGTGCTCTAAATCTGAACTGGTACAAATTGTTTTGAAATGAGATGTGGGCAGGCATGCTTCAGAATATATATATATATAGGATGCGCCTTCCCTCCAGTCTTTCATCAGATTGAAGGGTACTGTTGGGCCTGTAGGGGTCCACCACGGGTCTCGTTTTGATAATTCGAACAGATCAATGTGTAGAACTTGTCGAGTACTATATGTTGATAAAAATCACGTTGATCGGATATCAATAGGTATGCGATCAAATCAGTTTGGTATGAAAAAAATGGATGGTGAAAAATAAACGGGCATAAAAATTTGATTTGATCACATAGCTATCGATATCCGATCAACGTGATTTTTTACAAACATATAGTACTCAACGATTTCTACATATTGAACGGTTCGAATTATCGAAACGGAACCCGTTGTGGACTCTCATGGGCCTAACAGTACTCTCCAGTCTGATGAAAGACTGGAGGAAAGCCTCATCCATATATATATATATCTAATTTTTGTTTTTTTTGGTTTTTTTAACATGTTCCTGTTCACATGTGAACTTGTACCATCATTTCAATACAAATTTAGCTTGTGTACTTTTTTTTTTTAACATGTTCCTGTTCACATGTGAGCTTGTACCATCATTTCAATACAAATTTAGCTTGTGTACTTTTTTTTTTAACATGTTCCTGTTCACACGTGAGCTTGTAACCATCATTTCAATACAAATTTAGCTTGTATACTTTTTTTTTTCTTTTACTTTTTTGGTGAATAGTGATAATTTTTTGATTTTTTTAATAACTTTTTGACTTTTTATCTTTTATAAACTATCCCAAACAAGCACTTTATAATATACAAATATAATTATTATAATATTATCGACCTATTATTCATCAACTCATTCATTAGTCACCAACCACCACTACTAAAAAAAACACTTTTTGCGACCGCTATAAACCGTCGCAAATAATAAAAAACAGTCGCAAAAGACTTTTTGCGATGGCCCATGCGACGGCAAATGGGGGTCGCGAATGTGGGGGTGACAAATACTTTTTGCGACGGCAAAGCAACGGTCGCAAATTATTTGCGACCGCCTAAACTACTTATGGCGACCACTATTTTGCCGTCGCAAAAAATAAAGAAAAACACTAACATGATTTTTGGCGACCATCTTGTTACCGTCGCAAAAAAATAAAATAAAAATAAAAATAAAAAAACAAAAATAAATAAATAAATAAATAAAAGTGTAGCGTTAAGCACTCTAGAAATAGCAATGACAAGAATTCATACAGTATAGCATTATAATTTAATTGAATATTCCATTTGAGTTTCAAAATTTGAGCCGTATGTGAAAGTTATTACAACTAAAAACTTGAAAAAAGTTCTTTTATGAAAAAAAATACAATTCAGAACTGGCCAATCTTCTCATCAATGTTCTTACTTGGGTGTTTCTCCACTCTATCGATGAACTGGCCAATCTTCTCATCAATTTTTTTTCAGGTTCCACATTGCAAAGATATGCTTCTGAAAGATATGCTTTGCAAGATATGCTCCTAAAAAGAAACATTAAAATGATTAATTAATGCTCCTGAAAAGAATTTTTGGTTAGAACAATCAATTTATGCTCTAACCATACATTGATCAATTTATCTTTGCATATCTTTGCCCAAATCACCAAAATTTTGGCCTCTGTGTGAAGCCACCCTCATAATTTTTAAATCTGTTACTATTTTGGATGATGCTCCGCTTACTCACCAGTCAAGAGCATGCACAAATTACACATGGCATCCCAGCAATAGACATGATATACACTGACTAGCAGTTACTGATCCCAATTGACTAATCACACTAGTTTGATTAGCCAATCTAACAGAAGATAACAAGAAAACTAGCATTGATTAATTTGGTGGCTAACCAGAAATCAATTCAACAATTACCCCATAAGGCCTTATTGAGATATACAATCAAGGATTCTATTATATACATGTACAGTACATGTTTTCTATCATGCCTAAAAGTCTATTCTTAACAATCCTGCTATTATATTGCTCCATAAAAGCCTACTTCAATATACTTATTAAATTAGGTAATAAGGCACTTTGAACTTGGCAAAAATCTCTTTCCAAAACAAATTCAGTAGCAGAACATTGTTGAATGATTTGATTCAGGCAACCTTTTAACATTTGGTCATTATGCATTTATCACAAATTACCTAGATGTAAGGGAAAATCGTAACAATACCTCTTGGGTGCCTTTATCAATCTGCTTTAGAATCTATGGCCCTTGACTTGTTATTCTTGTTGAAAACCTTATCCATGTTAGCTTCACCTGAACTTTAGATATAACTATTTTTCTTGTGATCCAGCAACATGTTTCATGTGTTTAGTTGTTTTGAGGGCAGCACAGAAGCAACAAATCTAATACGACATAATACATGGTCCATATGATAAATACATGTAGAAATATAAGGGAAAAGAGAAGTATTCCAAAGAGATAACGAAAAATTCGTTTGATCTTCATTCGTTAAGTAAATAAATCAAGTTAAAACACATTTTAAAACTCATTAAAATTTTTAAACCAAGTTTAAATAGTCCATTGCTTGTTCGACTCGGTTCGATGAGCCTAAAACTACCAAATTACTCAAGTTCGCCTTGACAAAACTTCATTTAAGATCGACTTCAAAGTTTAATGAACTAAACTTGAATAAATTTTATAACTCGTTAAAATTATCAAATTAAGTTTAAACAATTAACTATTTGGCTTGTTCAACACCTCTTATGATTGAGGTATTGAGGACGAAGTGAAGTAATAGTCAAACTAGTCACAAAAAATTATAAAAAGTAATGGAATCTGTCTCCCTAAATAAAAAAACAGAGGGACTTCAACTTTGAATCATCTTTTGCCAGGAATTATAGATTTATGATGGATGAGGTATTGCTAATTTTCCTATTTTATTTTTAATACTATATATTAAAGATAATTAGATATGCACATATATTCATAAAAAAAATTATATGTTTTTCTAACCTGATCTTTTTCTACTATAATCAAATCATTTGAACTAGTTTGACTATTACTTCACACAAAATGATCAGCTAATTCTAGATCACAAAATAATAAAATAAAAATTTAGAAATTCCTAAAATCATTGTATGATGGCAAAATTGGAGTAATATCATTTTGATGACTGAAGATAATCAAACATATCCATCAAACATAATTCTTCATCAATAATCAAACATTTTGGAGCCATTTTTTTCATCAAATTTGAATCTGATGAACAATTGGAGATGCACAACCAAGAGAGACAAAATTGATAAAATTATAGAACATTATGAGAAATCCTAATGAATCTAACCTCTGAGAGAAACAAAGAACTCCGAATCTGATTGCCTAGAGTTGGAAACTAACCTGCTCAATATGTCCTTGAAGAAAATAGAACACACGTTTGCCTTCACGAGGCACTGTCACGAGTTGGAAACTAACCTGCTCAACCTAAATTTGCCTTCACGAGGCACTGTCACAGTTAAATAATTTCATATGCACATTAAGTCCTCATTGTAAACAAATTTAAGACAACAAATACAAGCATAGATATGGTATTGAGAAGAAAATAATTAACACTCTTACCTCTTCCTCTTCCAAGATATATGAAAGCTTTTGATGGACCATCCTTTTTAGGTTGACATTCAGCCCTCAAGTGCGAGTATGATTCAATTGTCCTTCTAAGACCGTCCTATAGAAAATGAAAGATTAACACAGCAAGTCGCATACGAATTTGAATCATAATAAAAGGTAGAAATGCACCACGTATATTTAGACTCTGACTTTCTCTAATGTGGATACACATCGATGTTGTCCATTTAGAAGTACATTGTGGCAAAAATAATGAACTAAACAAAGATTCTATTAATATTGAGAGAGCACTTCCACGGGCATTTGAACATGGGAACATTTGCCATCCACTATCAATATATATTGTTATGCAATAGCGAAATTAACAGTTCATCATCACTTGGAGGTTCAGATTAATGTGACTCCAAAGAAAATAAGTGCAGCACTGCAAATTCAGAAGGAAAAAAAAAAGGATACAACCTATATGGAGAACTTTGCTAAAGTTCAAGCCCCTAAAAGCAAGGAACTAGAATTAAATCATTCCTAGAAGTCTTTAGTATATTCCATAATTTCACATTAGGAAAATCAAATGTAAATGTACTTATTTCATTGGATAAGGAGAGACCTGAAATGATACAATGGGTGTGAAGAAATAAATAAAATTGTGAAGAAATAAAATAAACAAAATCTTTTTTTCTTGTCTTTTTATATAAATAAATAAAATAAAATAAAAAAGAAGCAAGTACGGCTTGCTCTTTGGAAAAATTAGAAATTGACTAAATCTCAAATTGTGAAGAAAGTCATATAATAATGTACAAATGCACTCATAGTTCTATTTCGAGCAATTAAAAAATAAATAAACAAAAAGAAAAGCAAGAAAGGAGGAGGAAAATATAATATAATGTAAGTTTTTCTGCAGCTGGTAATCACAATTGATCTTGATTCTTGATTTGAAACATAGAATTTTGATGAAAGTCATCTGGTATAGGCAATACCTTAGCTGGATATGGCAACGACTCATCTCCATTAATTATTCCATGAACTCCATCAAAGACCACACTAGGAGAGCTGGTATATATAAGTCGCTTAACTTTGAGGTCAACACAAGCATCAATTACATTCTTTGTTCCTGCAGGTCATGATCAGAATAAAACTTCCAAGTATATACACGCAATAGCACGGAACAAAGGAGAGAGAATTTCTAATGTACATAACAGATTTAACTGCTGATACAGTCCCCTTGAGCTACATTTTTACCTTTGACATTAACGGAATGATGGAGTTCGTAGTTGTTAATGGATGAATCCGAAGCAGCCATATGGAAAACAACCTCAGCTCCTTGGCAAGCTGCAGAACACAGATGGTAAGTGAGATGTAGTCAATAAATGAAATTTAGCCTAATGAGATGAGAATATTGCTTCTAATGAGATGAGAATATCAACAAAAAAACCTTCTCTTGTAATGCTTGTACAAAGGCCTCAGAGGCATCACCACTAGCAATAGCCAGAAAGTTTTACGATGATTTTTTCAAACCAACTAATCAACCACTAAACACGAAAAACATTGAAAAAAGAACAAAAAATTAGAACAAACCGAGCAATTTATGGATCAAAGAACCAAAACAGAGGTTAAAAAAAAAAAGAAGCAAAAACAGAACCGATGACAGACCTGCATTGCGATGCTGAATACATATACATATGCATATAAGCATTCATGCAATTATGCATTGATAGGACGCTATGTACACAATGAAGTTCAATGATAGTCTTTGTGTGTGTGCGCGCGCGCGTAATGTAGGTGAATTTTGAGGTAGATGAAACGCATGAGAGGCGAGCTTACTCTGCCGCATTTGAGTTGTAATGACCTTCACACTGCCCTAACTGTACTCATATGCATTTTATATGATTTTGCTCTAATTAAGCTTGCATTTCAAATCTTGACTTGTCTTGCATAAGTGTTACTTGAATACTATGTTCCTTATTGGTGTGTGTGTGTTTCAGCCGAGGTCATCTTGAGCCTAGGTCGCCCCTTTGATACTCTTACACTTAGGATCATCTTGGGATTTCTCTGATTGGCCTTCACCTGCACTCTGACATATTGGCCGAGATGTGTACTATCTGGGCCGAGATGTTACTCTTGAACCCAAGTGATCTTGCCCTAGACTGGCACGACCTAGACCAAGGTGTGGCACATCTAGGCCGAGGTGTGGCACAGCTGGGCCAAGTGTTGTCCTTTCTGGCCGAGGTCATTGTTCCCTTGCTTGCCGAAGTCTTGTTATTAGCCGATGTCATTACTCGCCGGAGTCCCTTGCCATCTAGCTTGTTGAACACACCTTGTCATAGTCTTGTCTTTTCAATCAGTCACCTTTTCAAGTTGAGCCAACCAACCATTGCCACGTGTCCGAGCTGAGTGTTAAGTCAGCCGGCAGAGAGAGAGATGTATCATTTTGTATCATATCTTTGTTCTTGAGGAGAGAGAAGCTCTAGGAGAAGAAGGAGAAGTTTTAGAGTAAGAAAGTGGATTGCAAGCTTGATTCTTAGAGTTCAAACCGTTAGATTCTTGATTTGAGGTTAGAATCTTGATATACTCTTGTTGTTCTTATTGATCATCTAGCTGCATTGCACGATTAAACCTGTTCTGCATGCCATGCACTGATTTAAAGTTGGTTTTAGAAAGAGAAAGTTAGTGTTCATAAGTTCTTGAAGAAAAGCCTCGTTGATCCGAAAGTTTGCAACAAGTTACACGTTTTTGTGTTTGTTTTCGTAAGATCCTTAAGTATGAGTACCCAGGTCCATGTTTTCAAACTCATAGCATGAAATCTCAGATTTTATAGTAATAAGTTATGATCTTTGCATTCGTTTCCCTCCATGTTCTTCATGTTCATGTTCTTTATGTTCTTGAGCAGAGGGAAAACCCAGATTTTTCCCGACTTCATTTCCCTTGAATGTGGCCAACGGGACCTCACCTCGGCAAGGAGGTGTGGGACCTCGGCCAAGACCTGGTTGGTGCCCAGCATGTTTCCCCGAGATGAGAAACAGTGTTTGTTTTGATTTGACTTAGTTTTGGCGGATGCCGAGGTCATCTCGTATGCATGTGAAGCTTGTTTAAAAGTGCATTCAATAGATTTGCCATGTGTTTGTAGGACTTGGACTCGCCCTGACCCCGACGTTCGACGAACTATGTGAGTGGTATTTTAATAAAGATATGTTATAAAGCTTTGATGAAACCTTGTTTTGCTTTGTTCGGATATTACTTACAAGCATGAATGATTATCCCTATTTTGCGTATCAAATATTGTATCTTGTTTTGATGACATTCTTGGAAGTCCGTATGTGCTAGGGGACTATAAGCATTTGTAGCACAAAGTTTGGAAGTCCGTATGTGCTAGGGGACTATAAGCATTTGTAGCACAAAGTTTGGAAGTCCGTATGTGCTAGGGGACTATAAGCATTTGTAGCACAAGTCCTTAGTGTCCGGGGACTATAATGCAACGACACCATTGTTTCGAGATCTCGCTTGTCTTGTCTTGCCTTGCCACTGACGGTTTTACCGCGTGGGTTTGTTTGTCCGGAATGTCATCTCTTGTATTATATTGATGTTAGTAAGCATCCCTTGAAGCTTTGAAAGATTTGATAGATGAACTTGATTTATCCCTTGTGTTGTTTTGTTAAAAGATCTCGGATACCATTCATGTAAACCCCTTTATTATTTATACCATTCACTGAGTATCCAAGCTCACCCTCTCTATATATATGTAGGTGATGAGCAAGACGGCGGCGACGCCTAGATGTCTTTTGCCGATATGTGTTGCCGACGTGTTTTGGATTATGTTTTGCAACATCTTGAAGATTATGCTTCTTAGTTTTATTTCGTTGTATTTTGTATTTGATGGCTGAGAAGCCTTTTGGTCAAGATGTATTTTTTTTTTGTACTTCATTTGTTGCATTAAAGCTATGCAATGATGTATGACATTTCATTAAACTTATGCACTGCTCTTATGGACCACTCAGCTTTTAATTTATTGCTTCCGCCTTTGTAAGCCCCATATGTATACTCTGACTCGCGTGTGAATTTTTGGAAGTGGCCTTTGGTAATCTCAAATTACTGGCCTTCATGGCACCATTCTACTAGGGGCGGAATGGGGTCGTGACAGATTGGTATCAGAGCACGAGTTCCTCATAGTACGTTATTCACACACTTTGAGTCCTAAGGAGCATAGGATTTCCCTTAGAAAGATGTTAGGATTGCACCCTGTTGCTTGCTACTTGACAATATGTGCGTCATCTCGGCATAGCTGCTTGTTGCTTGCATACATACTTTATTGCGCATTTCGTTTTAAAGTCACGTTTTGCATACTCATAGCACTATGAGGAGAGGAAGACCACCAGTTGGCCGAGATCAATCAGAAGACCGATTGGACAGATTAGAAAGATTAGTTGAAGGTTTAACTCGGGAGTTGAGACAAGTGAGACAACAGAATGCTAGTGCTACATCTACCCAGGCCGAACAGACGAATGGCCGACATGTAGTTCCGCCTCCACAACCAACCTTGTATGGGGATGGAACTATGACTTTGATTAAGGAGTTCAAGAAGATGAACCCGCCAAGATTCCAAGGGGGCATAGAGCCGATGAAAGCCGAAGCGTGGGTTCTAGGAATGGAGAAGCTGTTCGAGATCTTCCCCAGCACCGATGCTCAGAAGGTGGCATTGGCCACATTCACGTTAGACGACGACGCCCGAAGATGGTGGATGATGACCCGAGAAAGAAATCCTGACTTAACTTGGGCCAAATTTTTGGAGCTGTTTTACAACAAGCATTTTCCCCTTAGTGTTCGAGATCGCAAGACTACGGAGTTTCAGACTCTGACACAAGGAAACAAGACAGTGGCAGAATACGACCGTGCTTTCACCGAATTGGCGAGGTACGCGCCTCATATGGTCAGTGATGAATATAGGAAAGCTAGGAAGTTCGAAAGCGGACTGCGTGGACCGATACAGGATAGAGTCAACATGCTCAACATGCCGACTTATGCCGGAGTCTTGGACAAGGCTATTCTTGCAGAAGCTAACTTGAACCGATATCAGAATACAGGGGAGAATCAGAGGAAGAGACAGAATTATGATAACCGCCGAGTTCCCTTTAATGCCAAGAAGAAAGCGAATGTGGGCAGCTCCAGCAACTCGAACCAGGAAGGTAATACTAAGCCGATGTGTGCAAGTTGTGGGAAGCCGCATTCCGAGGTTTGCCGTTGGGCGTCAGGTGCCTGTTTTGAATGTGGAGAAATGGGCCATCGTATGAGAGACTGTCCGAAGTCAAGGATTGATGATGGTAAGAAAAATGGGAGCACCTCGGGCTCTGCACAGGGAAGCAACGTCGGAAGGACACAGATGAGGCAGGGCAGGGTTTTCGCACTAGTGCCAGGAGACACCCAGAATGCTGAGACAGTAGTGTCAGGTATACTCCCAATCTACTCTCAAGATGCATACATATTGATTGATTCGGGTTCTACGCATTCATTTGTATCTGCTAAGTTTGCCGAGAAGTTGAATAGAGAACAAGAACCCCTTGATTATGTGTTGCGTGTATCTGCTCCATCTGGGAGAACTATGATTGTTGCATCTATTTATAGGGCGTGTGTTGTTGTGATTGAGGGTGTAGAATTATTAGTTGATTTGATGCCGTTAAACATGACCCACTTTGACGTCATATTAGGAATGGACTGGTTAGTAATGAATCATGCATCTATTAATTGTGTTTCGAAGAATGTCATGTTGAGACCCCCAAACCAAGCCGAGGTTATTTTCCAGGGTAAAGGGGTAGCGTCCCCACCTTACCTGATTTCGTCCATTAAGGCCTATAAGCTAATTCAGAAAGGGTGCCATGGCTACTTGTGTAGTATACTGAGTGATCAGAATGGAAATGTTAACTTAGCCGATATCCCAGTTGTTAATGAATTCCCCGACGTCTTTCCAAATGAATTGCCTGGCCACTTAGTCGATAGAGAAATAGAGTTTACTGTGGACATCATGTCGGGAACACAGCCGATCTCCAAAACACCCTATAGAATGGCCCCAGCCGAACTTAAGGAATTGAAAGTGCAACTACAAGAATTGTTGGATAAGGGTTTTGTTAGGCCAAGCACTTCACCGTGGGGAGCACCAGTCCTGTTTGTTAAGAAAAAGGATGGCATACTTCGTCTTTGCATTGACTACAGAGAACTTAACAAGGTAACCATTAAGAATAAGTACCCGTTGCCTAGGATTGACGATTTGTTAGATCAACTACAAGGAGCACGAGTCTTTTCAAAAATTGATCTTAGGTCGGGCTACCACTAACTCAAGGTTAAAGCTGAGGATGTTGAGAAGATTGCTTTTCGGACAAGGTATGGCCACTATGAATTTCTAGTAATGCCTTTTGGGGTGACTAATGCGCCGGCAGCATTCATGGACTTAATGAACAGAGTCTTCAAGCCGTATCTAGATGAATTCATGGTTGTTTTTATTGACGACATATTAATCTACTCCAAGAGCACAATCGAGCATGAGAGTCATCTGAGACTTGCCCTACAGACCTTGAGGGACAGGAAGTTGTATGCTAAGTTGAGTAAGTGTGAGTTTTGGCTTTCCAGTATTTCATTTTTGGGGCATGTGATTAACGAAGAGGGTATCTCTGTTGATCCCAGCAAGATTGAAGCCGTTGTAAATTGGCCGACGCCAACCAACGTGTCCGAGGTTCGTAGTTTTCTGGGCTTGGCAAGTTATTACAGAAAGTTTGTAAAGGACTTCTCAAGGATTGCAGTACCATTGACACAGTTAACTCAGAAAGGAGTGACATACGAATGGACCGAAGATAGAGAGGCAGCCTTCCAGGAGTTGAAGACGAGGTTAGTTACAGCACCAGTTCTTGTACTCCCATCAGGTAATGAGGAATTTCAGATTTATAGCGATGCTTCACATAAGGGTTTGGGTTGTGTATTAATGCAAGAGGGCAAGGTCATAGCATATGCATCTCGCCAGTTAAAACCTCACGAGAAGAATTATCCTACCCATGATCTAGAGCTAGCAGCCGTAGTATTCGCTTTGAAGATTTGGCGTCATTACTTGTATGGAGCTTCTTGCCAAGTTTTCACGGATCATAAGAGTTTGAAGTACTTATTTACTCAGAAGGAACTAAATTTGAGACAGAGAAGATGACTGGAGTTATTGAAGGACTACGACATGCAAATTCAGTACCACCCAGGCAAAGCCAACTCGGTAGCCGATGCATTAAGCAGGAGGTCAATGGGAACAGTGGAGCCGACTATCGTTGAAGAAGTAAAAGCAAGGCAAATGGAAGATAAATTCCTGAAGAAAGTAGCCGACGAGATTATCACCAGGCCGAGGTCAGGTTACACCTTTGAGAATGGAGTGCTTAAGTTTGAAGGAAGATTGTGCGTGGCCGACGTCCCTGAGCTGAAAAGGAAGATTTTGCAAGGGTCTCATGGTTCTAGAATTGCTGTTCATCCAGGGAACACTAAGATGTATCAAGATGTGAAGCAAACCTTTTGGTGGCCGAACATGAAGAGAGAAATAGCCGAGTTCGTATCCCAATGCTTGCAATGTCAACAAGTTAAAGCAGAACATCAGAGACCAGCAGGACTCCTTCAACCATTGCCGATTCCTGAATGGAAATGGGAACATATCTCCATGGATTTTGTGATTGGTTTGCCGAGAACGCAGAAGGGAACGGATTCAATTTGGGTCATAATTGACAGATTAACCAAGTCAGCACACTTCTTGCCGGTTCAGACTACATTCAATGTTGAGCGACTAGCTGTATTGTATATGAATGAGATTATGAGACTTCATGGAGTGCCGATGTACATTGTGTCAGACCGAGATCCGAAGTTTGTTTCCAGATTTTGGCAAAGCCTACAAAGAGCCTTGGGAACCGAGTTAAAGTTTAGCACAGCTTTTCACCTCCAGACCGATGGGCAAACAGAACGAACGATTCAGACACTTAAAGATATGCTTAGACTATGTGTGTTAGATTTCAAGGGAAGTTGGGAGGCACATCTACCGTTGGTAGAATTTGCTTACAATAACAGTTATCAAACTAGCATTGGCATGGCGTCGTACGAAGCTTTGTATGGAAGGAAGTGCAGATCGCCGATATGTTGGACTGAAGTAGGAGATAAAGCTTTGGTTGGTCCCGAACTAGTTGAGGTTACGACCGAGAAGATTAAGCTCATTCGACAAAGGATCAGAACTGCCCAGAGTCGGCAGAAGAGTTATGCCGATCAGAGAAGAAGAGAGTTGGAATTTGAAGTTGGGGACCATGTATTCTTGAAGGTTTCGCCAGAGAAAGGAGTCTTCAGATTTGGGAAGAAGGGTAAGTTAACACCTCGTTACATCGGGCCGTTTGAGATTCTTGAGAAGGTTAATACAACTGCCTACCGACTTGCTTTACCACCTGAACTAAGTCAAGTTCACAATGTGTTCCATATTTCGATGTTGAGGAAGTATATTCGGGATTCCCTACATGTGATTGATCGTTTTGGGACTGTGGTTGACGAAGGTTTGAGTTACGAAGAGAGGCCGATGCGTATTATCGATAGGCAAGTAAGACAATTGAGAAATAAGGCAATACCGATGGTGAAGGTTGAGTGGAAGGAACATTACGGCAAGGATGCTACATGGGAAATGGAAACAGAAATGAAAGATCAATACCCGGAATTATTTTTGAATCAAGGTAACTCAAGTTTGGGGACCAAATTTCTTTAAGGGGGGTAGGATGTAATGACCTTCACACTGCCCTAACTGTACTCATATGCATTTTATATGATTTTGCTCTAATTAAGCTTGCATTTCAAATCTTGACTTGTCTTGCATAAGTGTTACTTGAATGCTATGTTCCTTATTGGTGTGTGTGTGTGTTTCAGCCGAGGTCATCTTGAGCCTAGGTCGCCCCTTTGATACTCTTACACTTAGGATCATCTTGGGATTTCTCTGATTGGCCTTCACCTGCACCCTGACATATTGGCCGAGATGTGTACTATCTGGGCCGAGATGTTACTCTTGAACCCAAGTGATCTTGCCCTAGACTGGCACGACCTAGACCGAGGTGTGGCACATCTAGGCCGAGGTGTGGCACAGCTGGGCCAAGTGTTGTCCTTTCTGGCCAAGGTCATTGTTCCCTTGCTTGCCGAAGTCTTGTTATTAGCCGATGTCATTACTCGCCGGAGTCCCTTGCCATCTAGCTTGTTGAACACACCTTGTCATAGTCTTGTCTTTTCAATCAGTCACCTTTTCAAGTTGAGCCAACCAACCATTGCCACGTGTCTGAGCTGAGTGTTAAGTCAGCCGGCAGAGAGAGAGATGTATCATTTTGTATCATATCTTTGTTCTTGAGGAGAGAGAAGCTCTAGGAGAAGAAGGAGGAGTTTTAGAGTGAGAAAGTGGATTGCAAGCTTGATTCTTAGAGTTCAAACCGTTAGATTCTTGATTTGAGGTTAGAATCTTGATATACTCTTGTTGTTCTTATTGATCATCTAGCTGCATTGCACGATTGAACCTGTTCTGCATGCCATGCACTGATTTAAAGTTGGTTTTAGAAAGAGAAAGTTAGTGTTCATAAGTTCTTGAAGAAAAGCCTCGTTGATCCGAAAGTTTGCAACAAGTTACACGTTTTTGTGTTTGTTTTCTTAAGATCCTTAAGTATGGGTACCCAGGTCCATGTTTTCAAACTCATAGCATGAAATCTCAGATTTTATAGTAATAAGTTATGATCTTTGCATTCGTTTCCCTCCATGTTCTTCATGTTCATGTTCTTTATGTTCTTGAGCAGAGGGAAAACCCAGATTTTTCCCGACTTCATTTCCCTTGAATGTGGCCAACGGGACCTCACCTCGGCAAGGAGGTGTGGGAACTCGGCCAAGACCTGGTTGGTGCCCAGCATGTTTCCCCGAGATGAGAAACAGTGGGTATGTTTGGTTTGTGTTTGAGAGATGTGTTTTAGAGATAAAAAGTACGAAAACATGTTTGGTTTGGTTTTTTGGGAAATTTGTTTTGGAAAATTGTTTTGAGAGAGAGTTTTGGAAAAAGTGATTGATTTGATGTGTGTGTGAGAGAGATTTGTTTGGAAAACTTGTTTGGTTTGTGTGTTTTGGGAAATTTTTTTGGAAAAATTTGTTTGGTTTGATTACTTTTGAAAACTTATTTGTAGAGAAAATTTCCGAAATTTTTTTCAGAAACACAAACCAAACGAACCCAGTGTTTGTTTTGATTTGACTTAGTTTTGGCGGATGCCGAGGTCATCTCGTATGCATGTGAAGCTTGTTTAAAAGTGCATTCAATAGATTTGCCATGTGTTTGTAGGACTTGGACTCGCCCTGACCCCGACGTTCGACGAACTATGTGAGTGGTATTTTAATAAAGATATGTTATAAAGCTTTGATGAAACCTTGTTTTGCTTTGTTCGGATATTACTTACAAGCATGAATGATTATCCCTATTTTGCGTATCAAATATTGTATCTTGTTTTGATGACATTCTTGGAAGTCCGTATGTGCTAGGGGACTATAAGCATTTGTAGCACAAAGTTTGGAAGTCCGTATGTGCTAGGGGACTATAAGCATTTGTAGCACAAGTCCTTAGTGTCCGGGGACTATAATGCAACGACACCATTGTTTCGAGATCTCGCTTGTCTTGTCTTGCCTTGCCACTGACGGTTTTACCGCGTGGGTTTGTTTGTCCGGAATGTCATCTCTTGTATTATATTGATGTTAGTAAGCATCCCTTGAAGCTTTGAAAGATTTGATAGATGAACTTGATTTATCCCTTGTGTTGTTTTGTTAAAAGATCTCGGATACCATTCATGTAAACCCCTTTATTATTTATACCATTCACTGAGTATCCAAGCTCACCCTCTCTATATATATGTAGGTGATGAGCAAGACGGCGGCGACGCCTAGATGTCTTTTGCCGATATGTGTTGCCGACGTGTTTTGGATTATGTTTTGCAACATATTGAAGATTATGCTTTTTAGTTTTATTTCGTTGTATTTTGTATTTGATGGCTGAGAAGCCTTTTGGTCAAGATGTATTTTTTTTTGTACTTCATTTGTTGCATTAAAGCTATGCAATGATGTATGACATTTCATTAAACTTATGCACTGCTCTTATGGACCACTCAGCTTTTAATTTATTGCTTCCGCCTTTGTAAGCCCCATATGTATACTCTGACTCGCGTGTGAATTTTTGGAAGTGGCCTTTGGTAATCTCAAATTACTGGCCATCATGTCACCATTCTACTAGGGGCGGAATGGGGTCGTGACATGAGTGCTCCGAGAGAACTTTTCCATGGCAGAGTTAGGGTTTCTGTGCGACGAATCGCGCAAATTGCAGAGAGAGAGTAGATAATGTGTACGCAGATACAAAGAGAGCGAGATAGTGTGTGAGAGAGAGATTGAGAGATTGAGAGATCGAGAGAGATTGAGAGATCAAGATAGAGAGATCAATCGATTGAGATCAAGAGGGATAGAGAGATTCATACCTGTGAGCGAAAGTGAGAGAGGTTGAGCGAGCCAAGCTAGGGCAAAACTAAGGAAATGGAGCAAAAAAATAAAAGAAAATACGAGAAATAAATGTTAAATATAAATTGGAGCCTTTTTTTTTTATTTCTCTTTTTTGCGACGGCTAAACCAGCAGGCGCAAAAAAATAGCCGCAAAAAGCCCATTTTTTAGTAGTGCACTATTCATCACTCATTCATTAGTCACCAACCACCATCAACTAACATCAAAATATTTGATGTTTGGTAAAAAAATTCATTATACCCAAGCTTCAAATCCTATGTATCAATGTGTGTTCCTATCATCTGTACCATTTTTCTCCAATTGTTATTGTGTTCAACAATGCTAATGTCACTCCATAAGATATCGAATTTTGAAATTTCTTCTCTTTCTATATCATCAATCTGTCTATCCTACATATAAAGATAACACCTTTATTAGTGTCCTAAAACCTTCCCTCTCATTAATTCCAAATGAAAGCAATGGAGACAGATTGTGTATATGCCACTGGAATATGAAATTATTTGTAAAAATGTCACCATGTTTTAGGATAAAGAGAGTTGGAATGATTTGGCCTTAATGATTATTGTATTATCAATTAGAAAATGTATATTCAAAAATAATTTTTATAAGTAGATATGTTGTTAGCCTTTTCTTCACCCAAGTGCATGTTATATAAATATTTTTGTAATGTATAAATTAATAAAATATAAATTTATTTATGTAATCTGTTGGTAAAATAAAAATTTAAAATCTATGCAACAATAATTAAAAATACTTTTAAAATAATTTCATATGCATGTACATTCACATAAATAATTCAAATAAAATTTTTGAATTATTATTATTTAAAAAAAGAGCGAATTACACTAAAGGTCTCTATAGTTTGGGACTTGTGTCACTCTGATCCCTGACTTTTCAATTGTAACACATTTGATTCTGAATTTTGAATCTTGTTCCAAATAAGGACAATTGAATATACCATTGCTCAATTTTAAGGCTAAATTTGTCAATTTGATAAAATATAAACTAATTTGATAAAAATAAATGTCAAAAATTATTTTGAATTTTTAAAAATTATTTGTACACACCAATGATAAAATTATGTGAAATTGATAAATATGTTACACATTTATTTTTATTTTTTACCAAATTAATTTTTATTATATGTTTGGATGATGATCATGTAATGAGAAATTGTTTTTATTTTCATTAAATTAGTTTCTATTTTTTCAAAAGTCAAATATGATGACAATATTGATATCATTATTAAACTAATCCATTAAATCAAAAAATTCAAAACTAAAAACATTTCATATATTAAATATATCGATTACACATTAAAAGCCTAGTAACCACCCATTACATTATCATCATTTACATAATAAAAATTAATTTAGTAAAAAAAAATAAATGTGTAAAAGATTTATTAATTTTAGATAATTTTATCTTTGGTGGGTAGAACTAATTTTTAAAAATTTAAAAATATTTTTTTGACATTTATTTTTGTCAAATTAATTTATATTTTATCAAATTGATGACTTTGTCCTTGAAATTGAGCAATGGTATCTTCAATTGTCTTTATTTGGAACAAGATTCAAAATTTCGGATCAAATTTGTCACAATTGAAAAGTCAGAGACTAAAGTAATACAAGCCCTAAACTATAGGGACTGTTAGTGTAATTCACTATTAAAAAATTCATTTAATATGTGAAGGCTGTTGATGGTGTTTACAAAAATGTATTTCATATTTTGAGTTTTTCTAAAATATCCCTATAATAGTTATTTTTTTTTAAAAAAATTATATAATAAAATGAATGGGGCTTGAACCCATGACATTGGATCTTTATCACTTTAACAATATATAACAACAACTATATTTTTAATTTTATATTTTACATACACTTATCGGATAGGCACACCCACTAGTGTATATATATATATGTGAACTGGGTGGTTATATTTTTGATAAAAAAAATAAATAAAATAAAAAATAAAAAAAAATTATTCTACATTTTGTTATAGCCAATAGGCCAGATAAACCTGTTGTTTTGCCAAAAAAAATATTGAGATCAAAACTTCTAAAATTTCAATAATTCAAAATTTATCTGTCATAATAAAGTTTGAAGTATGGAGGTAAAGGCAAATATAAAAGAGAGAAGTTGTCTATGTAGTTGATGGAAATCCAGCTGTAAAACAATTCAAACTAGTTATATTCATCATCAGTGACTTTGACAAATTTCCCTAATAAATATATTGAACTACACCTATATGAATATTTTTTTAGAGGAGTGATGGAGACCCCCACCAATCACCACCCCCACCATTCCCACACATATGTGGCAGATGGTGATTGGAGAATAAGAGAAACAAAAAAAAAAGAAAAAGAAAATCCAATCAATGAGAGAGAGAGAGTCAAAGGGGGTGAGAAAAAATGGGGTCTTAGACATTTTTGATTTTTTTAATGTCTCTAAGTATTTTTAAAGTGGTAAAGTCATGACCAAGTGGTGGTAATCGTAGAATAATCGGGACATAAGATAAGAACAGACCTCCGATACAGAGGAACTGGAGCTCTGATTATTCATAAAAAATTGAATAATTGAGGGGTCAAAAAGGAATGACAAAACAAGAGAGGAAATAAAAATCGGATAGTTATTGTTAGAGGGAATTATGGTTCAGTATGAGTTGGCAAAATATATTATTGGATAACAATAATATTAGAAACATATAAATTATATTTGTTTGGCACTTTAGAGAGGAGAATTAGATTAATAATTTGTGAGACCTACTTAAAGAGTTTTTAGTTGGGAACATGAGTGAGGGAATTAACAATTTCCTTAAGGAAAATGATTTGGAGCCCTAATTTCCCTCCCCCTAATCTCCCTAATTTCTAATTTGGGAAACTGTTTCCTTTTTTTTTTTTTTTTTACTTGATATGGAAATTAGGGGGATTAGGGGGAGGGAAATTAGGGGGATGTAGCAAGACCCTTTCCTTAAGCTAGTAATTCTCCCATTGGCAGGGCTATCAATCCCATGGGAGGGTGGGATTATAAATTAAGGGGATTATTGTGTTTTTAAATAATTTTTAAGAAAAATATATAATTTTTAGAACAAAAAAAGTATTAATTTTATTAAAAAGCGCTAAAAATTTAAAAATATTAATTTTTTATACTAATACTATCTATAATATTATTAATTCGGTAGTATACAAATAAACATCTTTTATTTTACATCTCTAACATATAACACCACACTAAGCTTCGTTTGGAATGTGGTTTGGCTTTTTAGTTATTTTAGCCTGAGACTAAAAAGTCTTGTTTAGAATGAACTTTTTGACTTTTTGATTTTTATGAAAGAAAAAATAAAATGATTATAGTTTAAATGTAATATTTTTTAGCTTGGGATTAAAAAATATATTTTGTCTATTTATAACTATTTTAATCCCAACACACCCTAACCCATCATGTCAAACCAATATTAATAATCTCATCACCCAATCTTACAGTATCCTTAATGCCTTTCACCCTATAAAACCAAACAAAACGTGGCCATGAGATATATAGACTCTCATAAAATAAATTATATTATATTAATGTGAACCTAATAATGGTGAAAAAATTATATCATATGAAATTCAAAAATTATATTAAATTATATTATATTATATTCAATAATATTAAATTCAATTCAATAATTATATTATATTAAATTCAAAAATTATATTATAGGTCCGTTTGGGAAGATGATTTGTGGGTAAAATAGCCACAAAAGAGAAAATAGGCTATTTTAGCCACAACAAGCAAAACATCACATCCAACTTATAATCATTATACTCTTCTCTCACAAAAAAAATCAAGAAAGTCAAAAAGTTAAAAAACCCTTCCCAAACCAAGCTTTTTAGCCCAGACTAAAATAGCCTAAAAAGTTAAAAAGCCAAAAAGGCAACCCACTTCCCAAACCAACCTTATATTAGATAAATAAGAGGGTAAATTGGATTTTTTAAATCATATCTCAACCTATGGGATATGATATAATTGAGGGATGGTAATATTGTATATCCTCTAATTTTGAAGGATATAAAATCCCATAATATATTATATCCTCTTTAAAAAAAAAATTATAAACATAAAACATGTGAACCCCATAATATATAATATTCAATCCCACCCTTTATATCATGCAATCAAACACGGCCTCAGACTTTTTCTATTGGATAGTGGGAAGACTTTTTGAAAGGAAAAAAGTCACTCAAAATGGTTTTCTTCGGTTAAAAGATGAATTTGTTGTTTTGTCTTTATCTATTATTTATATATATAATTTGTATTATTTAAAATCACTTATATTTTTCTATTTATTTTTAGAAAAAATTATTTATAAATCCTATTTTAAAAACTTATTTAATGTGAAATCTTATGAATATTTTTTTAGAATTTAAAATCCTATTTAAATAAAAATGTGTTCTATAAAGTCTTATGAGTTATAAATGAATAATATTAATGCACTATTATACCCTAATTTGCTTCCATATTGTATCTTATTTTCTCATTTATCATATCACGCTTGGGAAGGCTTTTAAGAAAAACAAATCTACTGACAACGACCCTGTGAGTTTTTTTCACATTGATCACGAGATTCTAGTACATTTTCAAAATGTTGCTTAAATGGATGTGGATATAATCGATGATATGATGAAATTTGAGGGTTGTGTGTTGATTCCTTCGATAGATTTTGACTCTAATTAGTTGATGAGAAGAGTTTTTGTGTGTTGAAGTATGTTACTATTTGTTGAAGTGTGAATTGTTCATCTTTAATAAGATATTGACAATCTATTGCATTAATTGATAGACACACTTTGACCATTGTTCTGATTGAATGTGTGTATTTAACATTGTGATGATTGATGCGTTTTGATATATTCGATGTGTGGGGTGGTGTGTATGGGTTCAATGGTTGGATTAGGGATATTTGGTTTTGGTTGTTAATTGGATGTCGAATGTGAACCACATCGTAGGATGACAATTGTACATTGGAACTTGGATGATCGTGTTATGATGCATGTTACATTTATTGTGTAACATTAATCTATATACACCATGTAATAGACGACATTTGTATGGTTGTTCGGTTGTATATGTGTTTGAATATGTATCGTGTCTTTGTTGTAATCAGTGTTTATATAGATATCACAGTACGTTGCGTAAAATTATTGGGGATTTAGGTTTGTAATTGAATATGGATTAAATCCCATTGCTCAATATTGAAGTTACGCTGGGTTGGGAGTGATGGTGGTTCAATACATGGGTTGGGTTAGAATGTTACATGTTACATTTAGGATGTTATATTATTCATAATTCAACGATAGAGTATTGGAATGTTACATTGGGTTTGGGATGAAAAACATATGAGAATGTCACGTTAGGTTTGGGAATGTCACATTATTTTGTGATGTTACATGTTACATTTATATTTTGAATTTTAAATTTCCAACTATATAGATATGATCACAATTTATGGTAACATTGGATTTTTCATATATGGTATTACCATTAATCAAGTTATTTTGAATTTCATAGGCATATGAGAATGTCACATTGGGTTTGGGATGCTATATAGTATATTTACGTTTTGAATTTTAAATTTCCAACTATATAGATATGATCACAATCTATAGTAACATTAGATTTTTCATATATGGTATTGCCATTAATTAGGTTATTTTGAATTTCAAATTTCAAATTTCTAACCATATAGATGTGGTCATAACCTATGGTAACATTAAATTTTCCATATATGGTATTACCATTAATTAGGTTATTTTGAATTTCAAATTTCTAACCATATATAACATTGGATTTCTCATATATGATGTCATCATTAACCAAGTTATTAATTAATTAAGATTAAGGGTAAATGTATCTATAAAAAAATCATAAGACCTATTAAATTATAAATTTTTTCATAGAACCATATCTTATAAATCTTCCAAATAAAATTTATAAATAATTTACCCTTCTTTTTATTTGTTACCAATCTTATTTATATTCACACGTCATTTATGTCATTTGCTTTCTTCAACAAACCACACTTTCCATTATAAAATGGGCTACCACTACCACCATCTCTACCACTTCCATTCACTTGAATCATTTCCAAACTCGAACAAAGCTAACAACAATGGATGCTGTTAAAATTACAGGAGATAAGTACAGATCTTTTTTGCATGATGAAGAAACTCAGAAGAACACCCATTGGAGACTTTTTTTTTTTTTTTTTTTTTTTTTTTTTTTTTTTTTTTTGATCAGCAAAGAAAAATTTCATTAAAAAACATGAAATTAAAGGTACAAGAAAGACGACTGAAATCGAGAGAGATTCGAGATAATACAGACTATCCCTACTACTGCTACTCGAAACCATCTAACCAACCCCTCGGCCTCACGATAATTAAGATAAAAACAAAAAATAAAAAGGGTTAAGAAGAACTTAACACCAAACACCAAACACCAAACCCCAAACACACCAACCCCACCCCTGCAAACCCAAACATGACAAACACCCAAACAGGACCTCCACCCAAGCAAGACAAAACACCAAACAACAGCCACTGCTAACAAAAAAGAAATCCAACAACCCACTAGAAAAAATAAAACCCTTCCAAGCCAAACACACCACTACGACACACCCAGCACAAAACCACCACGAACCAAACAACTCGAGGCCCATCTATAGATTAAATACAATGCACCCCACTAACTCTCACTCTCTCTCCCTTACACCAGCTAAGATTTCTTTCTGAATTTTGCTCTGTTACTCATCTCCATCTCGATAAAATCCTTCAGGAAAATGTCTTCTCTACCACCAAAATCGATCTGCAATTTCTGGCCCATTTGTAAGGTTTCTTTTGCTTCAGCCAAAAGGAGTCTAAACTCCTCTTCCTCGTCTTCATCTTGCTGTTCCATTTCCTCATCAGATTCCACCAGCTTGTTCAAAAAGCGCTTGTTGCAAACCCGAATTGTACTAGAAGAGATTGATGATTGCGATGGCTGCGAAGATCGGACAAGTTTGGCGTCCTTTGATTTTTTGTTGGAACCTTTGGCATATCTCCCTTTATTCAAGAATTTGTGTGGAAGCCCCAACTCAAGAAGAGATAGTTTCTTTCTTCTATTGGTGGATTTGCGAATCCTAATAGGACTGATTTTCTGCCGAAAAATAAGTGCTTGAGATGGGTTGAGGTGATTTGGGTATGAGGCATGATTAGGGCTAAGAGATTTTCTCACTTGGTTTTGGGACAACATAGGGTGGCTGGAAGAAGAGCACTGAGCATTGGATTCTGTGCGTTGGTGTACGTCTGGAAGCTCTGCCTCAAGCGTGCGAATGTCGGTGCCGATTATGCTACGTGTGACATCAAAAGAATCCTCAACTTGGCTGAGAAGAGCTATGTCATCATCACCGTAATTCTCTCCGGGAGCTAAGCCTTCGATATCACCGGCCAAAACCGCACCCTGTAATTCATGTCCAGAACGGACTGAGACATCTTCACCAACGTTGATATGATCACCATCATCTTTTGGACCCTGTACATCGCTGGTCTCTGCACTAAGGAAGCCTTCAACAGAGGTAGAATCATCCATACCTTCATCCACCTTAACAGCCGCTTTGGGGTAGTAAGATGAGCCTAACATGTAAATCTTTTGAAATTCCATCTCTGAAACTCTGACATCATAAAGAAATTGACCGACTTTTAATTTGCAAAATCCATCTATTGAGTTTTTAAAATTTGTTTCCACAAGAACTTTCCCTCTTTCTAGTTCCATGCGTGAACTAGTTTTGCTATCAACAGAAAAAACTCGACCCCAGTTGCTGGCGATTTTGGTGAAGGTTGCGGGGTTCCAAGCATGTAGAGGAACCCCTTCAATGGCCAGCCAAACTCTCCTTGAAAGTGAAAACTCTCTACAATGCCACTCATATACTTCATCAAACCAAGTTTCTAACCACCACCTACTCCCTTGAAGCATCTCTTTCATATCTTCCATAGTATTAAATTGTAGCAGAACCTTAACACCACCGAGTGGTTTGATTGTTACAAAATTGACCCCTTCAGTTCTCATAGCCTCCTCGATCATAGGAATAATTTTGTAATCTCTGACTATACCAACCGCACAAGTCTTTACCCAAGAGTCATCAATCTCTTCTGCATTAACGGTGAAAGAAGAACCATCCGTGTTATCTTCGACTGACTGATCTTCGGGGACTTGATTATGCCTCCAGATCTGGTCAACTTCTGGGAAGAGAGTATTAGGCAAATGAGACTTCTTCTTTCTCCAAATCAGTCTTTTCCCAGAAGGAATGGTTGCTCTTTTCACCACTAGTAAATGACCCCGCCACCATACCCCATTGAATGAGCGAACGGCTTCGTCGGCCTCCTCTTCCTTAAGGTATCTTACAAACCCAAACTTACTATTACTAAATCTGCGTCTCTTGAAAGGGATAAAGGCATCCACAATCATCCCACACCTATTAAACACTCTTCTAAGCCACCAACTGTAAGTTTGCTCAGGAATATTATCAATGAAAATGGAGAAACACTTGTGATTTGGCACACTTTCCATTTGAGACACACCTTAAACTGTTTACAGCTTGTGCTTCTCCACCTTTCTGCTGCCTCCCAACTGGAATCCAGCCTCCAATTCCTCCTTGGTCCACAAAATTTTCACTGAGGCATTTTGACGAACAGTTGGAGGGCGAAGCTTTCACTAAGCAAAATCAAAACCAACAACCAGCCCTCTGTTTCCCCAAAACGAATCAGAACACAAACCAATCCCAGATCTCAAAACACAAAACAATTACAAATGCTCTAGTAAGAAGATGAAGAAGGAAGTTTCGAACTTAACTCACTCATTTCCTCTTCCCAACTTATCGTCCCAACTTCGAAGTCGAATGAATCTGCAACAAGTGGTTCTCGCTCTTCAAAGCTTCAAGGTCGATCAGATGTCGTCACCGTTCTCGCTCTCTCTCTCTCTCTGCGTCGCAGATTTGACCCGCGCGACGGGGCGGCGGAGAGATGTGGTTCAGATCACTGCATGAACTCTTCTATCTCACCTCAGAGTTCACTGGAGTCCATCGTCCATATTTTTGTTCAAAATCTAAAGAAGTTGAGAGAGGACAAGGAGTGATGATTTGACATGAATAAAAATTTATAACACCCATTGGAGACATGGTGGCCCTCCCACCTATGATGTTGTCAATCAGCTCTTTGAACAAGGCCGAACCAAGGTATTTTCTTCATTATTGTTTCTTCTCTCTCTCTCTCTCTCTCTCTCTCTCTCTCTAACTTGATTGGTTTGCAGGAATGGCCAAAAGGATCACTGGAAGAGACAGTTCAGAATGCTATAAAGTCCTGGGAAATGGAAGTCTCTCACAAGACTCGCATACAGGACTTGAAGACCGTAAACCCTGAGAAATTCAAGCTCATCGTTAATGGTAAAGCTAATAAAAAAGCCAGAGTTGTTCAATCTCTTCTTCTATAATTTTTCTGTTGAATTTAATTAAATCACGTTAAAGTAATCTTTGTGTATACATGATGGTTTTTCAAATATCAGCCAATACGGGCCAATATGTATTGAACTTTTGTCCTTTTGATACTGATATACCTAATTTATTGATTGGAATGAAAATTACATGTATATCGGTTGATTCACACTGATATGAACGGTTCATAGTCGACATACCTGATTCCGTTGCTATAAATATCTTTTTTGCAATGGATGATTTTAAATAACTACCGATTGTCACACCTGATGCCCGATACATATGTCTACATAGGCCCTGTTTGGTAGGGCTTATTTCTAGCTTATTTCAGTTTTTAGCTTAATTTAAGTTATTTTGATGTGTTTGGTTCAGCTTAACAATATAGCTTATAGCTTTTTGTAAGTCAAAAATCAACTTATTCTTTGAGTGGGGGGGGAGAAGCTTAATTTATAAGTCAAAAATCAGCTTATATTCATAACTATAAGTTATAAGCTGTTAGGTTATAAGTTATAATCACTTTCCCACAGCTCTACCAAACGGGACCATAGTCTCCATGCCATTATACTGCAAGGTTTGGCTTTGGTATAGGGATGGCTTTATACTCATGAAGCATGAATATCTATCCTGCTGGTGGTGTTGCTGAGTTGGTGGTGGGTGCTTTAAGCATGTTTTGTTCTGGTCAGTTTTAAACCAGTTCTCCATGCTGCTGCAGAGTGGTTGATATTTTTTGGCTTGAAAGGTTCATTGATATTTTTTTGGCTGCTATGCTGTTGTGGCTGCTAAACTAGTCCATCAGTCTTGGTTTCTGGTGTGTTGCTTTTCTTTGGATCTGCTTTGCTGCTTGGGGAAGGCTGTATTGCTTTGGTCTGGGAAGTTTTGGTGTTTGGTGGAGATGGGCAGTCCCTAATTTGATCTGTCTTGCCTTGGGAGAGTTTGCCAGCATCATGAGCATTAAGTCTTTAGTATTAGTATTGGTTGTTCTTTGCTTCACCTGATCTGGTGCTAGCTTTTGGTTAGTTGGTTGTTTTTCTTTTTTTCTTCGTTGGTCTCTCACCAACTTTGGGGTGCTACCCCTTTCCTCTTTGTTGATGCGTTGCCTTGTACCCTGTACTTGTCTTTTCCATCTATAATATCTTCTTTTGCTGATCAAAAAAAAAAACATATACCGACAATTAGAACTATTTTTTGGGTGAATAGACAATTAGAACTATGGTTTAGTATACAACTCGGGATTATACAACCCTTATCTAAAAAATGTATTGACTTTGTCTAAACTTGTGGATTCTATAGATCAATTATGAGTTATGTTTTGTACCAAAAAACCGGACTCAAAGGCAAGGGTGTCATATGAAATCACACCATGTAGATCAAGGTAAAAGGGTTTATCATCAATCCACCAATTGCTAAATTTAAGTGTAAAATTGATATAATTAAAAAAATAAATTTAGGATTTGACTCTTATAACAAAATAAATTTTTTATTTTTAATTTTGTTAATTTAAATTATAATCTTTTGATTTATTTTTAATCTAAACCTTCAATATATTTTCATTAAGTAAAACAGATGAAAAAAAAAAAAAAAAAAAAAAAAAAAAAAAATTAACCATTAAACTCAATGTAATTGTACATAAATGTATAAAATAATCTAATCAAATAGCCTCTACTACTGCAATATAGATTTGTGGCAACTCACAAAATATTACCATTATACCTAATATTTAGATATCATGAGATAGTAACATGATTAAATTCAATTAATTTTTCAAATGAAATATGTATATTATAACTTGATATGTGCAAAATAGTAATATATAGAATTTTTTTTAATATAAATTTAACAGGAAGAGAGGGATTATCAGCAGAAGAAGTTGTGAGGCTTGGGACCTACAATTCATTGTTAAAGAATGATCTACCGGAAGTGTTCAAGTATTACAAAGCAGAGGAAGAGAGCTTTGAATCGTCGCATGATGTTTTTCTATCAGCTTTTCCTCGTGGGTTTGCTTGGGAGGTGATAAGTGTTCATTCTGAACCACCTCTGATTGCTTTCAAGTTCAGGCATTGGGGCTTCTTTGAGGGTCCTTACAAAGGTCATGCTCCTACTGGTGAGATGGTTGAGTTCTGTGGAATGGGACTTCTCAAGGTACTCCTCTCTCTCTCAAAAACAATAAATTATCTAATAAATTTGGCCTATGATGGCCAGCTTGTTCTCTCTAAAAAAAAAAGATAAATTATCTAATAAATTTGGCCTATGATGACCAGCTTGCTCTCTCTAAAAAAATATGATAAGTTGTGTAATAAATTTGACCTATGATGATCAGTTTATTCCTAAGATGATCGTGTGTCCCCTATTTCATTAGGTGGGCATATATATGGTCATGAAGTAGGCTAAACTTACAGATAACTTCTCTAAAACTAAAAGAGTAGTGTTAAAAGAAAATACAAACTTTTAATCCAAAATGATATGGCAACTTTTGGATCTTATCTATCTATTAATTTTACTATATAGAGCCAACTTTTGAGTTTGTGCATATGAGTATTTGATAAAATTGTCAGATTTAACTGATTTAAAAACAAAATTTTAGTTACTTTAATGGTTAAGTATCAATAGTGCTAATAGTTGCATTTAATTTCTATTAAGGTCTCATTTGAGAAGTGATAGTTTTAGACTAAAAGTCAAAAAGTTACTAAAAAAACTAAAAAGTTTATAATCTATATCAAAAAGTCAAAGATTCTCTTTTCTCTCTACTTTTTGCACATCTTTTTGTAAAAAATTAAAAAGTCATTTCAAATATACAAGTATTTTTTAACCTCATATTTTAGTAAAAAAGTCAAAAAGTTATTAAAATAGTCTGTTCTCAAATGAGGCCTTAGTCCTATTGAAAGTTAGTCATAGTAAAATTATCGTTAAAAATAATTTTTTATAACAGTTTTTTTACATGTCGCTAAAAATTGATAATTAGTATTTTTTTTTTTGTCAATACTTTTATAAATTGTTGCTAAAATTTACAATTACTAACATTTTTCTGTGACAAATTTTTTGAATTGTCGTTGAAAGTTGAAAATTAGTAATAATTTTTTGTGACGATTTTTTTAAATTGTCGCTAAAACTTATAGTTAGTGACGTTTTTTTTTTTATAATTTTCAAACTGTCATTGAAAATTAATAATTAGTGACTTTTTTAATAATATTTAATAAAAAAATATCATTAATTATTACAGGACTTATTAGAAAATAAATTTACCTATTAAAACTTACACGTAAGTACCCCTTACTTTAAAAACAAACTCATTAATGATTTTTTTTTTTTTTTTGAAGATTGCCACCACTTTATACTGGGATAAAAATTTGTATAAATTTTTTTGTTTGTAGATCATTTTCCAAATCAAAAACTAGAAAAGTACTTATCACACAATAAATGGTGATTATCCTTAAAAAAAAGAAAAAAGAAAAAAGAGTTATGCACTCTTGTTTTATATGGAGTCTACTTTCGGGTATTGCTAAATACACTCGTAAAAAATTTGCACTAAACACCTTTTTATTATGACAACCAACTTTATATAATTTGGTGATAAAAATTCAAAACAAAAATTGAGATCAAATACACACAGATTGAGATGTGACTCAATTATTAGGCCATTTAAATTGTCACTTAAAGTCTACAAGAAAATTTTAAATAAATCTTATTATTGAAAGTCTCAACTTTTCAAAGATTTAATTATATAGGACCTCATATTGAAATTTAGTCTGAGGTTTCCGAAAATCTTGAGCCACTATTACAAACTCATCATAGAATTTCAAGTCTGATTAGGTTAACACAATTGACAAAATGTATAAACAAAATACATGGAGACACTGGTTAAGACAATGAGGATATCTATTTAAAGAAGGTCAATCATACTTTAAATTAAATTCATTACACTGTTTAATAATAATAAAAAGAAAAATGTTTTGAACAATGTTGAGTGGCTCGAATCACTATTCACCGGTCAACCGCTAGACGATTGGGTGAAACACTTGTTTACCGGGATTGTCATTTTATCGACCGTGGCTTCAGCCTTTTTACCAGACGACCAACAAAATAAAATTTGAACCATTCGGATCAAACTCAATTTCAAACTATGCAGCAAAGCTCTAATAAAAATGCGTGTTCCATATCCTCATTTTATGTTACCTCTCTATGCAGGTTGATGAATCTCTAAAGGCAGAATATGTTGAACTTTACTTTGATCCAGGGGAGTTGTTCAGTGGGCTACTCAAGGGACCTGCAACTTCTGAATCTCAACCCGAGCAACTCGAATCATCTAGTCGCTGCCCGTTTCAAAAATAAATTGACATGTTTGTTGCAGTTTGTTTTTATTTTTTTTAATATTTTGAAAATTTGTACTAGACTATTTGTTGTCACTTCTGTTTAAACTGATGTTTTAAATAAATACTGAAAAAATTGATAATTCAAAATAAGTTGCAAATATGTTTGGGGGTAATATTTCATAATCTGTATAAAAATAAAATAAAAAAATTTAAACTTGTTTGGTAAAAAAAGTGGACACACCACTTCTTTTTTTTATCAATAGGTCTTATTTTGAAATTTATTACCCATTAAATTCTATTAATAAATTTATTAAGGGATAAACTTATGAGTTTCTCTTATTTTTAGGAATAAATTTAACCGTCTGGACCTATAGGTAAATAAGTTTAATTAATAAGATTGATTGGTAATTACCAAAAAAAATTAATCAGTCCTATTAAGTAGACTTGTTTATGTATAGATCCTGATTGATAAATTTATTACTGTAAATTTATTTATAAAAATAAGAAAGACTAATAAATTTATCAATAGGATTTAATGGGCAATGAATCCCAAAAATATGACCTATTGATAATTTTTTGGATTTTTATTTTTGTTGTGCAAATAAGATGTGCTTAAAAGTTATAATTAAGATAAAAAAAAAAGGATGTATCTTCTTGTCCATGCTTATTCAAAGGTTTCAAATAAGTTAAGAAAGTTATAAATTATAATTTATGAAAATCTCATTTTTTGGGTCAAAGAAACTGACAAGGTCAAATAAATTAAAATAAAACCATATCCTATTAATTAACCACTTTTTTAATTAATATAATGACTCATTAACTCAATTTGAGCTCGCCCGAATTGCACTAGCCGTACTTCCTCTCGAACGACCGGCGTCACCTTGTCAACTGTGGTTGTCACCCTTATCAATCGTGACTGTCACTCTTGCCTACCGGTGTATCAACTAGCATCCTACGGAAGAATCGGCTAGCCAACCGCTTGAACGACCGACATGCACCAATTAAGATAATTTGGATGAACCAAAATTCAATAGATATAATAGATGTAACAATGCTCTTTTAATTAAATAATTGAATAAATTAATTTATAAGTACTATCAAAACCGTCGGAATCAACATTTAGCAGAAAAAGATGTATATGAGATTTGCTTGTGTTTTTAGTGAACATATTTGACCCAACTAATAAGAAATTTAAGGGTTAATTACAAAAAACAAAAAAAAAAAATGCTGAGATTTTATGCGTTTTTCACTTTAAACTCTTATGTTTTAATTTTGACAAATCAAACTTTGGAGTTCCATCCGTGTTTCAACTTACTCCCTCCGTCCATCTTCGTCTGTGTAAGGAACATAGAGGGTTTAAAGTGAAAAATATTGGAGTTTAAAGTAAAAAATATATGAATCCTTAAAATTTATTTTGTAATTAACCCTTTTGTTTTTAGTGATTTTAATTTTTAAAAAATGGTTAATTATACCCAAAAAAAAAAAATTCAAGAATTCATACATTTTTCACTTTAAATCCCAATATTTTTTATTTTAAACCCTTACCTTACATGGACGGAGGGAGTAAATTAAAATACGAATAGAATTTTAAAGTTTAATTTATCAAAATTAAAATATTAAGATTTAAATTGAAAAATACATAAAATCTTTTTTTTTTTTTTAATTAACCTCGAAATTTAACTTCGGAATATGCCCCAAATATACCATCGTCATTTTATCCAATTCTTACAAGACACAAATATTTGAATACTATAAAATTACAATAAATAAATATAATTTGTGATAGAATAAGTGGATCAAAGAAATCCCACTTTTTATTATTTATTTTTAAAGAGATTCAATCCTTCTGCAACGAGTAAAATTCAAAAAATCTAATACATATTAGGTTCTCTTATGGTGTGCATTCCTTTAAGGTGCATATCATATACATCTCTTCCACAAATTATATAATTTTATCACTAAATTTTATAATATTAATTATAAAATACATAACACCATTACAAATTAATATAACAAAATGTCTAAAATTTTATGATTAATATTACAAAAGTTTATAACTTGGTTGTGATATTTTTTATTATGTCAATTTATGATAAAATTATATATTTTGTAATTGATATTATAAATTTTTATAATAAAATTACACATTTTATGATAGGGTGCATATTATATGCACTCTAAAGTAATATTTTCCTACATATTATGCTCTCTCTTTTGACTCTAACTTTTATTTATATGTACTCATTTTTTTAATATTTTTCTAACAACCCATAATATTATTGCTGTCAATTTATTAATGAGTTTTGCTATATCTTTTCATTTCATTACTCACAATTACATTTTTAACAAGGTGGTAAACAATTTTAAAAAAAATTAATTAATCGATATTATTTATCATCTCATTAAAGATGCAATTGAGAATAATAAGATGGGTAAATGAAACATTTTACATTTTTTTATTAATACATTATTTATTAGAGTGATTTGTTGAATGATTTAAATCATTAACTGGAAGATAGGTGTGGAGCCTGATACTGGGCCCCCACTCCCAAGCTCTCTGGTAGATTGAATGAATTAGTTTTGATTTTTTTGACTACACGCACGAAAGATAAAATTAATTACATAAGTTAATAAAATAAAATGTCATATTTAAATTATAATTATTATATTTTTTTTTATAAAAATTAAAAGAATCAAAAATAAAAATTAAATGAGATTAAAAAAAAATTAAAATAATCAAAAAAATATCAAAAAGTAGACTATTTTAACCCTTTCCAAAGAAATGGAAAAAGAGGCAGACCCCAGGACCCTGTGGGGGCGTGATTGACTGAATTTTTTTTTTTTTTTTTTTTTTCTTCCTTGGTCTACAGCCTTCCACCAGGGGTGGGGAAAGATTGGTGGTGATGGTGCTGCTGGGGTCACCCCCCACTGGAGGTCCCGCACGGCTGCAAAGAAATACTAAATGTTGAATGAATCAAATCATTCATTGGAAGAAAGGTGTTGAATGATTCAAATCATTAATCGAAAGGGCGGCGTGGAGCCCAATACTGGCCCCACTCCCAAGCTCTGTGGTGGACTGAATTCAACAGTAATGTTCCGGAGCTCTAAAAACAGAGCACTAAAAGAGTATTATTTTGTCTTTTTTTGCTCTCTTTTTTGTCTTTACGTCACTGTTTTATTTTTTTATTTTTTTTTAATGGGTGACAGCTCATTAGAGCTGTCATTTTTCAGCTCTAATTAGAGCTCCGGGGCATTTTCCCTGAATTCAATGCTGAGTGTTTGTTTGGAGGTTGATTTTTTAATTTTACAAAAATATATATATATTTTATTAATAATGATATAATAATTATATTTATAAATTATAATGTATTTATAAAATGTTTGTTACTTAAAAGATAATCTAAGAGGGAAGTAAATTAGATTTTTAAAAATAAAAATAATAATATCTTAATAAAAATTATGACTAACACAATAGATAAATATAATTAAAATAAGTGTTCTAACAACTATGTCAGTTAATGATTTTAGCACAGTGAAAATGTGAAATATAATTATGGCAATTTAAATAAAATAAAGAAATAAGAGAGAGAGAAAGGGGGGTAAATAAATTTATAGTGGTTCGGCTTCAACTCGGCCGACGTCCACTTCTCAAGTTTCACTTAAAATTTTTCACTATACTCTAGCTTCATGGAGTGCTAGCAACCTCTTTACAGATAAAGCAATCCTCCACAGATTTTACACAGACTTTCTAAGTCAAGAACACTGAGTGTACTACACTCTTACAAGGTTGAAAAGAAAGTATTTTTGCTTTCACAGAAGCTACAAGAATTATTTCCCAAAGATAAATATAAAAATGAAACTCTGGTTTTTCTGTAAACCTCACACAGGAAATATGGGCTTAAAATTATACGTCTCAGTGTATAATTTCTAAAAGAGGATATAAATAGAAATTGAAAAATACTTCTTAGAGAATTTTTCAGAGAATAGATGTGAGTGATTATAGATCAAAGAATATTTTCTGATTTTTTGTAACTAATTTACATTAGAGGCTTTGGTATATATAATGAAACTTATAACGATTTATAGCCGTTGTATTCATTTGAATTTATAACCGTTTATAGCCGTTGTATTCATTTGAATATCTTCCACTCCATCATTACTAATTTGAATATCTTCCACCCCATCAGTACTAATTTGAATATCTTCCACTTGAACCTTTTGAACTGCTGCTGTGCTGGGCTGTTTGAATCTCTCTGTTTTTGGACTGTTTGAACTCCTGATTTAATCAAATATTAAATACATTCTAACAACATTTAGGATAAAAGTTTAGGTGAGAAATAATGGGACGAAATAAATTTTGATTCTATTTTTCTCTTTCAAATAAATTAAAACGTAATTAAATAAATTATCAAAATAAATGTTGATTCTATTTTTCTCTTTCAAATAAATTTTGATTCTATTTTTCTCTTCCAAATAAATTAAAACATAATTAAATAAATCATCAAAATAAATAAGTCTAACAATCTCCCCATTTTAATGATGGCACACAATGATGTTTTGATTTGATTTGGGAGTAAGAGAAGCTCCCCCTCAAGTCATGCTCCCTGAATTTATTTTTAAAAACACAGGTTAACACATGTGTAATAAATAAGCTTTAATTAGAAATATGATATGCGATTAAGATATCAAACTATAAATATATAACATCAGATTAGTTTGAAAATAATATCATGATACATAACATCATAATTTTCTCCCACTGTAACATTATCAAAAGGAAATCATAGGTCCGAATCTGGAGGAGGAGGAGGAGGAGGAGGAAATTGATAATAATAAATGACATCTATACAATTCAAAACATAGATATACATATATATATACGATTCGCGCGTCTTTCTCTTTTTCGTCAAAAATTGCGTCGGATACGCGTCCTCGCTTTTGCGTCAACCGACCGATAAAAGCGAGACGGGTCAATCAACGGCCTCGGCTCTCTCTCCCTCTTGTCTTCTTCTCCTCTATCTTCTTCTTAATCACTCTTTTCTCCTTCTTCTTTCTCATTCGCTTCCATCTCTTTCTTCTTCTACGTGAGAGAGATAGAACAGAGAGACCGAGCAGAGCAGAAAGGCTGCCAAAAACGACTCTCCTGTCGAGTACATCTCTCTCTTCTACTTCATAGCCTCGTCCCGTCCCCTTACTCTCTTTCCGAACCTGAATGATCTCGTAAGCGCTGTTGGGCCAAGTGCCCCAACTCCTACTCTTCCCAACATTCCTATGATGTCGATTGAGCAAATAATGGCAGCTCAATTAGACATTGAAGCCAATCATTTCACACTGACGTCCTATATGGAGACGGTGACTGCAGTCACAAAATTAGCTCACCGACTGCAGAACAGGACGAGTGAGCTCCACCAGGTCAATACCCAACTCTCGCTGCTCCAGCGCATGTACAAGGATGCGCGAGCAAAGATTTGCGTACTGAAGGCCGAAAATAAAGAGCTTAAACGGAAGACCACCTCTATGGCCCGATTTGGAGCAACGTCGTTTTTAGCCTTTGATAGTCAGTGAAGAGTCGTCGCTCTCGATGAAAGGACGGGGGCAGGGCCTTCAAGGACCTCCCAAGGTGATAAAAAGAGGAAGAAAATAATGGAAGAGGCGAGTAAGTAAGATCGACATATGGCTGTAAAAAAATGAAGGTTTTTTTTTTTTTTTTTATGTAAATATGTTTATTTTGATCGGCGTATAGCCGTAAAAAACTAAGGGTTTTTTTTAATTTTTTAATTTTTTATGTAAATATTTGTATTTTGATTTTTTTTTTTTATGTTTAAGCACTAAAAAATGAAATTAAAAAGCAAAAAAAAAAAAAAATTAAGCCCAAACAAAATAAATAAATAAATAAAATAAAATAAATTAAGCCTAATAGCAAAATAAAAAAATAAAATAAAATAATACCAGCATAAATTAAACATAATGGGATGTTGGTGTTACTAGAATGGTAATGCGAAAAAAATACCATGAGGGTTTTAAAAAAATCAATGTATGCAAAGTTAATTTTACCTCAAGATGCAGAACCCAAAAAAAATTACATAGTTTGAGAATAACAAACTGTTAAGGAGAATAAATGTATAAAGGACTTGAGAGCATTCAACTGATATAAATGTTTCCATATCAATGTAGCAATACACATATATCATTTTAATAAAAATTTAAGTTTCACAATCACAACAAAACTTTTTAAATATAAATCAACATCCCAAGCTCGCCACGAATAAAATTGAAGCGATCTTCACTTAGGGATTTTGTGAAAATATCCGTTAATTGTTTATCGGTGTTTACAAATTCAAGTATAATATCCCCTTTTTGAACATGATCTCTTAAAAAATGATGTCGAATTTCAATATGTTTTGTTCGTGAGTGTTGAATCGGATTTTTGCTTAAATTGATAGCATTAGTATTATCACATTTAATAGGGATATGATCATAATTCAAATCAAAGTTCTCCAATTGTTGTTTCATCTAAAGTATTTGGGCACAACAACTTCCGAAAGCTATATATTCAGCTTCGGCCGTTGATAAAGCAACATAATTTTACTTTTTGCTAAACCAAGATACTAATGAGTTACCAAGAAAGTGACAAGTGCCACTGGTGCTTTTTCTATCAAGTTTGCATCCGGCAAAGTCGGCATACGAGTAACTAATTAAATCAAATGCAACACCTCTAGGATAAAACAATCCCAAATTTTGAGTGCCAACAAGATATCTAAAAGTTCTTTTAACAGCACTGAGATGTGATTCTTTAGGATTTGATTGATATCTAGTACACATACAAACACTAAACATAATATTGGGTCTACTTGCAGTTAAATAAAGAAGTGAGCCGATCATACCTCGATATTTTGTTTGATCAATGGATTTACCTTTTTCATCCTTATCTAGCTTAATGGATGTGCTCATAGGTGTTCCAGTTATTTTGAGTCATACATACCAAACTTTTTGAGTAGTTCTTTTATGTACTTAGCTTGGTTGATAAAAATTCCTTCCTTACATTGTTTTGATTTGAAGCCCAAGGAAATAATTTAGCTCCCCTATCATGCTCATCTCAAACTCACCTTGCATTCACTTAACAAATTTCTTACACAAGGTTTCATTAGTAGCACCAAATATAAAGTCATCCACATGTATTTGCACAATAAATAAATCATCATTTTTAGTTTTAATAAAAAGTGTTGTGTCAATCGTTCCTCTAGAAAAATTATTTTCAATCAAAAATTTACTTAATCATTCATACTATACACGAGGTGCTTGCTTCAAATCATATAAAATTTTTGATAGTTTAAAAATATGATTTGGAAAAGTATGATCTTCAAAACATGAGGGTTGTTTAACATAAATTTCCTCATTTATAAAACCATTAAAAAATGCACTTTTTACATCCATTTGATAAAGTTTGAAATCTCTAAAACATGCAAATGCAAGTAACATGTGAATGGCTTATAATCTAGCAACCGAAGCAAAGGTTTCATCGAAATCAATACCTTCTTCTTGATTGTATCCTTGTGTAACAAGTCTAGCCTTGTTTCTTATAATTGTGCCGGATTCATCAAGCTTGTTTCGAAAGATCCATTTGGTACCGATAATAGTATGATCTTTAGGTTTTGGCACAAGTTCCCACACTTTGTTTCTCTCAAATTGATTAAGCTCTTCATGTATAGCTATCATCCAATGTTCATCGAAAGTTTTAGGCGCAATCTGTGAGAGAAAAGCTAAGTTACTACAAATGTTTCTAAGTGAAGAGCGAGTTTCAATACCTTTTGTAGGGTCACCTAGGATTAAATCCTTAGGGTGATTATGAACAAACTTCCATTCTCTTGGCAAATCATCATTGTTTCCTTCTTTTTCTTGAGGTGGGAGAATAAGTTATTCAATCTCTTTGTTTAACTTACGTGGTTAATTATCTTCTTTGTAGATACTTGAATCTTCCACATTTGATTCCAAATCTATATTATCACTAACAATTTACTTTTGAGCAGGGATGTCAGTTTCATCAAATGTCACATGTATAGATTCTTCCACAACAAGAGTTCTTTTGTTAAAAACACGATAACCTTTGCTAGTTAGGGAATAGCCAAGAAAAATTGCTTCATCAGATTTTGAATCAAATTTATCTAAGATATCTTTACCATTATTATGCACAAAACATTTACAACCAAAAACATGTAAATGACTAATGTTGGGCTTTCTATCATGCTAAAGTTCATAGGGAGTCTTTTTGAGAATATATTTAATTAATGCACGATTTAAAATATAGCATGCAGTGTGAGCGGCTTTGGCCCAAAAATATTTAGGAAGATTATTTTTGCAAAGCATTATTTTACTCATCTTTTCTAAAGTTTTATTCTTCCTTTCTACTACACCATTTTGTTGAGGGGTTCTAGCTGCTGAAAAATTATGTCCAATACCATGCTCATCACAAAACAATTCAAATTTCTCATTTTCAAGTTCTCTACTATGGTCGGTTCGAATATTAGTAATAAGAAAGCCTTTTTTCATTTTGAATTTTACGATAGAGTTTTGTGAAAGAAGAAAATGTTTTATCTTTGTGTGCTAAAAACATAACCCATGTAAATCTTGAATAATCATTAACAATAACAAGACAATAATGTTTACCACCTAGACTAGATGTCCTTGAGGGACTAAATAAATCCATATGCAATAGTTATAAATGTCTAGTTGTGGAAATGTGAGATTTTGATTTAAACGATGTTTTAGTTTGTTTTCCTTGTTGACAAGCACTACAAAGATGATCTTTTTCAAATTTAATTTTTGGAAGTCTAATGATCAAATCATTTCTCAAAAATTTAGCAATTAAATCCATATGAGCATGACCAAGTCTTTTATGCCATAACCAATTATTTTCATTATTAACATATAGACATTTAACATCACTAGCATAGAGATCATTGAGATGAAAAACATAAACATTTTCGTGACGATTACCAACGACTAAAGTTTTATGATCATTTGTGCTTTCAATAGTGCAATGTGATTTATCAAAAATAACTCGATTACCTTTATCACATAATTAGCTAATACTAAGTAGATTATGCTTAAGTCCATCAACAAGTAAAACATTTTCAATAGAAGGGGTTAGGAGAAATACTGATGCTACCAATATCGATGATTTTTCCTTTCTTGTTGTCTCCAAAAGTAACAAATCCTTCATCTTTCGATGATAGTTTAGTAAAGAAGGATTTATTTCCGGTCATGTGTTTGGAACATCCACTATCAAGGTATCACTTCTCTTCTTTAGCTTTGAACTTAAAGTAAACCTCATCTTAAGTAGAGTCCTCATCTTCAAGAGCCATGAGACACAAGTTGGCTACTTCATTTTCAATTTCATCACTTAAGCTTTCATCTTCATTTTCTCCCCAAGCTACTACCATGGCTTTCTTGTTTCTTTTGTAGTCTTTTCCATAGTTTTTCAATTTTGGACAATCCATCTTCATATGTCTAGGATTTTTGCACTCATAGCAAATAATAGGTTCTTTCTTGTTATCTTTCTTGTATTCCTTTTTGAAAGGTCTTTTTCCTCCATAATTGTTTTTCTTGAAGTGCTTTTTGAGATTTCTACTAAACATGGCATAGCTTTCATCTTCACTGGAGTTTTCATGTTCTTCTTCATTTGATGAGGTTTTGAATGCAATTCCATTTTTCTTTTTGTTTTCAACATCCTCGTGTTCTTTCATGGTGATCTCATGAGTCATAAGAGAACCCATAAGTTTATCCAATCCGAGTGTGGAGAGATCTTTGGCTTCTACAATGGCGGTAACCTTTGCTTCCCAATTCTTTAGTAAACACCTAAGAATTTTTCTCATCAACTTACTATTAGTATAAATTTTGCCAAGAGATTTCAAAGAGTTTACAATTTCAGTAAATCTAGTAAACATATTTGAAATAGATTCATCAGAGTTCATTTTAAACAATTCATAACTATGAACAAGCATATCAATATGAGATTCCTTCACTTGGTTTGTACCTTCATAAGTTATCTCTAGTTTGTCCCAAATTTCTTTTGCCGAATCACAACTTGAAATTCGATTATACTCCTTAGAGTCTAATCCACAAACAAGAGTGAGTTTGGCTTTAGCATTGGCTTGCAATAAT
This sequence comes from Camellia granthamiana, assembly GCA_036172215.1. Taxonomy (NCBI): domain Eukaryota; kingdom Viridiplantae; phylum Streptophyta; class Magnoliopsida; order Ericales; family Theaceae; genus Camellia; species Camellia granthamiana. The sequence continues at coordinate 27,541,312 of CM069907.1, forward strand.
TTGTGATCCCTCTCATCACATTCATCTTCTGTTTTAGGTACACTAATATTGTCTACTAATTTAATAGGAATTTTTGGACCTTTGGTGACAATAATCCACATGGCATAATTAGTGGCTTAAAGGTATAGGGTCATCTTATCTTTTCAATGATTATAATTGTTTCTGTTAAACAATGATGGCCTATTTGTGGTTTGTCCTTCAGCTAAGGTTGACATGAATCGAAACTCCCAGATGGTTAAATCTAAAACAAGAGTCTATGCTCTAATACCAATTGTTACCCAAAAGACAACCTAAGATGGGGGTGAATTATGTTTTTACAAATAAAAATAATAATACCCTAATAAAAATTATGACTAGCACAATAGATAAATATAATTAAAACAAGTGTTCTAACAACTATGTCAGTTAATGATTTTAGCACAGTGAAAATGTGAAACATAGTTATGACAATTTAAATAAAATAAAGAGATAAGAGAGAGAGAGAGAGACAAATAAATTTATAGTGGTTCGGCTTCAACTTGGCCTACGTCCACTCCTCAAGCTTCACTTGAGATTTTCCACTATGCTCTAGCTTCACGGGGATGCTAGCAACCTATGTACAAATGGAGCAATCCTCCACGAATTTTACACAGACTTTCTAAGTTAAGAACACTGAGTGTACTACACTCTTATAAGGTTGAAAAGAAGGTGTTTTTGCTTTCATAAAAAGCTGCAAGAATTATCTCTCAAAGATAGATATAAAAATAAAACTCCGGTTTTTCTATAAACCTCATACAGGAAAGATGGACTTAAAGCTATACGTCTCAATGTATAATTTCTGAAAGAGGATATAAACAAAAATTGAAAAATACTTCTCAGAGAATTTTTCAGAGAATAGATGTGAGTGATTATAGATCAAAGAATATTTTCTGATTTTTTGTAACTAGTTTACATTAGAGGTTTTGGTATATATACTGAAACTTCTAGTCGTTTATAGTCGTTGTATTCATTTGAATTTATAACCGTTTATAGCTGTTGTATTCATTTGAATATCTTCTACTCCATTATTACTGATTTGAATATCTTCCGCTTGAACCTTTTGAACATTTTGAACTGCTGCTGTGCTGGGCTGTTTGAACCTCTGTTTTTTGGTTGTTTGAACTCCTGATTTAATCAAATATTAAATACATTCTAACAATATTTAGGATAAAGGTTTATGTGAGAAATAATGGGGTAAAATAAATTTTGATTCTATTTTTTTCTTTCAAATAAATTAAAACATAATTAAATAAATCATTAAAATAAATGTTGATTATATTTTTCTCTTTCAAATAAATCATCAAAATAAATTTTGATTCTATTTTTCTCTTCCAAATAAATTAAAACATAATTAAATAAATCATCAAAATAAATAAATCTAACAATGTTAATAAATCTCAAATAATAATATTTATATTTATAAATTATAATGTATTTATAAAATGTTAATAAATTTCAAATAATAATATTATGAATTATTTTGTCTTTTTATTATTTTTTATTTCTTTTATAGATTCAAAAGTTTTATTTTAATGTGAATTACATAAATGGTCAAGTAAAAACGCGCGTATGTTATGTGTTGAAGGACAACTATGAATTTTTTCATAATATTGAAATTAAATGTAACACTTAAAAAAAAAATAAAAAAATTAAAGTACTTTTTCCAAATATAACACTCTAATGAAACACACTAAAAAATTCTTAGTGTACCTTTTCTAAACGTAACACTCCAATTAACATACTAAAAAAATCATCAGCGTATTTTTTTCAACCGTAATAACTTAACATTCTAAAAAAAATTCCTTAATGTATTTTTTTTAAATGTCACACTCCAATCAATTTAACACACAAAAATTTCTTAGTGTACTTTTCTCAAACGTAACATTCTAAAAAAAAAACCTCATTAGTATTTTTTTTTTTTCCAAGCGTAACATTCTAATCAATGTAACACACAAAAAAACTTTTTAAGTGTATTTTTTTCCAAGCGTAACATTCTAATGTAATATCAGAAAATTACACTAACATAAATTTAGATTTCACTCTCAACAACCAACTCTTCAGCCACCAATACTCCTAAAAAGAATCTTTCACAACCCACATTTCCAATCTCATCCCAAAAATGAATTAGAAAATTAAAAAAATAAATCACAAAGGGGCATTCACTTAAACTCAAATGGCACTAAATCAAATAAATATAACTTTTTTTTAAAAAAGGACTAGTGGATTCATAAGAAAACTCTTAAGAATAAATAGATTAACATTCTCCCGTACAAGATTTATGGGTAAATTTTTCTTTATCATTTTATGTGTAATGAGAAGTGTTAGAGAGTTACAATTTAAACTCTTAAATCCATCTATAATGATGTAATCAGGAAGATAAGACTTATACAATTGAGTGTGTAGTAAATCAAATGTTAACATCTATCTTGCAACATCATTGTGGGTCAAATTATGAAATGTTTTTTTTTTTTTGTGAGTCTTAAACATTTTACTAAATATTATTGTTGTAATATTATTGATCTATTATGGGAAATTTATTAGGAATTTCTCTTTCAAGTACTTGTATTCCAATTAGTTTATAACATATTCTTGTATTCTAATAAATCTTATTATTTGAATATTTGATCTACCAAATCCTAATTATCATATTTAAGATATTTTATAAACAATTTTTACTCTTACAAATATTTTTTGAACCCTTAGTAATTTAGTGATGTGAACATTCATATTTGACAGTGTGAATATTCACATTGATAGTGTTAATGTTCACATTGCATGTAAACATTCATGGAACATTCACACTATCAACGTGAATGTTAATGCGCGTTTCACCTTATTATTATTAGGGGTATTTTAGTAGTTATATCACTCATAGAATTTATTAAAATATAAGAAAATAATTTGAACTAAGTAAAATATAAGTGGGTGAAGAAAAATTTATGAATAAATGCTCCATTTATTATTCATTAACTTATGAGTAATATTAGAGACCCACGAAATCAGTCAGAGTCATTTGACAATAATATAATTAATGCTAGAGATTCACATATTTATAGCCACAAATTTACTCATATTGATATATGAATTGAACCTACCATCGTTAAATATGTAACCGATCAAAAATTAATACAGACTCTATCATATTATTATAAATAAAAGGGTAAATTACAAATACATTCTTTGAGGTTTAATTAAAATAAGAATCACCCCCTGTGGTTTTGGAAATTACATTCCACCCCCTGAGATTTTTAATTTCATAACAAATCACCCATTTTATTAATAAATCATCAAGTCAATTAACAGTTTTTAATGATGTTAGAAATGTGTTTCAATTAATAATTTAGGTAATTTTATTATTATACAGGAGAGCAATTATGAATTTTATTTTTTTAGTTAATTCTGTTAAATAAAAAATAATAATAAAAATGTATTTTTAATTTTCTAAATCACAAAGAATAATTTATATTTTAAATAAATTTTAGGAGGTATATTTATAATTTACCCATAATAAGATTACGACTACATTTTTAGAATGATAAAACATGACAATAAACAAACTGGACAGTTATTGTTGTGAGAGAGAATGGAAATATCAGTACAAGAAAAAACTTCACACACACACACACGCACACACACACACACACGGTATCGTTTGCTACGTGAGTTGGGTTTAAGTTCGGATTAAAAGATATAAAAAGATTAAAAAAAGTTAAATAAATTAATAAGATAAAATATTATATTCAAAACATAATTATTATATTTTTTTTCACAAAAAAAAAAGTCAAAAATTCTTTCCTAATAAAATTAATTTAGTCAGGCTAAATTAATCAAAAAAAATTAAAAAATCAAATTAAAAAAGTTCGAACCCATAATTTATGGCTTGAATAAAAGGGTGTTTGGGAAGAAAAAGTTTTGGCTTTTTTGGTTAAAATAACATTAAAAAACAAAATATGTTAAAATAACTAATAAGAAAAAAATATCACATCAAATCTATAATCATTTCATTTTTTCTGTCGCAAACACTACATCCAATCCAGCTACAAAAAAATCTAGTTCTCTTTCCAAACGTAACTGTTTTAGCCTATTAAAATAGTCAAAAACTGAAATAGCCTACTAAAATACTCAACTTCCCAAACACCCACTCATAAGTCGATAAAAAAAATTATTTTTTATTTATTTTTATTTTTAATTTTAGTACAAGACAATACCTATTAGTAATACATAGCAATACTGGGTAAATTACACTTGGCACTTCTACACTTTATATCAAATCTCACTTTGGCTGTTACACATGAAATCATGACAGTCAACTCCCTGTACATTTGGTCAAATTCCACTTTGGTCCCTACACATGAAATCGTAACAGTCAACCCTCTACACTTTTGCTCAAATCTCACTTTGGTCCCTATATAAGTGTTAATGTCTTTCTTCTGTTACTTCATTTTTAAATTTTTAATAAAATCTAATCATATGAAAAAAATGTGACTATGAAATAAGGGTAGGAGAGGAAAATTATTTATGTTTTTCACCAATACACTTTGTCCTACGTGATAAACATGTGAGAATTATATAATATGTAACACCTCGAATAATACCTTTTACGAAAATTATACAATAATCTATTTTGAAATACCATAAGCTAAATTATTTAAATTGACATTTATGTACTTTTATGATTGTATGCACTCTAATTATAAGGTACTGGATAATTTCACAAATTAAGCAAATGTCAAATTTCATACAGCTAAAAAATAAAATTTTATTTTATAAAATTTTATATTCAATATTGATATTGTTTGATATATTTTATTGTGTAAACTCCAGAAATATAAATTTTATTAAAAATAAATATATATAATAAAAGTTATGCAGTTTTTAAGTTTTGAAACAATAAAATAAAAACAAATCTGTAAAAAACAGACAAAAACAAAAACAAAAACAAAATAAAAGGGAATGAGTTAGGAGAAGTTATAGTGCTCGTGGGGCATGGTTATGTAGTGCCTAGTAGAGCTGTAATTGGTGGATTGGTGGAGAGGGTAAGATTTATTATTTTGTGTTAGGAAATAAGACACAATGTTTGATAATTAGTGAATAATATTGTCATGTGGTGCACTTGAAATACTTAATAATTTTTCTTAACACTCGTTTGGGGAGTGGCTATTTTAGCCAAAAAGTCAAAAAGTCAACTAAAACTAGTCACATCACCTCTCTACTTTTCTGTATATCTTTTCGTAAAAAGCCAAAAAATTACTAAAATAGCCTGTTCCCAAACGAGGCTTCCCCTTCTATGGGGGTAAAACGATCAAATAAATAAGAATATTTTGAAAATGGGATCTCATTGGTTAAAAACAATGAATCATAACTTATTGGTTAAAAACATGAATCAGTATTGGAACACCAACCTTATAAATAGGATTTTTGAGTAATTAAATTATGGGGGATTTTTTGATAAATCCATTTTCTAAGAGCTTTATTCCATCCAACCCATATTCTTTTTGACTATTCCATTAGGTCCAATTTGAGATAAGAAGACCAAAGTACCCTTTTCATCTACTTATGTTCCATTTAGTTCACATTATTTTCTCATATTTCAATAAGTCCTATTGGTGACATAATTACCAAAATACCCCTAATGTGAATGTTCACACCGTCAATGTGAATGTTCATACCGTCAATGTGTAGGGGCCCGGCCCATGTCGATCCTCATGGGTGCCCGGAAAAATTCGAGTCGGGCCGGGCCGGGCCGGCCCACAGGCCAAAAAATAGGCCCGGCCCGGCCCGTTGATAATGTGAATATTCACATTGACAAGTTAACATTCACATTGATAGGAGTGTAAAATTGGCCCGCGGCCCGAGGGCAGCCCGAAGCCAGCCCGCTGCCCGGGGCGAGTCCGGGCCGGCCCGTTCATAATGTGAATATTCACATTGACATATCAACATTAACATTGATAAGAGTGTAAAATTAGCCCGTGACCCGTGGGCAGCCCGAAGCCCAGGCCCGACTCGGCCCGTTAACAATGTGAATATTCACATTGACATATTAACATTCACATTGATAGGAGTGTAAAATTAGCCCGCGGCCTGTGGCCAGCCCGAAACCCGCGCCGCGGCTCGTGGGCTGCCCTGGGCGGGCCCGGCCCGATCCGTTGATAATGTGAATATTCACATTGACATGTTAACATTCACATTGATAAGACTATAAAATTAATCCGCGCCCCGTGGCTGCCCGAAACCAGCCCACGGCCCGTGGGCGGCCCGGGGCGGGCCCGGCCCGGCCTGTTGACAATGTGAATATTCACATTGACATGTTAATATTCACATTGACATGTTAACATTCACATTGATAAGAGTGTAAAATTGACTCGCGTCCCATAGGCGGCCCGAAGCCCGTGGGCGGCCCGGGGCGAGCCCGGCCCGGCCCATTGACAATGTGAATATTCACATTGACATATTAACATTCACATTAATAGGAGTATAAATTGGCCCGTGGGCGGCCCGAAGCCCGCCCGCTGCCCATGGCGGGCCCTGGTCGGCCCGTTAACAATGTGAATATTCACATTGACATATTAACATTAACATTGATAACAGTGTAGAATTGGCTTGTGACCCGTGGGCAGCCCGAAGCCTGGCCCCAGGCCGGGTTAGGCTCGGCCCGGCCCCGGCCCGGCCCGTTGACAACGTGAATATTCACATTGACGTGTTAACATTCATATTGATAAGAGTGTAACATTAACCCATGCCCCGTGGCTGCCCGACACCCGCTCACGGCCCGAGTCAGGCCCGGCCCGGCCTGTTGACAATGTGAATATTCACATTGACATGTTAACATTTACATTGATAAGAGTGTAAAATTGACTTGCGTCCCATGGGTGGCCCGGGGTGGCCCGGGTTTGGGTCCGGACCTACCCCGAGCTGCGGGCGAGCTTCGGACAGCGGACAAATTTTACACTTCTATCAATGTTAGTGTTAACATGTCAATGTGAATATTCACATTGTCACGGGTCGGGCCAAGCCCGCCTCGAGCTGCGGTCTGGCTTCGGGCCGCCCACGGGCTGCGGGCCAATTTTACACTCCTATCAATGTGAATGTTAACATGTCAATGTGAATATTCACATTGTCAACAGGCCGGGCCAGGCCCGCCCCGGGCCGTCCACGGGCCGTGGGCGGGTTTCGGGCAGCCACGGGACGCGGGCTAATTTTACACTTTCTATCAATGTGAATGTTAACATGTCAATGTGAATATTCACATTGTCACGGGTCGGGCCAAGCCCGCCTCGGGCTTCGGCCCGCCCATGGACTGCGGGCCAATTTTACACTCTTATCAATGTGAATGTTAACATGTCAATGTGAATATTCACATTGCCAACGAGCCGGGCCAGCCCCGGGCCGCGGGTGGACTTTTGGCCGCCCATGGGCCGCAGGCTAATTTTATACTCTTATCAATGTGAATGTTAACATGTCAATGTGAATATTCACATTGTCAACAGGTCGGACCGGGCCCGCCCCGGGCCGCCCATGGGCCGCGGGCGGGTTTCGCGCTACCACGGGACAGGGGCCAATTTTACACTCGTATTAATGTGAATGTTAACATGTCAATGTGAATATTCACATTGTCAACGGGCCGGGCGGGGCCGGGTCGGGCCCGCCCTGGGCTGCTGGCCAATTTTATACTCTTATCAATGTGAATGTTAACATGTCAATGTGAATATTCACATTGTTAACAGGCCGAGCCGGGACCGCCCCGGGCCGCCCACGGGCCGTGGGCGGGTTTCGGGTAGCCACGAGACGCGTGCTAATTTTACACTCCTATCAATGTGAATGTTAACATGTCAATGTGAATATTCACATTGTCAACGGGCCGGGCCGGGCCCGCCCCGGGCCGCTGGCGGGCTTTTGGCCGCCCATGGGTTGCGGACTAATTTTATACTCTTATCAATGTGAATGTTAACATGTCAATGTGAATATTCACATTGTCAACGGGTCGGACCGGGCCCGCCCCAGGCCGCCCATGGGCCGCGGGCGGGTTTCGCGCTACCACGGGACGGGGGCCAATTTTACACTCGTATTAATGTGAATGTTAACATGTCAATGTAAATATTCACATTGTTAACGGGCCGGGCCGGGCCGGGTCGGGCCCGCCCTGGGCTGCTGGCCAATTTTATACTCTTATCAATGTGAATGTTAACATGTCAATGTGAATATTCACATTGTTAATAGGCCGGGCCGGGACCGCCCCGGGCTGCCCACGGGCCATGGGCGGGTTTCGGGTAGCCACGAGACGCGTGCTAATTTTACACTCCTATCAATGTGAATGTTAACATGTCAATGTGAATATTCACATTGTCAACGGGCCGAGCCGGGCCCGCCCCGGGCCGTTGGCGGGCTTTTGGCCGCCCATGGGTCGCGGACTAATTTTATACTCTTATCAATGTGAATGTTAACATGTCAATGTGAATATTCACATTGTCAACGGGCCGGATCGGGCCCGCCCTGGGCTGGACCTGGCCCGCCCCGGGCCGCCCATGGGCCGCGGGCGGGTTTCGCCCACCACGGGACGCGGGCCAATTTTACACTCCTATTAATGTGAATGTTAACATGTCAATGTGAATATTCACATTGCAACGGGCCGGGCCTGCCCCGGCTAGTCGGCAGGTTTCAGGCCGCCCACGGGCCAATTTTACATTTCTACCAATGTGAATTTTAAAATATAAATTTTCACATCATTAAATTGCTAATCCTTCAAAAAATATTTATAAGGGTATCAAAATTGAATATAAGGGCATAAGTGTCCAAGAAAATAGTGTAAATCAAGAAAATGGATTTTATGGAATAAAACTATACATACATGGGACTAAATGGGTTAAAAAATTTCTTTATGGACTTCTTGGGTTAAAACACTTCTAAATTGGACTTATCAATAAAAATCCCTTTAATTATTTAAGGATTAAAATCAAATAATTATTTTTCCTAAACAATAAACCTTCTCTCAACTTCTCCATGACTAATTAGTTTTCTTCGTTTTTTTTTCTTTTTTCTTTTTTTTGGAAAACAAAGATCAATTTTCAATGTTTATGCTTATCCACTAGAAGGCTATAGAAGAAGATGTTGATCAAATCAAAGCTAAACATGAGGACCAAGTAACAATACTAGAGTAATTAATTGATGGATGAAGGAGAGACACAATCAAGCTTATTTCATTGGCTTTCATTTATTTTTAATTATTTCATTTTATATAAAGTTGGTCTTCTTAAGCTTATCTACTAATTAAATTAAAAGTTGATGATGGGAAAGCAAAATATAAAAGAGTGAATTGTTGACCTTACCTCTCTCTATATATATATATGTGAAAAATGTTTAGAAATTTTAATTGAGCACCCTTAATTCATTCCTAATGATGTGGAATGGACCTTATTCTTCACTTATTGTCCTTCCTCTCTCTTAGGGGTGTAAATTTGGCCAAGCCTGGCTCACCCGGGCTACGGCTCAAGCTTACTCATGTCGAGCTGCGTGGGCTCCCACCAAAATCTAGGTTGGGTCAGGCCGATCCATAGGCCAAACAATTAGGCCCAGGACTAGAGGGTATTCAGGCCTAAGCGGGCTAGGCCTCGGACCAGGCTTTGAGCGGGCCGGTAGACTAGGCCATGGGTCGGGCCCACGGGCTGGACTGAGCTTCAAAATGATGGCTCAAGCCTAAACTCACGATCCGGGGCTGGGCTGGGTTGGGCTAGGGCCCGGGCCCGAGTTGCCCATGGGCCATGGTCCATTTTTACTCCCCTACTCTCTCCATCTCTTTCTATTCTCTCTGTTCTACCTCATTAAAGATCAAAATAGGGATAATATATTAGGAAATGTATTACCACTCATTTTTATATTGTTTTGGTTGTGAGGTAATACTAACAAAACAATCGCCTTAAGTCAAGGGCTCTTAAATTAATTTTAACTTTTATAGTATTAGTAGTTTAAGAAAAAAGTAAATTACATTGATTTTTTATTTATTTATAGATTTATATAAAATGTAGTAAGTTCTACCAGTTTACTATAATTATATTGAGCTCCCTTAAGATTTTAATTTACATACTCAACTTATTTTTTTTTATTAGTAATTCATTAGTTATATAGGTAAAAAAAAAATATTGTCATCTCTTTTATACTGAAATGTTTATTTTACCTTGTTTAGTTTTGTGTTTTTGCATTATTTACATTAGTTTCGATCTTTTTAAACTTACTAAAAGAGATATCAATGTATATATACTAAAATTATGAAATTGAGAGAGAGAGAGAGAGGGGTTTGGAGTTGTAAGGAGGGACGGAAACAGAATTTTATTATTGTAGAGGCTAAAAGACATATCTATTCTATTATTAAAAGGCAACGGCTATTTTTGGAGTCTTGAAGCCATTGCCACATGGCATTTAGATAGAGACTCAAGAAACTAATCGTAACTAATCATTTCCACATTCCCACTTTCTCACGTTTGTTTCCAATTTGCTGTGTAGTTCCAAATTAAAGTAATTATCAGGGTCTGCAGATGCTTGCTCTCTCGACAACTACCAAATCAACACCACAGATATAAAGTTAACCAGTACCAAAAATCAAAGGAATCAGAAAAACAACTAAAAATATAAGAAAGAGAGAGAGAGAGAGAGAGAGAGAGAGACTTTCTTGCCAAAGAGAAACTGAGCAATGAAGCAAGAATGGTCCCAATGATGGTGGACTTGGTGAGAAGCTTGAGAATAGTCCCAGGCTTCCACGTTTGGTTTTTGGGTTTCTATTAATTTAAATTTTATATTAATATTTTAGTTTTTTTTTTGGTTTATGTATACCAAATCTTTTTAACTATAATGGTTGATTTTATTTGTGTATATTAAATTTGTTTCATTGTGACTGTTTATTTTTTTGTGTGTCTATCAAATCTCTGTGATTAGAAGTGTTTTAAGTGTTTTGGATTTGTATTTTCATATCTTTTTGTGTAGTACTATTAATTATACTTTTTATAGAAAATAAAAAGTTCTATTATGTTATCAGGTTCCTTTGAGAGAAAAAAAAAAAAACATACAATACAAGTTGATTATTGTTTTTCTTTCTTTGTGTATATCAAATCTGTTTTACTGTTTATTTATGTATATGTGTATCAAATCTCTTTAACAGTAAGTGTTCTAATAAGAGTATTGGGTTTGTAATTTTTAAATTGACTTGGGCTTGTAGTTTTTAAAAAAATTGTTTGTTTGGGTTCCTAAATTTTGTGTGTGTATTTTTTTTAAGAAAGGATTCGGTGTTATTAAAAACATTTAAAAAAAAATTTACTATTTTTTTTTTTATATTAATAGGTTTTACCATTATTTTTCTTTGTATATATCAATTCTCTTTTATTATCAGTGTTTTAAGAGTCTCGGTTTATATATTTGAAATTTTTTTTTTTTTGTGTTTGTGTGGTTATAATTTATGTTTTCAAAAAATTGGTTTTTTGTTTTCTTAATTTTATGTGTGTTTTGAAAAAAAACAATTCAGCATTCTATAAATTTGTTGTTTTTTCAAAATAGCAGTATTAAATTTTGATTTAAAAAAAATATATCTTTGGTTTTTTTTTTGCAGTTTTATTATTTTATTTTTTATATTCATAGTTTATTATTATTTTTATTTGTATATGTCAAATCTTTTTTATTGTAACTGTTCCAAGAGTATGGGTTTGTATTTTGATATTTTGTGTGTACACTGTTAATTATATTTTTTATTTTCTACATTAAAAAGTAAAAGAAAATAAAAAGTTTCATTATCTTATTAGGTTCCTTGGGGAAAAAAATAGACTATTACTTTTCTTAGTTTATATCAAATCTATTTCACTGTCACTGTTATTTTTCTTTATGTAAATCAAATCTTTTTTAGTATAAGTATTCTCTCTCTCTCTTTTTTTTTGGGGGCTACTGTAAGTATTCTAAGAGTATTAGGTTTGAAATTTTTTTAAAAGAATATATTTTTATTTGTTTATTATTATTTTTGTGCATTTGTTTTCTTTTAAAAAAAATAATTTGGTATTCTTAATATGAAATATTATATTAGACATAGTTATACTGTTATACAAATGATTCATATGTGCAATATTAGAAAAAAAAAATTTGAATTTCATATTATAACTTTAAACGAGTTTGTAGATGCATTGCATGTGCCCAACCGCTAGTAAATTATATATATATATTTAAATAGAAACAAGTTTTGGTAGAAAGTAAAAAGACAATACAAGATGAGGAAAGAATAAAATATATATCTTTTATACTAAAAAAACTATTTTGTTTATGAAATAATTATGACAAACATAATCTTTCACAAAAACCGGGCCTAGCCCTCCATAATAGTGCGAGAGGGGCTTGGAGTTGTGAATAGTGCGAGGTTCATTTCTGTAGAGGGCTGGTGTGGGCCTGAAATTGTGAATTTTACTTGAGGCGGACCTGAAGACTTACAACAATGAGCCACAAAATCACAGCTGACCCAAAAAAAAAAATCATAATAATAATAATAATAATAAATAGAGCTCTAAGCTACAAGTTAACAAAATTTTAATTTTTTTTTGATAAATGAGAGGGTAATTTATATGTACATATAAATTGGGCCGAGCTAATCATTAGGCCGGTATGGGCCAAAGCCCGAAAGGCGGTGTAGAAAGGCCTCAAAATTATCTCGGGTCCAGAAGAGTGTATGTTTAGTTCGGTCGCCAGTTGGCCACACTCAGAAGTTAGTCCGGTAGTGGTATAGCGTAACTAGCTCGGCCGGACCAAGCCAGTTGCTAGCTCGGTTTGGACTTACCATGGTTTATACAGGAGAAACTGAGGAAAGGGCATTGAAGGAAGAACCGAACTAACGATAGTTCGGCCTATTCTACGGATAAGCATAGCCATGCTTACCTCGGTCGTGGTAGTTCGGCCATGATAAAATCATCTCACTTGGTTTAAGCAGTGAGGGGGGTGTTGGAGGATAAGCATTATCCTTCAGGAGGATGAATCCTAAAAGGACTCTGTATGGAGCAGTAAAAGTCCTACTAGGATTGTACCACGCGGAACCTATAAAAACTCACAAATATCACCTATGGAGAGGTAATGCAACTTTGATTCTCGAATATACAGAGCTTTTGTCTATTTGTCTAGTTTGCTGACTTAGGCATCGGAGAGGTTTCCGGCACACACCCGCCGGCTAGCTCACGTTTGTATTTTCAGGTAGTAAAACGACGTCTTACGGAGGAGCGCAGACTTGATCAACAGGATTATACGAGAAGGTTTATTTCTTTCCCGTACAATTGGCGCCGTCTGTGGGAATTCAGACAAGAACAAAACCTCTTGATCAAGCTTTTCCTCTTAAGAATCAATGGCGCACAACGACGATTTACCACAATCCGCCATCGACGGACAAACACCAAAAGGGGGTGCGAGGCGCGAAGGTCTACCTCTCATCCCTCCTATGGCGGAGTTGGAGCCACAACAACAGAATCCCAGGAGGGATAGAAGGGGAAGAAGGCGGACTAACAGCCCTCATCACTCTCGTTCACAGAGTCCAGAGAGACAAAGGCGGAGGATTGACCCTCGAGCCTTGGAAGATCACGTCAAGGAGCAGGACGAGTTGATACGACGAATGGCGGCAGACATGGAATCTTTAAAGCGCCAGGTGAAGGGAAAACAAGTGGCGACAGGAGAGGGGCGCGTAAGCAAGACACCCCCTCGCCACTCGGAAGATTGTGGTAGGAATACCACACCCTCGCAAGCAGAGAGTAAACGCCTCAGGACAGGCGATACTCAATCCAAGTCTTCCAGAACTCGTCACTCCAGGTCTGAGACGACGAGATCTGAGAGGTCACACACAGAAGGGAGCACTTATTGGCCTTCACATACGCACCAAACAAGATCCAGACAGACGGAGTTGCCCAGATCATCCGACTTACGCACCGTGCTCGAAGAGAAGGCACGATGGAAGGAGGACGCCAGGGCACGCGATCCACACAGAGTGTCTGCCTTACAGCGGTTGGCTCCTTGATCGCATGGAAGCGTCGAGGTTGGAATGCCAATACCGCGCCCTGCCTACGAACCGACGAACAAAGCATTAGCAAAGCTGCAGACTTCGCCGTTTGTTCCGGCAATTGAGAACGCGCCCTTACCTTCAGGCTTCCTTCAGCCCAAATTCACTACATATGAGGGAAAGACAGACCCCTATTCGCACCTGAGCCACTTTCGCCAGGTCATGGCTATGTACCGGCGAAACGAGGCTTTGATGTGCATCCTCTTCTCATCTAGCCTTGGCGACCTAGGCTTGACTTGGTTCGAAAAACTTCCTGAAGGCAGCATAGCCTCCTGGGCGCAATTGGCGGAAGCGTTTGTAACCAGGTTCAGAACAAACACTAAAACCCCAGTGGAGATCGACCAACTACTCTCCATCGACATGGGCGACAAGGAGACCTTAAGATCCTACAATAGTCGTTACTGAGAGACCTTCAACCAGATTGGGGACTGCCCCACCAATCTCGCCATTGCACAGTACAAAAGAGGCCTTCCAGTCGGCAACAGATTAAGGGACTCAATCACCATGACACTGCCCCTCACCATGGAAGCCTTGATGGAGAGAGTGCATCAACACATCAGGGTGGAAGAGGATGGCGCACGCGCCAAAACAAAATCTGGCACGACCGCAGTACCAGAGAAGAAGGCCTCGGCAAAGGTCAATGCGGTAGACCGCCCGAACAGAAACGGACGAGGCAGGAGAGACAACGGAGAGGACCAGGATAAAAGATGGTTAAGAGTCCGCACTGCCATAACCACGGTATTCAAAAACCCGATCTACCGAATTCTAGGTGAAATACGAGATGAGCCTTTCGTCAGATGGCCAGCCAAGCTAGGGGAAGCTCAGAAGGACTATGACGAAAGATCACGGTGCACTTTCCACAAAGAAAAGGGGCACCGCACTGAGAATTGCACGCCATTGTGACAGCACTTGGAGAAGTTGGTGGCAGTAGGTCACCTGGATAAATACATTGAAGGAGGGACGCAAGCCGCCCCCCAGGACCACAATAACCCCAACGGGATGCCAATCGACGTCCCACCTCAAGGCATAATCAATGTGATACATGGAGTCTTTGAACCTGAGCGTATATGCGAGCTCAGAGGGTCAATCAAGAAGGCTGAGCACTTAAGAGAGGTACTAAGTGCCCAACCTACCACCAAGAAGGGGAAGACAGAGGCCACGAACGTCATGTCTTTTTCGGATAAAGACTTGGCAAGGATATATTGCCCTCACAATGATGCCCTGGTCGTCACCCACCGAGTCAAGGATTTTGACGTCAAGCGGATTCTGATTGACCAGGGTAGTTCATGTGAAATAATGTACTATGAAACATTTAAACAATTGAAGTTACAAGATAAAGACTTGGCACCTGCCATATCTCCCTTGATTGGATTCAACTCAATGCCAGAGTGGCCAGTCGGCAAGATAATTCTTCCAGTGAGAGCAGGAAGCGTAACAAAACAAGTAGAGTTTTGGGTATTGAAAGTCCCATCCACCTATAACATCATCTTGGGCAGAACATGGCTGCATGCCATGCGATCGGTGGCATCATCTTACCACCAAGTCATGCGGTTCCCGAACGACACCGGGGTAATTGAAGAGGTCTATGGAGATCAGATTATGTCTAAGCAATGCTTTGTCACGGTGAATGGCAGCCGCGCTGCCAAGGGATACGTTCATTCGGTGGAAGAATCTGAGAGTAATGAACTGTTCGTAGATGTCGGCAAAGCAGCTAATCAAAAAGCGGTGGAAGATTTGATAGAGGTAAGAATAGATGAAAAGAACCTGGATAAGTTCTTTTTGCTCGGTTCGTCGTTGTCCAGCATTGAGAGATTAGAGATCTTGGAATTTTTGACCTCTAACATCGAAGTGTTCGCCTGGATGCCATACGACATGCCAGGTATTGACCCAAACTTCATCTATCACAAACTCAATGTCCACCCATCCGCCAGACCAATTATTCAACGAACTCGCAGATCGGCACTCCACCACGCCGAGATAGTGGCGGAAGAAGTAGGAAACCTGCTGGAAGCAGGGGCAATCAGAGAAAGTGCACTACCCAAGATGGATCTCCAACACAGTCGTAGTCCCCAAAAAGAATGGCAAGTGGCGTGTCTGCGTCAACTACAAAGCAGTCAACAAAGCATGCCCAAAAGACAGCTTTCCTCTGCCACGGATAGATCAACTGGTAGACCTAACGGCGGGGCACAACCGACTGAGCTTTCTGGATGCATACAGAGGCTACCATCAAATCGCTATGCATGAACCAGACCAGGAGGTCACGTCCTTTACAACTCCAAGAGAACTATACTGTTACAAGGTCATGCCCTTTGGCCTAAAGAACGCAGGGGCGACATTCCAACGGATGGTCACCAAGATGTTTGAACCATTGTTAGGCAGAACAATGGAAGCTTACATCGACGATATGGTGGTCAAGAGCAAGAGTGAGAATGACCATCTCAAAGACCTAGGTGAAATGTTCAAGATCCTGAAGAAGCACAAGTTGCGCCTCAACGCGTCTAAGTGTGCATTCGGAGTAGGTTCTGGCAAATTCCTAGGTTTCCTAGTAACCAACCGGGGTATAGAGGCAGACCCCTCTCAGATTAAAGCAATTCAGGATCTGAAGAGACCAAACTCAGTAAAGGAAGTACAGCACCTCACAGGCATGGGAGTTGCGCTCAATCGGTTCATAAGCCGGTCGTCGGACAGACTACGACCATTCTTCCACGCTCTAAAAGCCAAGTTTGAGTGGGATGAAGAATGCGACTGCGCTCTGGAAAGCCTGAAAGAATACATGTCTTCTCCGCCACTGCTTGTCACCCCAATACCTGGAGAAGAACTCTTCCTGTACCTAGCAGTCTCTCAGCATGCAATTAGCGCAGTGTTGGTCCGTGCGGAAGGAATCCAACATCTGCCCATCTTTTATGTCAGCAAGACATTGCTGGGCGCCGAAACAAGGTACTTGCCACTAGAAAAGCTGGCCTTGGCCTTGATGATGGCCTCAAGGAAGTTGACGCACTACTTTCACGCCCACACCATAGTCGTCCTCACAGCTTTCCCATTAAAAGCTTTGTTTGAAAGGGCGAACTTCTCTGGGCGAATCTTGAAGTGGGCAGTAGAGCTGGGACAACATGACATCAAGTTCCAACCCAGGACCGCGATAAAGGCTCAAGCTTTGGCAGACTTTGTCGCAGAATTCACCCCAGGAAGTCATCATATCTGCCCAATCGACCTGACCAAAACAACCGAACTAGGGATGGAAGTTGACGTCGGAATAACGCAACCCTTGGTACTGGTTACTCAATCAGGTCCCAAGGCAGACCAGAGTAAAGCAAGGAAGGAAGAAGCGAACCATGCTACGCCAAGTCAAGACTCACCAACAAAACAAGACTTGGTACAACCAGGTGGCGAGGGGCAGACAGCAGGCATGAACCATGAAGAAGAAGACACCAGCAACATCGAAGACCCAAAGGCATCATCTGATCCCTCCACTTGCTAGAAATTGTTCGTCGGGGAGATGTGGAAGCTCTTCGTGGATGGAGCATCCAACCGTCATGGAGCAGGACTTGGCATAGTCCTCATCTCCCCAGATGGCCTAATAGTGGAACAAACAGTCAACCTTGGCTTTCCAGCATCCAACAACAAAGCGGAGTATGAAGCACTTCTTGCAGGCCTCAAATCAGCATTCTACATGAAGGCCACCGAGCTAATGGTCTATAGCGACTCACAGCTGGTGGTGAACCAGATCTCAGGCGACTATGAAGCAAAGGATGACAGAATGGCTAAGTACCAAGAGTTGGTCAGAACAGAGATCAAAAAGTTCGAAGTAGTGCGGATAGAAATAATCGGCAGGGAGGAAAACAGCAGAGCAGACGAACTAGCAGGCTTTGCCTCAATAGCAGACACCTCCATCTCTCACCCACTGCTGATCGACTACCTGCCTAGACCAAGCATTGAAAACCCTGAAGCAGAGGAGGTATGTTGCGCAGAGCTAGGCCCCTCTTGGATGGATCCCATCATCCTGTTCTTAAAAGACAGCATCTTACCAGAATAGAAGAAAGAGGCCAACAGAATAAGAGTGAAGTCGCAGCGATTTTGGCTTTCCCCATCCCTAGCATTATACAAAAAGTCGTTCTCAGGACCCTACCTAAAGTGTGTTCATCCGAGCAAAGTGGAAGCATTCTTATTCGAGATACACGAGGGCGTATGCGGAAGCCATTAAGGAGGAAGATCATTAGCATACAGAGCAATTTCGCAAGGATATTGGTGGCCATACATGCAAGCGGATTCAGAAAAGTATATCAAAAAATGCGAGAAATGCCAAAAGTTTGCACACCAAATACACCAACCTGCCAGAGAACTTCTACCTCTCACTAGCCCATGGCCCTTCGCAATGTGGGGCTTAGACATAGTGGAGCCACTTCCAACAGCACCAGGCAACAGGAAGTTCTTCCTTGCAGCAACCGACTACTTCACAAAGTGGGTGGAAGCAGAAGCCTTAGCATCAATCAAGGAAAAAGATGTGAAGAAGTTTATTTGGCAGAACATCATCAGTCGGTTTGGCATACCAAAAGCCCTAATCTTAGACAACGGCACTCAGTTCGATGGCAGAATTTTCAGAGGCTTTTGTGAGGAATACAAGATAGAGTTCTACAATTCTACACCGGCATATTCCCAAGCAAATGGCCAAGCAGAAGCATCAAACAAGGTCGTCTTAGATGGATTGAAGAAAATGTTAGAGAAAGCAAAAGGCAAGTGGGCAGAAGAACTCCCTCACGTTTTATGGGCTTACCGCACCACGCCTCGGCGATCGACAGGAGAAACACCATTCTCTCTAGCTTATGGCATGGAGGCAGTAATCCCACTGGAAGTTGGCCTCCCCACAATTCGAAGTGAAAACTTTGATCCAGACTTAAATGGCGAAGCCATAGCATTGGAGCTTGACCTTGCGGAAGAAAGAAGAGACAGAGCATTGGTTCACATCGCCTCCTACCAACAAGAATTGTCCAGAAAGTATAACAAAATGGTGCATCCAAGGCAATTCAAGATCGGAGATTGGGTGCTGCGCAAAGTAATGGGAAACACCTTAGTGCCAGGAGATGGCAAGTTAGGGCCTAATTGGTAAGGACCTTACAAAGTGGTCGGATTAGCAGGCAAAGGGGCATACCACTTAGAAGATAAGGACGGCAAAGCAATTCCCAGGCCATGGAACACTGCCAATCTCAAGTTATTTTATTTTTAGCTTTTTTCTTTTCAAGCATATGTAATTTTTTCTTTTTTCAATAAAACAAGTCAATTCTTTTCAAGCATAATTATTTTCTGTAAAAGATAGTTTTAGAGAGTTATGAGCATTGTAAACATTTTTATTCTACGTTGGCTGGAAAAACTAACTTAGAGGTTGGTTGGATTAAACCAACACCCCTCCTAAGCCCAGGATAAGGATCCAGGCTGCAGGACGTTTGGTCGGAATAACCAAACATTTTATTCTAAGTTGGCTGGAAAAACTACCTTAGAGGTTGGCTGGATTAAACCAACACCCCACCTAAGCCCAGGATAAGGATTCAGGCTGCATGACGTTTGGTCGGAATAACCAAACATTTTATTCTAAGTTGGTTGGAAAAACTAACTTAGAGGTTGGCTGGAAAAACTAACTTAGAGGTTGGCTGGATTAAACCAACACCCTTCCTAAGCCCAGGATAAGGATCCAGGTTGCAGGACGTTTGGTCGGAATAACCAAACATTCTATTCTAAGTTGGTTGAAAAAAAAAAAAAAACTAACTTAGAGGTTGGCTGGATTAAACCAACTCTTTGAACTCTTCAGCCAAAGTAAGGATATGGACTGAAGAGTGGTTGGCTGAATTAAACCAACTCTTTTTAACTCTGTAGCCGAAGTAAGGGCATCGATTGAAGAGTGGTTGGCTGGATTAAACCAACTCTTTTTAACTTTGCAGCCGAAGTAAGAGCATAGGCTGAAGAGTGGTTGGCTAGATTAAGCAGACTTTTGTTACTCTTCAGCCGAAGTAAGAGCATAGGCTGAAGAGTGGTTGATTGGATTAAACCAACTCTTATTACTCTTCAGCCGAAGTAAGTATATCAGCTGAAGAATGGTTGGCTGGATTAAACCAACTTTTGTTACTCTTCAGCCGAAGGAAGGGTATGGCTGAAGAGTGGGTGGCTGGATTAAACCAACTTTTGTTACTCTTCAGCCGAAGTAAGGGTATGGTTGAAGAGTGGTTAGCTGGATTAAACCAACCCTTTGTACTCTTCAGTCGGAGTAATTATATCGGCTAAAGAGTGGTTGGCTAAGTAAGCTTAGTCAGAATGACCAGCTAAAGCCGGAATACGGTATCTAGGCCGGAAAATATTTCAAATTGCAGTTTGAAAGCAAGCACAAATAGGAATACAAACCGAGATCACAGTTGGAGCAAAAGAATTCAAGAATTCATTACAAGTACAAGTATACAGATCAAAACCGAAATAAGGGTTGAACGCAAAAGCTTTCATTGATCAAGAGCAAATACAAAAGGAGGGGCCGCAGCTCGGTTACAAGTCCAAAACAAAAGAAAAAGAAAAATACAAAGTCAGTTGAAAAGGTCTTCAAGATCGGTGTCAATATCAACTCGAACACCGGTTGCAGACGGCAGATCGGTTTCTGTTGTGAGCTCGGTGTCAACTGGCAGCACGGTGTCAGTCGGCGGCTCAACAGTCAGGTCTTCAACTGTTGGCTCCAACCGAGCTGATTGTTCGTTAACTTGCTCATTGTTAACCGGAGTATCAGTTGGCTCATTCTCTTCATCATCATCAGACACTTCAAGAAATTGCTTCTGAAGGTCGGCAGCATACTCCACCAGTGAGGCCGGAATGAAATACTGAGGAGCATTGAAGACCTCGGTTTCGGGCCCACAGCCGAGCTGCTCCACAGCACCTCTCCAGCCACACTTGAAAAATAAATCCTTGGCCGCTTCACATTGTTGAATGTATGCAGCTTCGCCTTCTTTAAAGCCTTTGAGCTCGGCGTCGTCTGCTTTCTTTTTGAGCTCTGCTATTTCGGCGTCCTTAGTGCCTTCAAGTTTTGCGAGCTCGCACAAGTACTTGTCTTTCATTATGGTTAGAGCTCTTTGTTTGTCATCGTTAGCCGAAGTAACTAGTCCGGTTAGACGAGTTACCTCGGCCTCCAGCTCTGCCGTCCTAACTTAGGATTGTTTGAGCTCGGAGGCCTTGGCTTCGGCCTCTGCCATGGCCTGCCTTGTTGTTCTCCTGAGCTCCAACACTTTCCTGTGTGCGATGCTATTTTTTTGAATGGCCTGCAAAAGAGTAGTAACTTTCTCGTTAGCCGGACTGATAGTTGAAAAAGTTAGACAGAGAAAAAAGAGAACTACTTACCAGGATCATTGATTTCGTTGATGACTGGATGGCCTTCAACTCGGTGGTTAGTTGCTTGTGGTGGTGCTCCATGTCTTTTGGAAGGCAAACACTCTTGGCAAGATTGAAAGCCATCAAGTGATCCTTCTCAGCAACCACCGAGTCAGTCTCCTGGATATCTCGATTTTGAAAGGTAAGACTTGGAGCCCATTTGGAGGAGCCAGCTCGGTCAGAGTGCTCCGGTTGAGGGCTGGGCGGAAGAATGGTCTCATCCTCGTCAACAAGGCGTTGCTCGGTTTGGCTAGTCCGGGCACGCTTGTTTGCCCGAGATGACGAAGGCTGTTGCGAAGGAAGTGCCACAACGGTTTCCTAGGTCTGGTTCGGTGGTGGTACCTCGGCCCTGTTTGTTTCGGTCAACAAAGCCCTTACTCTGTTTCTTTTGGCCATTTCCACTTCAGCAGTTAGTGGGATTAGGTTGATTTGTGGCAAGGTTGGGTCCGGCTCAGGAGCGTATTCTAGCAAAAAGTCAGTTACTCTGGCTTTACGTCGGCTGCTATGTCGGTATGTCGGCTCAACGTTCAGAAACTTGGCCCAACTTCTTTCAGGGTATTGTAGTGCGGCGCGAAGTGTGTCTAGGTTAGGGTAACTGTACAATGATTGAAGATGAGCTGAATCTGCAAAAGAAGACAACTGTTAGTTCGATTCAGGAGGAGGAAACCGAAATAAAGAGAAGCGTGCAACAAAGCCGAAGTAATTATACCAGGGATGCCTTTATTCCAGTTTATACTTCGGCCAGGGATCTGGGCTTGGTGATCTTCAAAATTGCCAGATACCCAGAAAAAATCGTCATCGTTTAAATCTTTATCCGGTGTATCTTTTATTATTTTCTCTCGGCGGCGGCGTATTCTTAAATAGTAAACCCATCCATCTTCTTTTGATCCTATGGAGTACTAATGGAATAGCTCGGCTAGGCCAAGGTTAAGGCCAGCTCGGCGGTTTAGTTCGGCGATGCCGTTGATTATTCGGTATGAATTTGTGGAAAGCTGGGTTGGGCATATTCTGGTTTGTCTGAGGAACTCGCAGAGCAAGGGTTGGACTGGAAATCTTAGTCCGGTTTCTATTATTGACAGAAAGGTAAAGGGCACAAAACCTTCGTTTCCCCATGGTGTGACATCTTTTTTTGCTAGGGTGAGGTGGACATCGTCAGGGATGTTGTATTCCCTTCGGAATTCGGCTAGACCACCGGGTGTCTCTACTAAGAACCTATACTTCCCCATTTATTCTTTAAGTTATGAATAAATTAGATCGGTTGAAGAATTGTGCTCAGTAGCTCGATTTAGTCCTCAAAGGAGTGCCTGGGCAACCTAAGTCTGCAAAGTGGAAAACAAAGGTGTTAAGCACAGCTCGTTGGACCGTGCTACAAAGTAAAAGCAAGATAAAAAGATCCTACTTCGGCTATGAAAGATGTTGCAGGCTCTATCTCGGTTTCAGCTAGGTGCTTGGTAGCTCGGATTGAGCAGGGGTTTGTTAGCTCGGTCTTGCGAGCGATTCATTATCTCGGTCAAAGAGAAGGTTCTGTTAGACCGGTTGAGTTTCTAGGGGCAGCTTTCTGAGTTCGGTCTAAAAACTAAGAAAGCTGGTTTAGCCCCGAAGACCTAGTTCGGTCGAAGTTAAGGTTTTCCTGTACAGTAAGTGCAGACTTAGTTCGGCTTGTTATCTCGGCTCAGTCAAGGGTGGTTTTGTTTTTAGAAGTTACAAGTATGTGCAAGTTTCAGTTCGGTTGTGGGATGTGCCTATGCCTCACAAAGCAAACAACTTCTTAGTTCGGTTGCGTGGATATTTTGGATCAAAACAGTGTTCTACAGCTTGTACCGTGAATTCAAGTGTTCTATTATTATGTTTTTCCAGGAGAAGCGCAAGGCAAAGCAAAAATAGGAAAAAATGTGTGTGTTTTGCAAAAACACAAACAAATATATTGTGGATTAAAGCAAATACAGAATCAACAAAAAGGAAGCCAGATTTGAATAGCTTACCAGGTAGAGACGAAGAAGCTGGAGATGGGAGCAAACAGCAGCAATGGAGAACACAAATTCAGGGAGCTCAGGGGTTGGAGAAGCAGAGGCACAGAGAGGAAGAATGAGAAGGAAGAGGAAGTGAATAGGGCAGTGTAAGATCCAAATGAAAAGTTTTTTGTTTTGATACAGAGTTCATGGCGGGAACTGTTCAAATTTTACGAAGTACGAGGGCGGCGTGACAGCTGCCTTGGGCCAATCAGCGTCTGCCACGTGTCATTGGAATAAGAAGCGATTCAGTTTGTGATTGAAGAGACGTTTTGACCGGACCGTTATAGATCGGCTTGAGTTTAGCTCGGCTGGAAAGGCTAAAAGGAATTTATTTTTAGTTCGGCTGGAGAAGCTAAAAATATTTAGCTCGGCCATAATTCTAAATAGTACCAGCTCGGCTGATAGACAGGTAATCCCTATCATGCTACGCAGATGGAATTAAGGGGCAATTGAGAGGGTAATTTATATGTACATATAAATTGGGCCGAGCTAATCATTAGGCCGGTATGGGCCAAAGCCCGAAAGGCGGTGTAGAAAGGCCTCAAAATTATCTCGGGTCCAGAAGAGTGTATGTTTAGTTCGGTAGCCAGTTGGCCACACTCAGAAGTTAGTCCGGTAGTGGTATAGCGTAACTAGCTCGGCCGGACCAAGCCAGTTGTTAGCTCGGTTTGGACTTACCATGGTTTATACAGGAGGAACTGAGGAAAGGGCATTGAAGGAAGAACCGAACTAACGATAGTTCGGCCTATTCTACGGATAAGCATAGCCATGCTTACCTCGGTCGTGGTAGTTCGGCCATGATAAAATCATCTCACTTGGTTTAAGCAGTGAGGGGGGTGTTGGAGGATAAGCATTATCCTTCAGGAGGATGAATCCTAGAATGACTCTGCATGGAGAAGTAAAAGTCCTACTAGGATTGTACCACGCAGAACCTATAAAAGCTCACAAATATCACCTATGGAGAGGTAACGCAACTTTGATTCCCGAATATACAGAGCTTTTGTCTATTTGTCTAGTTTGCTGACTTAGGCATCGGAGAGGTTTCCAGCACACATCCGCCGGCTAGCTCACGTTTGTATTTTCAGGTAGTAGAACGATGTCGTACGGAGGAGCGCAGACTTGATCAACAGGATTATACGAGAAGGTTTATTTCTTTCCCGTACAATAAATATAATATACGAAAACAAGTGGTAATTAACCATCAAGATTAAATAAAAAAAATGTATTTAAAATAAGATTTTGATACTAATATATATTATATATATATATATATTTAAGATAATGTATTTTTGTTGCCTATTTTAGAGTTAATCTAATAAAAGTTTATAATAATAGGGTCTATTTTCCAAAATGAAATTGAGTTAACATCAAATATTTTTATAAATAATTTCATTTAGTTGAGACTAGTTTTATGAAATTTAACTTATGAGAAAAAAATTTAATTTTGCCACACTTTAATTAAGAGCGAAAATTTTGACGTGACAGGTTAATAAGATACAAACCAAATATGGACAAAAAATGGGATGATACGATTCCACGAAAAAATAAACATATTATGTTAGCGTTGAGGTAATTTTAATCAAACTTGAAATGAAACAACATGAAAATGACCAACACGATATGACGTCCATCCTTATTCTTACCCCCTCCAACACCACCCACTGTTCATCACCACCACATTCAACCACCCAACTAAGGATGAAGCCAGAAAATATGTTTATGAGGGGCTAAAATAAGTGTAAAAAAGACAATTCTTAGCACAAGGTTTTTAACGTTACGGGATTTGGAAAGTGTCAAATGTGGATAGCTTTATATCGTGTAGAGAGGCTGTTTTCGTGATTCGAACTAGACACCTAAAATCAAATCAACACAATTTATGATATTACATAATATAATTGGGGATCATTCCCTATGCATTGCAAGACAACTTTTGAAATAAATGAGTAATAGAAGTTTTCAAAAAATTAGAGTGATCATCCCATATACATTGCAAAAATACTACTAATAGAGGTGAAAAAAAGAAAATTTGAAAACTAAGGGAGGTTATTTTATATACACATCAAAAAATTCTTAGAATTGATGAGTAATAATATAATTTTGAAGAATTTTGGAGGGCCATGGCCATCCTAAGCCATGGCACAACTCCGTCCTTACACCCAACCTCCCACCAATGCCGTCCTTCGATCACCACCTTTCGAGGCCAACGACCATTTTTGACTCTATATCAACTACGTTATCACCTCTAAATACCATTTTCGAGAGCAAAGGTCTCCAAGCCAAACAACAAACAGTAAGCCATTGTAGTAGTATCACTTGATCACAGCACAACAAGACTCACGGCCCAACACCACACAACATATCAGGGATCCAATTAAGACATAACATTAAGTAGAACTGCAAAAGGTTAATTTTAATTTCAAATCGAGAACACATAAAAATAAATAAACTGGCTCAATTTTATCACTTGTGATTTGACTCATTTGTAGGTTACCTCCATATTTTAATAATAGGCAGCTTTAATTGTTTTGATACTTTGTTCAATTTCATTAAAAAAATGGCTCAAACTAACAAAAAATGATTAACACATTTGTTCTAACAGGGTTGAAATCAAAATTCAAAATAGAAACACGAGAATGACATTTCTTCATATTTTTTCATAATAAATCCTAATTAAAGCCAATTATATTGATTATTATAAACATAATTATCCTCATAATAAAATCAAATTAATTATACCTATTATTATACACATAATATAATATTGATTTAGTGTGTTCGTTTGGAAAGTGGGTTGATTTTTTTAACTTTTTGACTTTTTTGGTCATTTTAGTCTGGGGTTAAAAAGTCTCATTTGGGAAGGGCTTTTAGCTTTTTTTTGACTTTTTTGTGAGAGAAAGAAGGTAATAATTATGGGTTAGATGTGATGTTTTGTCTTATTAGACTAAAAGCCCTATTTTGTTTTTTGTGACTAAAATAGTCAAAAAATCCCCAAACTTGGCTTCCCAAACAAAGTCAATTTATCTTTTTCAGTTAATTATACACAATAAAAATTAAATTACAAATTAGTTAATATTTGATTTAGGGGCTATTTGGCATGTATTATATAAGTGCACTTAATTTATTTAGGTTACATTATTTCTCTATTTTTTTATACGTCTTTTCGTAAAAAGTTAAAAAATATACTTATTTAGATCATCTCAAATATTCCATTAATTTAAGTTTAATTTGGTTAATATTTGATTAAGTATAAAATTACATAAACATTTAACAAAGAAAGAATATTAACATATGAGAGAGAGTGGATAAGAATAGGAAGATACAGAGAGCCAATTTGGTCATATAATATTTATCATTAGCGATGTTAATATTACATTTTAAAAGTCGAGTGAAACTCTTTACCTATTGTTAAAATACAAGGCGAAATACAAATGGCTCAAACCATAATAGCTAAATTGAACAAAGATGTGGTTAGGTTACCTATCATTTCAGAATAAAAAATCCTTTGACATACCGCCTATAATTACACAAATGATAAATGTAAATTTTTGTATAAAAATTGGGGTGAATTATACTAATGGGCGTCGTAATTTGAAACTTATATCACTTTGATTTCTAACTTTTCAATGAATTATTTACTGTAATTTTATAGTAATTTTATATATGAAATTATACTTTATTTTTTACATTATTTTATATAATCATAACTCACATGAAGAAAAACTTGTACAACAATGATACTATCGACGAATCTCTAAAATTTAGATTTATTGCTTGAGTTAATTTTTCAATTGTCAAATAATAAATTTTTTTATGTTTTGATATCATATTATAGATGATTAATCACTTTATACACTGAGATGTATCTATTATTTGAATGTTTTCATTATTTTTTCTTTTTAGATTTAGATGTTGTTATGAGATTCTTTATTGGTTAGTCGTTGTTGAATTTCTTTTATATAGTTAATATTTTAATTTAATTAAGAGTGTTTATATTACAATCTTATAATATATATATATATCATATAAAATCATTATATGATAATTCAACTGTAACATATTTATATTTGATTTTTTTAATAAATTTTATATAATTTCTATTTCTACATATTTTTATTTTCCAAATGAATATAAAAGAAAATTAAATAGTTATAATTACTTTTAATTTTATATTACTAATTCTTCTTCTAATTTAACTATTATTTTAAATATCAAAATAAGTATTTATTTTACTATTTTATAATTTAATACATATCATACAAAATTATTATATGATAATTACACTTTTATAATATGATAGAACTAAAATTATTAAAATACATAAATAATTTCAATAAAATTAATATATATAAGTATTCAAGTAATAATTTTATAAAACAATAGCGTCAATATTATTAAAATAAATAATTAAAATCATATTTTAATTTTAAATAACTTTTTTATAACACAAATTGTACCTTCAAATATTTTTTTAAAAAAAATAACATGTACATTATGCAGGTCAATTGTTAATTCATAATAAATTGAATAATTGAGGGTCAAAAAGGAATGACAAAACAAGAGTGGAAATAGAAATTAGATAATTATTGTTAGAAGGAAATTATAGTTTAGTGTGAGTTGGCAAAATATATTATTAAATAGCAATAATATTAGACACACACAAGTCACGCTTGTTGGACTTTTTAAAAGAAATATTAAATTAATAATTTATAATATTTATTTAAAAAATATTTAATTAAAGATATGAGCGAAAGAATTAATTATTTCTTTAATGTAACTCGTCATTCGCGAATTGAATGATTCAAATCACTAGTTGTAAGAGTGAGAGAGGCGCGGAGCCCGACACTCTCAATCAGTGCATTAATTATTATTATTATTAGCTTGGGCAAATTATATAAATAGTCTCTATATTTTGGGGCTTGTGTCACTTTGATCTCTGAATTTTTAATTATGACACATTTGACTCTGAATTTTGAATCTTGTTCCAAATAAGGACAATTGAATATATAATTAAATTTTTCAAGGATAAAATTGTTAATTTGATAAAATATAAATTAATTTGACAAAAATAAATGTCAAACAAATATTTTTAAATTTTTAAAAATTATTTCTACCTACTAAAAATAAAATTATGTAAAATTGATAAATCTTTTAGGCATTTATTTTTTTTTTTACCAAATTAATTTTTATTATGTGTTTGGACGATGATCATGTAAAATTAATTTTAAAAAATTAATCATGTAATTGTTATTAATTTTACATAATTTTATCATTGGTGGATAAAAATAATTTAAAAAAAGTTAAAAATATTTTTTTGACATTTATTTTTATCAAATTAGTTTATATTTTATCAAATTAACGATTTTTACCCTTGAAAAATCTAATAATATTTTCAATTGTCCTTATTTGAAACAAGATTCAAAATTCAGGGTTAAATGTGTCACAATTGAAAAGTCAGGGACCAAAGTGACACAAGTCCCAAACTATAGGGACTATTAGTGTAATTAACCCTATTATCTTTTCTTGGACCACCCAGCCAAACTTTACCATTAGAATAACTAACATATCACCCGTGCTATACACAGATTGTGTTTATAATTATCTATATATGTGAATTGTGATTTTTAAATATTTTTCTTTTAAATATCTTATTTTTTTTCTTTTTTATATTATATTAAAGTTTAATATTTTGATAATAATCATATACGTTAGACTTTTTAAGGAATTAAATATCTTTTTTTTTATTATATTATATTAAAGTTTAATATTTTGATAATAATCATATGTGTTGAGCTTTTCAAGAAATTTTTTTTATGCTTGTTCGTAATGCATTAAAGTGTTATTATGAGAGATAATAATCATATGTGTTCGGACTTTTCAAGGAATTCACATGTGTTAGATTTCAAAGAATTTTTTTTATGCTTGTTTTTAATGCATTAAAGTGTTATTATGAGGGTAAGACTTGGGAGTTGGGAGAAGTTAATAAATACTAAGATTTTTTTAAAATAAAAAAATCAGGAAATTTAGATTGGGAGATTGGAGCTCCCACAAGGCTTAGGGTTAAAAACCTCATTTTGCTTAATATATAGTATAGATAGTATAGATGCT
Organism: Camellia granthamiana; assembly: GCA_036172215.1. Classification (NCBI taxonomy): domain Eukaryota; kingdom Viridiplantae; phylum Streptophyta; class Magnoliopsida; order Ericales; family Theaceae; genus Camellia; species Camellia granthamiana. The sequence goes on from CM069907.1 coordinate 27,570,895, forward strand.
AGAGGCCTTAAATATTCTATTAAAAATTTTATCAAATATCTTATATAGGTATGAAATTCACATAATGTAAATACCACACATTTGATAAAATATTTGGTAGATTTTTTGGGATCTCTAACATTTTTGTTACCATTAAACCATTGTTTCGGAAGTGGGTTTGGAAAGTGAGTTTGGGAATAAAATAGTCACAAAAAATAAAATAGATTTTTTAATTTTAATAAAATAAAATATCATATCTAATCTATAATTATTACATTCTTTTTCTCATAAAAAAATTAAAAAAAATCAAAAATCCTTTCTAACCAGACTTTTTAATCCCATACCAAGCATAAGGAGGAAAGGAGGTTACATCAGAAAGTAGAAAAGAACAGTTCAAAGAAAAAAGAAACTAGCAAAGAAACAAGCATAGCAGGAGGAGAGATAACCTAATTAATTAGGTAAGGATTTGGCCGCCAGAGCTTTTGCATTAATTTGAATGGTTGAATTGAGAGTAGCTAAATCTATTATTAATAATGATTATATTTAGAGTAAATTATAAATATATTTTTAAAATTTACTTAAAATATGATTTATTTTCTATAATTTTAGAAATTATATTATGTCTTTTGAAATTTTTAATTTTATAATAAATGACTAATTTTATTAATAAAATGATGAAATCAATTAATAGTTTTTAATAGGGGGATACACCAATAAATCCCAAATTTGTATCTTGTAACCCATTTGGTCCTATGAATTTTCTTATGAACTGTTAGGTCATATCCCAATGTTAATGACCATTAAACATCAAACATCATTATCGTCAAAACAATATCATCATCATCAAAACAACATCAAACATCACAACAACATTATCAAAATAACATCAAACATCATCATCAACATCACAACATCATTATCAAAACAACATCACAACATCAAACATCATCATCAACATCACAACATCATCATCATTATCAAAACAACATCAAAACATCACAAACATCATCATCAAAACAATATCAAACAGCACAACATCATCATCATCAACAACACAACATCAAACATCACAATGATCAATATCTCTCTCTCTCTTCACCCCTCTTCCGACCCTACTCATTTTTCTCTGAAGATTTGCTTACCATTCTTTCTCACTAACCAACATACTCATCTCTCTCTCTCTCTCTCTCTCTCTCTCTCTCTCTCTCTATTCATCAATGGCAGTATCTGCAAACAGATCTCCTTCCCCAATTTCAACACAACCAAATCCAAATTCAAGAACCCTAGAAACCAATTCTAACATGAGAAGAAGTTTGGGGAATCTTCGTCAAGCACGCTAGTCCATTACAGCCGTCGATGTTCATCGCACAAGAACCACAAATTCCCTCGCGGCATGGTCGCCGGAAGGTTAGGGTTGGGTCGATCTCGTTCTTGATCTTGATGAAGGCGTCGAGGACCATGGGACCGCACATCTTCGAAGCTTCTTCAACCCTCCCTTCCCTGCCGCCATGATTCAAACCCTTCAACTTCTCTCTCCGCATCAATTCAATTGAAAGTTTTTCAGGTTCCGGAGATCTTAGATCGAATGCAGAACCAAACCCTAGCCGATGTCGCGAGATACCGCGGCGTATCGGCCATGTTCCGGCGGTTCTGGCCCAACTATTTCTTATACATCGACGAAGACGCCATGGCTAGGGTTTCAAGGTGTACAGAGTTAAGAGTAAGAGATTGAAGAGAGAGAGTGAGAGAGAGAGAGAGAGAGAGAGAGAGGAGGTTGGGGTGGTTTCTTCTGTTGTTGTTTGTTGTTGTTCTGGGTATTCACATTTTTAAAAGTGTATTCTTCGTTTTCATCGTTAAAATCCAAACTGCATTTGACAGAAGGAAAAACACGATTAATTACTAGTACAAAATTGGTACAGTTAATGTTGCTAATGTAGTTAATGTTTTGATGATGTTAATGATGTTGTTGATGTTACTGATGTAGATAGTGGGACTAAATGGTGCATAAGAAAACTTGTAGGACTAAATGGTTTAACTTTCTACCATATAGGATTTATTTACTGGTAATTTTTCCTTTTTAATAAGGGAGATTTATTAGAAAATCTTTTTTTTTAAGTGTTTGTATCCCAATTAGTTTATAAAATATTCTTGTATTTTAATAAGTTCTATTATTTGAACATTTGATTTCTCAAATCTAATATTCGTATTTAAAGTATTTTATGGACATTTTAACCCTTAAAAAAATATTTTTTGCACGGTTAGGAATTTAAAAATGTGAACATTCATATTTTACAATGTGAATATTCACATTGACAGTGTGAACGTTCACATTGACATGATAACATTCATACTGATGGTGTGAACATACACATCGGCGGTATGAACATTCACATTATAGAACATTTATATTGTAAATGTGAATATTATTAAGGGTATTTTGGTAACTATGTCATTTATAGGACTTATTAGAATATAAAAAAATAATGTGGATTAAATGGAACATAAGTAGTTAAAAATAGATTTATGAAAAAGTGTCATTTTTAATAATGTTAGAAATTTATTTCAATTAATAATTTAGATAATTTTGTCATTGTATAGGAGAGTAGTAAGGAATTTTATTTTTTCAATTAATTTTGTCAAATAAATTTTTTTTGACAAGAGAGTATTTGTAATTTTTCAAACTATAAGTAACAATTCGTATTTTAAATAAACATCAAAATGATGTATTTATAATTTATACTTATCTTTATTTATATATCATAACATATTTATAAATTTTATATGTAATTATTATGTTAGTTTAAAGGGCTTATCGGTTGCTAATATAGTAATAGAAAAATTCTATTATACACGACTACCAACCATACGAATCTTTAGTTATATTATTTTTTTCTTTAGTTATGATTAATTTTTTGTTTTAGTTATAATATTATTTTGAAATATTTAGTTATGACTTTTTTATATTTAGTTATAATTTTTATTTTATTTTAATTATGACTCAAACAATATAGAGTTATATCATTGTCTTTTGTACCATAGTCTTTTCCCGAGTAATGACATATGAAAAAATAAACATGTTATAATATACAAATATTATTATTATAATATTATTGACCTATTATTCATCAACTCATTAGTCACCAACCAACATCAAAACATTAGGGGTTGTTTGGAGTCTCCTAAATAAGTATATTTTTTTATTTTTAACGAAAAAATATGTATTAAAAATTTATATAAATTAGTGTGTAGGAGAAGATAAGGACAGTAGGCAGTACAGTCGTACCGTCTGGGCAGAGTGAATTGATGCTAATAAATGGTTGTCTACTTTTCAGACATTGCATTGGACGGTGCTGTTATGCCCGTGGGGACTATCACGGGTTCCGTTTTGATAATCTAAACCGTTCAATGTGTAGAACTCGTCGAGTACTATATGCTTGTAAACAATTATGTTGATCGGTATCAATAGCTATCTGATGAAATTAGTTTTTTTTCAACCGTTAACTATAATACCATCCATTTTTTTTTATACAAAACTGATTTGATCATGTAGTTAGCGATATTCGATCAACGTGATTTTTTACAAATATATAGTACTTGACGAATTATATATATTGAACAGTTCAAATTATCAAAACGGGATCCGTAATGGGCCCCCACGAGCCAAACAACACTGTGTTATTTATGCACCCCGCCTGTGCAATTTTTTCAAAAAACTCAACGTCATACAGAGTTGTTATAAATTGTGTGTAAAAAAAAATTTTAATTTTTTTTTTGGATGAATAGTAATAACTTTTTAATTTTTTTAGTAACTTTTTAACTTTTTAGGTATCCCAAACTAAGCCTCAATGTTTGGTAAAAAAAATTCATTATATCCAAGCTTAAAATAATTTCATATACATGTACATTCACATAAATAATTCAAACAAAAAATTTAAATTATTATTATTTAAAAAAATCATTTAATATATGAAAGTTACTGATGGTGTTGATACAAATGTATCTCATATTTTGAGTTTTTTCAAAATACCGCTATAATAGTTATTTTAAAAAAAAATTATATAATAAAATGAATAGGACTGAACCCATGACACTAGATATTTATCATTTTAACAATATATAGAAAAATGTTTGGGACCCTTTGGGGATGACCCCCACATTCTCAAAGTGATCCTAACTCTCCACGTATGTGTGGGACCCACATCAAGAGTTATTCAGATTTGTGAAGTCTTGTGAGAGTGAGGGTCTCAATCATTACTTCAATATATAACAACAAATATATTTTAAATCAATATTAAAATTTATATTTTACACACACGGTACATCCACTAGTATATATATATATATGAACTGGGTGGTTACATTTTTGATAAAAAAAAAAAATAATAATTATTCTACATTTTGTTATAGCCATAGGCCAGACAAACCTGTTGTTTTGGCAAAAAAATATTGAGATCAAAACTTCTAAATTTTCAATAATTCAAAACTAGCCTATCACCTGTGCTATGCACGGGATAATTATAGTTATTTATATTTGTTTTAATTTTTTTAATATATAAATTATATTTTTTAAGATTTTTTATAAAAATAATTTAACAATCTTATAACTAATCATAGTGTACAGGAGAAATTAAAAAGGCTACTGCAGTAACTATGTACGGGCTGTATCTATAATTATTTGTATGAGGGGATTTTAAATGTTAATCAGGAATTTTGACCAAATCAATAAATGCAGACATGTGGATTGGAAAAAGTTAATAAACAGTAGATTTTGACCAAATCAATAAATGCTGAGTTTTTTTTTTTTTTAAATCAAAAATTTAGAAAATTAAGATTGAGAGATTGGAGCTCCCACAAGGCTTGGGGTTTAGAAACCCTATTTTCCTTGATATATTTACAATTATCTATATTTGTGAATTGTGATTTTTAAATGTCTTATTTTTTTCCTTTTTTATATTATATTAAAGTTTAATATTTTAATAATAATCATATGTGTTGGACTTTTTAAGGAATTAAATGTCTTCTTTTTTTTATTATATTATATTAAAGTTCAATATTTGATAATAATCATATGTATTGGACTTTTCAAGAAATTTTTTTTATACTTGTTCTTAATGCATTAAAGTGTTATTATAAGGGATAATAATCATATGTGTTAGGACTTTTTAAAGAATTTATATGTGTTGGATTTTAAAGAATTTTTTTTACACTTGTTCTTAATGCATTAAAGTATTATTATGAGGGTAAGACTTGGGGGTTATGAGAAGTTAATAAATGATAAGTTTTTTTTTTTTAAATAAAAAAATCAAAAAATTTAGATTGAAAGATTGAAACTCCCATAAAACTTGGGGTTAAAAATCTCTTTTTAATTAATATAGAGTATAGATTTATCTGTCATAATGAAGCTTGAAGTATGGAGGTAAAACCCAAATATAAAAGAGAGAAGTTGTCTATGTAGTTGATAGAAGTACAGATCTAAAACAATTCAAACTAGTTGTATTCACCATCAGTAACTTTGACAAATTTTCCTAATAAATATATTTAACTACACCTATATGAATATTTTATATTTTTTTTAGGATTTTTCTTAAGTGTGCAACCCTGAAGGTTGCACACCATGTGCCACTTATACAAAAAGTGTAAGTGGAAGGTGAAAATAAAAAGCAAGACTGAACAACGTAAGTGTAAGGTGTAAGTTGCACACCATAATAATACATTTTTTTTTAATGTCTCTAACATTTTTGAAGTGGTAAAGTCATGATCACGTGGTGGTAATCGTAGAATAACAGGGACATAAGATAAGAACATACCTTCGATATAGAGGAACTGGAGCTCCGACTATGATATCACATATATCTATATTTTTAAAAGTAATATTTATTTTTACATGCTTAGCTGACATATTATAATATTTTTTTTCCCCCTTCTTCTAAGAGAGCCACATTAGCATGACTTTCTATCTAAGTATAAAATTTTACACAAATTCAATCTTAATTATAATAACCAATTTTGTATGAACTCTTTTTATTTTTTTTTTTATATATATCTTTTAATTTTTTGTCTATCTCATTGATATCTTAATATTAATTTATATTTAATTATATATATATATATAAAAGTGGTGTGTACCTTCAAATTTTTTCTTTTCTATGTAACATATCTCTCTTATGTTCTTTTTTTGTACAGACTCTTTTTCTTTAATATATATATTTTTCCCTATCTTATTGATAGCTTAATATTAATTTATATTTAATTATATATATATATAAAAGTAGTGTTTACCCTCAAAATTTTTCTCTCTCTTATGTGGCATATATATAGATATATATTTTTTTAAAGTGTCACGTAACATATCCTCATAGTTATTTCTAAAATCTAATATTTAAAAGATTTCTGCTTAATTTAAAATATTCATAAATAAAATTAAAAATAATTATATGTACCAAAAAAGGGACTAGCTTTCCTAAAGTCCCAGATCTGACTCGAGAGTACTGTTGGGCTCGTGGAGGCCCACCACAGGTTCCGTTTCGATAATCCAAACCATTCAACGTGTAGAACTCGTCAAGTGCTATATACTTATAAAAAATCACGTTGTTTGGATATCGATAGCTATTTCATCCGATCAGATTTCTATCAACTGTTTATTTTTCACCATCCATTTTTTCAAATACAAAACTGATTGGATCACGTAGCTATAGATATCCAATTAATGTGATTTTTTACAACCATATAGTACTCGACGAGTTCTACACATTAAACGGTTTAGATCATCGAAACGGGACTCGTGGTGGACTCCCACAGGCTCAACAGTACCATCCAGTCGAGGGAAGCCAGACCCATTAAAAAATATTTTACGAAGTATTCAATTTTTATATTAAAATTAAATATATATATATATATTTTTTTTTTGTCTATCTTATTTATATTTTATTATTAATTTATATTGAATTTCCTATTTAACATAAAGTTGTTTATGAGGAAAATTTTATATTTAATTTAAACTTTATATACATATATATAATGTGTAAATAGTTTTAAAATAACTATTAAAAAAAATTTAACTATTATTATTAATGTAATTACGTTGAGTATTGATAGCATAATAAATTAATCAATACTCAACGTAATTAATTTATCTTTTTTTTTTTCTTTCTCAATCTAACAACAGCATACTTATATTTAATTTTTTTAAAATAATTTTTTTTATAACTTCCATTCCTACTTCTTTTTTTTTTAATTTTTTTTTCAACTTAATAAAAAAATAAATAATTAGAATAATTTTTCATTGTATGTTACTATTTTTCTTTTCAATTTAACTATTATTATTAATGTCAAATTGAGTGTTTCTTTTATTATTATGTTATAAATTAATATCATATAAAATTATTATATATTTATTGAGATTTTTTTTAAGGTCCCTGTTATTAAGAATTTATAATATAAAAGACATTCAATATTTTAATAATGTCAAGGTCTTTCAAATTGATTCAGAGTAAATTCGACTTCATAGAGAAAATCTCACCAGAGAAATTCAAGGAATTTTCCAGAGAAATTCACTTCAACCTACAAAAATTCTCTCAAAACCAGAGAAATTCCCCTCTCGAACCCAGAGAAATTCATTCAAATTCAGAGAAAATCCCCTTCCAACCCAGACAAATTCACTCAAATCCAGAGAAAATTCCTCTCTAACCTAGAGAAATTCACTCAAACCAAAGAAATTCATCCTCTCCAACCTAGAGAAATTCCCTATCACAATCTTTTTTGGTTGAAAATCATAAACTTTAGGCAAAATGTGTTCCATGGTTCACACCTTGGCTGGAGTTTAGTAGCTCTAGTGTCAATACTATTGACGACGATGGTAATTTCCTCTTAGAAAAGGGTGAATCCAACACAAGCGAATTTTCTTCTGGCAATCCTAACGGTCCAAGTGTTATATGTATTACTAATAGAAAAGATTGTTTAACCATCCAGCAAGGTGTTATAATTTAGAGAAGCTACATTTTCTGTGTTCATTAACAAACAAACAAACAAAGATGGTTCTTGCACAATGTGAGAGTTTAATATCATAAGAGCAATTGGTGTGCAATTATTGACACCAACCTCTCCTTGTTGACCGTCGTCGACGTCCCTGCTACTGTCACCGAAGCGTCGCTGCTCAGCCGTCACCTGCGCCCCGTCTCGCTCCGCTGCTACACTGCTGCCACCGTTGCAACTTGCCACCCCTCACCACCCCGTCGCACCACCATCCTTTCTCTTTCTCTCTCTATCTCTCTCTCTCTCTCTCTCTCTCTCTCTCTCTCTCTTTCACAGTTGCACCATCGTCGTCCCTCCATCTCCAGCGTCCCACCCTCGTCGGCCATCCTCTTGATAACTGCCAAGATTTTTGTTGGGCATGTTTTCTTTCTGAGCCCCCATCACTACCTAGCACAGCCAGCAATGGTGCCCAGGTTGGAGCTACGTATGTTATAGTGGTATCCATGTGTTGCTAGGGAGAAAACACTTGAGTTTCTCAAATCTCTACCAGAAAAATATGTAAACTATCTAGCATTAGAATAATTGTAGGAGTAACCATAAGTGATGAATAAAGACAGGACCAAAATGAATCACTCAGTGGGTATGGCAGAGTAAGTGAGAGTGAGAGTGAGAGTGGAGGCAAGATCGCGGTGCCGGTGGCAACGCAACAAGGGGCCGACGACAGAGGACGGACAATGGTGGCGTAGGGAAATGGAGGAAAGATTGGGTTGCAGTATGGTGTACTGGAGAAAGAAGAGAGAGAGAGAGGGGATTTTTTTGAGTTGAAAGACTTAAATTTCTCTGTGATATATAGGTGTAAGTTGAGGGACTTTAGATATCACAAAATAATATTATGGATTTCTTGTATTACTAAAAATGTGAGAGGGGCCTTAGACTAATTTTTTCTATATTTATTTTAATTACACTTTTGTAGCACAATAGGGTTAAGATTATTAAAATACACATAAATAATTGAAATAAAATTATTATTTATTTATAGAACGATAAAGTTAAAATTATCAAAATAAATAATTAGAATTAGCCTTTAAAATGACTTCTTTTCTCCAATTTAATTATTATTTTTAATATTAAAATGTATTTATTTTATTATATTGAAATTAAGTACAAAAGTATCATATATATATATAAATTACACTTTCATAATTTAACAGAACGGAAATTGCACTGCATATTTCGTAATATATTTTTTTAAAATTATTCTATATATACATAGATATATATTATTCTTTTGTAATGCATACATTGCAACATATTTCTAAAACTAATTTATATAAAAACATATATAAATTATTTTATTTAATTTTATGAAATATTAGTTAAAAAGAAAAAAAAAATTAACCCGTGTTGCACGAGTCAATTACTAGTATATATTATTAAAAGCAGTGTTTTTCTCATGCTTAGGTGACATATTATAAGGGCTTATATTTTTTTAAGAGAGCCACGTCAGTATGTATTTTTTCTTGATTACATATAGAGTTCTACACAAGCTCAAACCTAATTTAAATTATATTAACTTTACCTATTTTATATAGATTTTATTTGACAAATAAAATTTTTTTTCCATATATTTTTCATGGTAAATTGAAATCATCCATAAACTCAATACTAATTTTGTGATTCATGTTTTATTTTATTTTTATTTTTTTTAAATTCTTTTAAGAGTATTAGGATTTTTTTTTTCAATGCTAAATTGTCTTCTTCTTCTTCTTCTTCTTTTTTTCCCCTTCTTTTTTTTTCCCCGTGAATTATTCTATATCCAATACCAATTCTATATTATTTTATATTATGGATTTGTCGTTTAAATTTTATTGTGCTTCTATATATTAAATTATACTTTATTTCCTAAATTATTTTATATAATCATAACTCACAGGAAGAAAAACCTATATAACAATGATACTCTCGAGGAATCTCTAAAGTTTGGATTTACTGCTTGAGTCACTTTTTCAATTGTTGAGCAATAAGTTTTTTTTTATGTTTTGATATCATATTACAGATGATTAATCACTTTACGCACTGAGTGTAGCACTCTGTGCTTCCTGTTATAATGAAACTATATTTGACTCTTTGATTATCTTGATTGAGAACCTTCTTAGTTGATATTTGAACCTTGGTTGAGGTGTTACCATAGTGGTTGGGTGAGATTGAATTAGGAACTTTAAATTTGAATAATTGTTATTGAGTAGTTTTCACCCTTTCATCATTTTCTCTCTTCATACTTTGAATCTTGATGTGAAGCTAGAACCATTGGAAATCTTACTTCCGAGGCTTCAATTTGCGCACAAGAACAACCCTAAATGGAATCCAGACAAGAGAGTTATACCTGTTTGAATTTTAAGTTTCTGTGCTGGAATCATGCTTGTTCAAGCGAGCTTTTCTTCGCTCGAGCGAACTGCGTTATTTTTAGAGATTCTGGGAGCTGTTTTATTATGCTCGAGCCAAACTTCCTTCACTCAAATGACCAGGTCGCTAACAGACATTATGAAAGTGACTTTTTGGCCCCAAAATTTTATTTTTCTCCCTCTTTTCTCTTCCCATCCTCCAAACTCAAAACCTTAACCTTCCAAACTCTTGATTTCTCTTCTTTTTACCCAATATTCACCATAAATATTTCAGGAAGGTTGAAGAGCAAGCTGTTATGACCCAAACCCGCCCCTATAGGTTTAACGTCGTAACCGATCAGTAATCCTTGGATTACCAAAGGCCTCTTAACATGATAATATATAATTAGGGGCTACAGAAGTAAATACAAAAAATATACATAGTCTATCGAGCTGTGAAGACATACATAGGATAGATAATCTTAAACTTTTATAAACTTACGAGTGACATCAAAAGATACAGTATTTACACGTCACTACATGTACATATAAACAGAAAAACTTGTTTGTGGAGCAAAATAAACAAAGTCTTATACATTTATAATAACATAGCCACTAGACTTGACCTAATCTGGAACCTCCTCGGGAGGCACAAAGGTTGGTTGACAAAAATTGAGACATCAGATCCTCAAATCTGAGCCTAGTCACGTGCTTGATCACCTACATAAATAATATAAATAGTGAGCGGGAGCTCAGTGAATAATAACAGAGTAAATGGTTAAATGAATGATGTCTCATGACTAAGCTTGTGCATAGAATAGACTCATATTCGTATTCTTATTCAATTCATATACAGAAATCAGAATTTATGCTTGATCATACATAGTTCATCCATTAACACTAACAGATCACATACAGAGTATCAAAGATCATACTTGTTAGTTCTATAGAGGAACCTTCAGCCGGGTACGGACGACTTGTCAGTTCCATAAAGGAATCTCTGGACTGGGAACGGATAACTTGTTAGTTCCATGGAGGAACCTTCAGCCAGTTGAAGATAACTTGTCAGTTCCATAAGGAACCTTTGGTTCGGGTACAGATAGCATACTTGAATCATAGCATAAACACCACAAACATTTGTCAGAGTTGGACAATCATTCATAGTATAAAACATGACATTTCATAGTACAGATCTTATCCATATACAAAAATAAGTTAACTTGAACATAACTTTACTAAGTTATTACTCACAGATAACAGATGGCTCTGAGTAAACGAATAGAGTAGACAATGTGGATATCTCATGGTGCGTGACCTACACAGATACAGAACGAATACATACTGAATTACACACCCGGAATTATTAACTTAGTTCTTTCTTGTCTTAGTGTATTTCTACTTTTCTTATCCTCATTATAGTATCTTAAACTTGGCCTAGGAATACCTAAGATGGAAAGATGATGCAAAAATGCACTTGAAAATACTTAATAAAAATTGCTGAAAACAGGGTCCTCGCTCGAGCGTAACTTCCTACGCTCGAGCGGACATGCAAAACGTGAGTGGTCACTCGAGCGGTTTGTAAACTTTTGCAAAAGTGCTGGTTGCTTGATTTTTTCGCTCGACGCTCGCTTGAGCGTGAGAGACATGCTTTTGCTCGAGCGCAACTTTTGTCGCTCGAGCGGTTTGCAAAACATAAGAACTTCTAGAAACATGCATTTCACGCTCGAGCGAAAGTGCACACACTCAGAGTGGTCGCTCGAGCATGGAATGCATGCTCTCAGAAGTTCTTATGTTTTGCAGACCGCTTGAGAGACAAAAGTTGCGCTCGAGCGAGGGCATGTCTCTCACGCTCGAGCGAGCGTCGAGCAGAAAAATAAAGCAACCAGCACTTTTGCAAAAGTTTACAGACCGCTTGAGCAATAAATCTTGCGCTCGATTGACCACTCACGTTTTGCATGTCCGTTCGAGCATAGGAAGTTATGCTCAAGCGAGGACCCTGTTTTCAGCAATTTTTGTTAAGTATTTTCAAGTACATTTTTGCATCATCTTTCCATCTTAGGCATTCCTAGGCCAAGTTTAAGACATTATAATGAGGATAAAAAAAAGTAGAAACACACCAAGACAAGAGAGAACCAAGTTAATGATTCCGGGTGTGTAATTCAGTATGTATTCATTTTGTATCTGTGTAGGTCACGCGCCACGAGATATCTAAATTGTCTACTCTGTTCGTTTACTCGGAGCCATCTGTTATCTGTGAGTAATAACTTAGTAAAGTTATGTTCAAGTTAAATTATTTTCTATATATAGATAAGATCTGTACTATGAAATGTCATGTTTTATACTATGAATAATTGTCCAACTCTAACAAATGTTTGTGATGTTTATGCTATGATTCAAGTATGCTATCTGTACCCGAACCAGCGGTTCCTTATGAAACTGACAAGTTATCTATAACCGGCTGGAGGTTCCTCCATGGAGCTGACAAGTTATCCGTTCCCAGTCTAGAGGTTCCTTTATGGAATTGACAAGTATGATCTTTGATACTCTGTATGTGATCTGTTCGCGCTAACGGATGAACTATGTATGATCAAGTATGAATTCTGATTTCTGTATATGAATTGAATAAGAATACGAATATGAATCTATTCTATGTACAAGCTTAGTCATGAGACATCATTCATTTAACCCTTTACTCTGTTATTATTCACTGACCTTCCGCTCACTATTTATATTATGTATGTAGGTGATCAGGCACGTGACCAGGCTCAGAGTTGAGGACCTGGCGTCTCAGTTTTTGTCAGCCAACTTTTGTGCCTCCCGAGGAGGTTCCAGATTAGGTCAAGTCTAGTGGCTGTGTTATTATGAATGTATAAGACTTTGTTTTTTTTGCTCCACAAACAAGTTTTTCTGTTTATATGTACATGTAGTGACGTGTAAATACTGTATCTTTTGACGTCACTCGTAAGTTTATGAAAGTTTAAGATTATCTATCCCATGTATGTCTTCAGAACTCGATGGACTATGTATATTTTCTGTATTTATTTTTGTAGCCCTTAATTATATATTATCATGTTAAGAGGCCTTTGGTAATCCAAAGATTACTGGCCGGTTCCAACGCTAAACCTATAGGGGCGAGTTTGGGTCGTGACAGAGTGATATCAGAGCGCGTGTTCTACTGCACACACGAGTCCATATGAGCTTAGGATATCCTAGTAACAAGTAGGGACATTCCATCTGCATGTATAAGTGTGTGTTTTTGAAAGTGAAAGCATAAATCTGATTATGATCACATGATATAGAAACAAATGATCTAAATATTGTAAAATGACTATTTGCTATGTTTACGATGTTCCGTTTACCTATAGCAAATGGAAAATACAAGAAGTGATGGAACAGCTGAATCATCTAAAGCTTGAATGAGACGCATGGAACAAATGCTTGCAATTTTAACTAAGGCAATGACTCAACAACAACAGAGGCAATAACCCTTACCTCCCTCGCCAGTCCAAGTTGAGCTGGATAACAATGATCTCATAAATTTAACTCAGAAGTTCTTGAAAATGAAACCGTCGATCTTTTTGGGTGGCATTGAACCGTTAAAAGTAGAAACATGGTTACTTGAAATGGAGAAACTATTTGAAGTATTCCCTTGTTCTGAGATTCAAAAAGTCCTTCTGGTCACCTACACTCTGAAAGATGAAGCCCGGAGGTGCTGGTTGCTAATCCGAAATAGTAATGGAAATATGACATGGGCACAATTTAATGCAATTTTCTACGATAAATACTTCCCTCAGTGTTTCCGGGATCGGAAAGTTTCTGAATTCCAAGAACTTAAACAAGGCAAGATGTCTGTAATTGAGTATGAGGCCAAATTTATTGAGTTAGCTTGATTTGCTCCACATATGGTGGATACTGATTACAAGAAGGCACGAAAATTTGAAGGCGGATTGGAATTAGAAGTGTTTGACCGAGTAGGTGTCTTGAAATTGCCTACTTATGTGGAAGTTTTGGACAGAGCAATAATGGCGGAAGCCACAATAGCAGCAATGAAACAAGCCAAGGCACCAACAATAGAATGGAAAAGCAAAAGATCTGGGTCTAATTTTTGGAAGAACCGTCTATTCTTTATGAACAAAAATCAAAATACTGAATCTTCAAGCAGCTCAAGCCAAAGTAGTGGGTATATGCCAATCTGTTCAGAATGTAGAAGGAAACATAAAGGCATGTGTCATCATGCATCGGGCACGTGTTTTCGGTATGGCAAAACTGGTCACATAATTAAGGACTGTCCAATGAGGTTTGACAATGCAAATCATCTAGCAACAAGTTCAACCGGATCTACTCCTATAACGACGCCCAATGCAAGAACTAATGCTATGAATAACACTGGGAATGAAACACTAAGGCAAGGGAGAGTGTTTGCTTTAGTACCCGGGGATGTACATAATAATGAGCCAGTAGTGTCAGGTATAATTTCTATCTGTGCAGAGAATGCCTATGTACTGATTGATTCTAGTTCTACGTATTCATTTGTATCGCATGCTTTTTCTCAGAAGTTGGCTAGATCATTAGAACCTATGAATTGCATACTATCTGTGTCTACACCATTAGGAAGTTCTATGACATGCACTTATGTATATCCTGCATGTGATGTTTTGATTAGTGATATGACATTGTACGTTGATTTGCTACCTTTGAGCATTGACCACTTTGATTGTATATTGGGTATGGATTGGTTGTTGAAATATTGTGCCACTATTAATTGTGTGAATAAAACCGTCACGTTTAAACCACTTGATATGCCTGAGTTTGTTTTCACTGGAAATAGGGTATTTCCTCCACCATACTTGATTTCATTTATGAAAGCCAAAAAATTGTTGAGAAAAGGTTGTCAGGGCTATTTGTGCAACGTGTTGGCTGTGTCTTCGGATAGTACCAGCGTAAAAACTATTTGTGGTTTGAGAATTTCCTGACGTATTTCCTAATGACCTACCCAGAAACCTAATTGATAGGGAAATTGAGTTTACCATTGATGTAGTACTAGGAACACAACCTATCTCTAAAACTCCGTATAGAATGTCGACTACTGAACTGAAAAAATTAAAAGTTCAACTCCAAGAACTCTTAGACAAGAAGTTCATCCGTCCGAGCACTTTATCTTGGGGAGCTCCAGTGTTGTTTGTTAAAAAGAAAGACGGATCTTTGAGACTATGTATAGACTACTGTGAGTTGAATAAAGTAACCGTGAAGAACAAATATCCATTACCCTGAATAAATGACCTGTTTGACCAACTCCAAGGAGCCCAAGTGCTTTCTAAAATTGACCTTAAATCCGGGTATCACCAATTAAGGGTCAAGGCAGAAGACATAGAGAAAACTACATTCAGAACTAGATATGGACACTATGAATTTTTAGTAATGCCATTTGGGGTAACTAATGTACTTGCAGTGTTCATGGATTTAATGAACAAGGTGTTCAAACAATTTCTGGATGAATTTATTGTTGTCTTTATTGATGATATATTGCTTTACTCTAAAAGCAGGGAAGAACATGGGAATCATTTGAGAACTGCCTTACAAATTCTGAGAGAAAAGAAGTTATATGCAAAATTTTCCAAATGTGAATTTTGGCTGGACAACGTGGCCTTTCTAGGCCATGTAATCAACAGGGTTGGCATATCGATAGACCCACAGAAAATTAAAACTATTGTGGACTAGCCTAAATCGACGAATGTGTCAGAAGTTAGAGTTTTCTAGGACTTACAGGCTATTATCGCAGATTTGTGAAAGACTTTTCAAAACTTGTTATGCCATTGACCCAGTTAACCCAGAAAAATGTATCATTTGATTGGAATGATCAAAGAGAGTCTGCCTTTCAAGAGTTGAAGACCAGATTAGTAACTGCACCAATTTTGACTTTGCTTAATGGTACTGATGGGTTTCAGATTTACAGTGATGCATCCTACAAAGGTTTGGGTTGTGTATTAATGAAAAATGGAAAGGTAATTGCTTATGCTTCTCAACAACTCCGACCACATGAAAAGAATTACCCGACTCATGATCTTGAATTGGCAACTGTGGTGTTTGCTTTGAAAATTTGGCGACATTATCTGAATGGTGTGACTTACGAGGTGTACACCAACCATAAAAGTTTGAAATACTTCTTTACCCAAAAAGAACTAAACATAAGACAGAGAAGATGTCTGGAATTGATCAAAGACTATGATCTACAAATTTTATATCATCCGGGAAAAGCTAATACTGTGGCAGATGCCTTTAGCCGAAAGTCAATGGGAAATTTGTCATGTTTGCTCATCGATTAGAAAGAATTGCTATGTGATTTGGAAAAGAATGAGATTGAAGTTGTATTGCGAGAACAAAGTGGAATCTTAGCTGCTATCTCTGCCTAGCCTGTAATCATTGAAGAAATTAAAGAGAAACAACTGTAAGATGAGTCCCTAAAAAAGATCGTGAATGAAATTGACTCAAAATCAAGGCCCGGGTTTGTATTTGAAAACAATGTGTTGAAATTTCAGAATCGTCTTTGTGTGCTAGATTGTTCTGATTTAAGGAAACGTATCATAACTGAAGCTCACAACTCCAAATTTGCCATGCATTCGGGAAACACAAAGATGCATAATGATTTGAAACAGAATTTCTAGTGGCTTGGAATGAAGAAGTGCATTGCAGATTTTGTAACCCGATGTTTGTATTGCTAACAAGTCAAAGCTGAACATCAACGACCCACTGGTTTATTACAGCCACTTCCAATGTCGGAATGGAAATGAGAGTACATTACCATGGACTTCATCATGGGATTGCCTCGTTCTTCTTGAGGTATGGATTCTATCTGGGTTATAGTTGATCATTTGACTAAATCTGCCCATTTTCTGCTTATTAAAACTATTTATAATGCGAACAAGTTAGCTAACATGTATGTGAATGAAATTGTAAGATTACATGGTGTACTAGTATCTATTATATCTGACAGAGATTCGAAGTTTACATCAAGATTCTAGCAGAGTTTGCAACAGGCTTTGGGAATCGAATTACGATTGAGTAGTGCCTACCATCCATAGACAGATAGTCAATCCGAAAGAACCAATCAGACTTTGGAAGATATGCTGCGGATGTGTGTGTTAGACTTCTAAGGGAGTTAGGAGACTTATCTTCATTTAGCTGAGTTTGTATACAATAACAGCTATCATTCGAGTATTAAGATGGCTCCTTATGAAGCTCTGTATGGAAAGAAATGTCGTTCTCCTATCTGTTGGGCTGAAGTAGGTGACAGATCATTGTTGAGCCTAGAACTTGTGTAGGAAACCACTGAAAACATGAAATTGATTCAACAGAGATTAAAAACCGCGCAAAGCCACCAAAAGAGTTATGCAGACGTCCGTAGGAGAAACAGAGAATATGAAGTCGGGGATTATGTGTTCATAAAAGTAACTCCTATGAAAGGGCAAACGCGGTTTGGGGTAAAAGGTAAGTTGGCACCAAGATACATCGGGCCATATGAAATTCTTGAGAAGATCAATTCGGTAACATACTGAGTAGCTTTACTACTAGTCATGGAACATATGCATAATGTTTTTTATGTCTCTATGCTTCGAGATTATTTAAGAGATCCACTACATATAATTGAACCGACTCATGTGCTTTTGAATGATGATTATACGTACGAGGAGAGGCTAATGCAAATTGTTAATCACTGTATCAAAAGATTGAGAAACAAGGAAATCCCATTAGTGAAGGTTGATTAGCAGAATCACGGGAGGACTTATGTAACTTGGAAGACAGAAGAAGTCATGATGAGAAGATACCCTGATTTGTTTCCTTTGAATCCAGTGTTCTTCCAAAATGAAGGTAACTCGAGTTTGGAGGACCAAACTCTTTAAGGGGGAAGACTGTAACAACCCCAACTCATGATTAACATTAATCCATGCTTAATTATGCCTAATAAATAATCAAAGTGAAATGTTACATCACATGTTTCCTTATATGCATTTATATATGTTTAACGTAGAAAGATTTGTTTATGTTTCCGTTTCGGTTTGCGAATTGAAGACCTTATCGGTATCCGATTCAAAAATTGACTTGATTTATATATTAATTGGAATTTTTAGAATTTTATGGTAGGTTTAATTGAAATTTGAGTCGGAACGATTAAATTAGATTAATTTAATTCCCATTTGATTAGCTTTAATGAACCACCACTAGGTAAGCCTATATAAGGCCACCTTCATCACCTCTTTTATACATTACACTCTCATTCACTTATGTCTTTGAACTCAAACATAGGGCACACAGAGAGAGAGAGAGAGAGAGAGAGAGAGAGAGAGAGAGAGAGGGAAGGAATTGAGATAAAGAGCTTGAAAAAGGAGATTTGCTAGGAATTGTTGAAGAATAGGAGTGAATTTGGAGATAAAAGCTTTTACACTTATGAATTTAACATTCTAGGTAAGAATTCTAGTCTTTGGCCTTGTAAAGTAGTTGATTAATGCATGGAAACAAGTGAATTAGGTGAATTCATAAAGGAATTGAGCTAGAATTGAAGAAAGCTAAGTCATTCCATATATGCATGCGTATATCATAGCATTTTGAGTTGGAATTTCAAACAAATCCCCATGCATATATCTATCTTGACTTTGTTTTGAGAATTCATCACATTTCTTATTATTTGAACTTAATTGATCATGTTTTGAAAAGCCTTAGTTTAAGAAATTTACATGTATGTGATATCTAGATTATGTTTTCATAATCCAAGTTTGAGTTTGCTCAATTGTCAAGCTTGGGGGCCTTGATTTCATGAAATGATCATTAATTCTTAATATTTTTCAAGTTTAGACATGTTTCCTTGAGTTTTGGCCCAAAAGAATAAGATTTGTGGTTTGAAATTGAGTTTTGAAGCTTTTTTTTGGGCCAAAACTCAAAGAAACATGTTTAAACTTGAAAAATATTAAGAATTAAGGATCATTTCATGAAATCAAGGCCCCCAAGCTTGACAATTGAGCAAACTCAAACTTGAATTACGAAAACATAATATAGATATCACATGCATGTAAATTTCTTGAACTAAGGCTTTTCAAAACATGATCAATTAAGATCAAATGATAAGAAATGTGATGAATTCTCAAAACAAAGTCAAGATAGACACATACATGGGGGATTTGTTTAAAATTCCAACTCAAAATGCTATGATATATGCATGCATGTATGGAATGACTTAACTTTCTTCAATTCTAGCTCAATTCCCTTATAAATTCACCTAATTCACTTGTTTCCATGCATTAATCAACTACTTTACAAGGCCAAAGACTAGAATTCTTACCTAGAGTATTAAATTCATAAGTGTAAAAGCTTCTTACTCCAAATTCACTCATATTCTTCAACAATTCCTAGCAAATCTCTCTTTTCAAGCTCTTGATCTCAATTTGTTCCCCTCTCTCTCTCTCTCTCTCTCTCTCTCTCTCCCCCTCCTACGTTTGAGTTCAAAGATATGAGTGAATGAGAGTGTAAAGTATAAAAGAGGTGATGAGGGTGGCCTTATATAGGCTTACCTAGTGGTGGTTCATTAAAGCTAATCAAATGGGCATTAAATTAATCTAATTTAATCTTTCCGAATCAAATTTCAATTAAACCTACCATAAAATTTAAAAAATTCCAATTAACACATAAATCAAGTCAAATTTTGAATCGGATGCCGATAAGGCCTTCAATTCGCAAACCGAAACGGAAACATAAACAGATCTTTCTACGTTAAACAGATATAAATACATATAAGGCAACATGTGATGCAAAATTTCACTTTAATTATTTATTAGGCATAATTAAGCATGGATTGACGTTAATCATGGGTTGAGGTTGTTACACAAGCATAGATCAAGACTTTTATCGATTGTTTTGTGATTTCATTGGAGTTTCAAGTTGGATTTTCTTCTTTAGCTTTGAATCTTAAGATAGGGATTTCTTTTCTCTTTTTCAATACCTCATCTATAGATAGATATGTGGTAGATTTTATTGCATAAAAATCATATCCATTATGGATTTCTTTGAAAGTCATGAAAGGAGATCCAGGGTTTGTTATTTGTGAATGAGATTGTTAAATTGATTGTTGTTTGGGTTAATTGGGGAGTAGTCTAATATGTTTATGATAAAAGGGAGAAAAAAAAATCCCAATTTAATGTTTTGACTTGGTGAATTAAAAAGGGGTAAAGTTGAATAATGTTTATAAATTATTATTATGGTTTGCGTAAATGTGTTAATAGCTAAAAGGGAGAATTAACTACGGCTTTGGAATTATTTTAGATCAATCATATTAAGTTGAGTTAGGTTTGTGGCTTTCATATCCATGGATTTAGTTTTGTGAAATGAAAAGAATGAATTGGGAATAAAGAGTGGAGTATGTTAACTTGGAAAAAAAGAGAATTGATTTTTGGAAAGAAAGAAGGAAATCATAACACTATGTGAATTCCAAAAATGAACTTGAGGCTGGATTATGAATATTTTATTTTACTATTATTGTTGTTGGATTTAAAATCTCATGAGAGTTGGATTATTATAATACTTGTGTTGAGTACATACATTTTGAGGTTTTGTCATTGGTCATTAGTGGAGGATGACATTGTTGTGTTGAATAGTTTTTTGTGTATGCATTACACTTGTGTTAGTTGTACTTTGTCATGTTGTGATCATTGGTAGTGTATACTGTGCTGAGAATGAGAGATACCATTACCTTCCAACTAGTGCCTGGAGAATTGGCTGTACTTAGAATGAGAGGTACAAGTACCTTTCAGCTAGCGCCTGGAGAACTTGGCAGAGGTACAATTACCTTCCAATCGGTGTCTGGTAAATTGGCATTTCGTTATGGAAAGGTGTGTTCTTGGCTTACCATGCTTAAGGCAGGTAGAGCAGAGCTTATTTATCATTAATATCTAAGTATACCTGTGTATATCATGCGTTATGATGGTTGTGGTTCAGGAAGGCCGAGTTGTCTCATATTCTAACACCTCCAAAGTAATACAATAAACCAACCAACACAATATGTGAATAACAGTAAGAATTAGAGTATAAAGTCCTTCTATTACATGAGATCCAATTATATAAGAGGGTAACATATGCAATTATACATTCATAAGCTTGTTCCTGGATCTACAACATATATCACAGCATGAGATAGAACTAGAAGCAAAATATAGAATAAATGTCCTAAAGGCTTCCATCTTTCCAAGATAGTTCTTGGTTACAACAAAAGTGGACTTTCAGTTCAATACATTTAAAGCCCTTTGGCTGTACAAAAGTTAAGTACAAAAATAATAAGATTCAGCCTTCAGCTCTATAGTCCTCCCAAGTTAAGTCTTTGGTGGAGGCATATCACTAGTACCTAAAAATAGTTTTCCCAAGTAGGGTGAGCCAAAACCCAGTAGAAACAATCTAACGCAATATATGAATCATAACAAATATATAAATATGATGCGCATATACAATACCGGTGACAAAATCATTTACAACTCTTTTATAAACCATGCCATGCCACGTTTTGTATCACAATTCATGCTATCTTAAATCCCCTTTTTTATCTCAATTCATTTTATCTCAATTCATGAGTTATTCTGACCTCATTTTATTAATCGAACAGAGGATACACCTCACAGGTCTCCAACTAATATAATTATCACACAAATATATTCACTTGCTATTTTACAAAAATTTCGTTCGCGGGAATCGACACCCATGTATACATGCGGTTTTCGGGATTTTCACCCTAGACACACAGGCCAACTTAGTTTAATGGAGTCCATTCCCTTTCTCCTCTCAAACACGAAGTACATCTCCTTTCTCCTCTCAAACATCATACATATACAATGTATACACATCATGATCATATTCAATAATAACGGCTAAGAGATTCGTTTCAATTTGCCTAATCCTCATGCAATTTCTACAACAGTCATAGCTATCCTCCACCGATAGCCCAAAATATGTATTTCTAAACAGATATACAATCTTTATAACAGATAAATTATCCAAATTTCTATAGGTACGAGGTAATACATATCTAACTCCGTCATTTATATAAATATCCATTAAATTTCATATTCCTAATATCAATTCCATATTTATACAAAATAACAATTTGAATCCTTTTTAGGGCAAAACTCCCTTTCATTCCAAAATCCACCCTGAAAAACAAAATCAACAAATTTATCATAACACAACTTTACATTTACTCCTATAACCATTTTTTTTAACACATACATTTGAAAACCCTTCTTTTGATTTTAAACTAAAACCCTAAGTTTATTCAAAATCATCTCAAGTTCCAAAGTTTCTTACACATCGACAATTAACTAAGTTAAAAACCATATGAGAGTGTAAAAAATCCCTACCTCAAGTTTAGAAGTTGAGAGAGAAAATGGAGACACTTCAAACACACCGAAATCCAACTCTAATCGGATGAGAATGTAACTCTTGAGATTCTCTATCTTTTTATCAAAGAGATTAGGGTGGAGAAACCACTTAATCAAGGTGAAAAATTGGAAAGTGTGTGTGTTTTAGAGAGAGGAGCTCTGGATCTAGGGTTTTGAGGGAGAAAGTTATGAAAAAGCGATGAAAAATGGTGCTGCTGCGAATTGATATACACACAATCCGCTTGAGCATCAGATATAATAAGTTGTTCCACTCAAGCTCAAGAAGTGACGCTCGAGCGCAGAATGCACACTTTCAGTAGTTTTGCAGACAATAGACCAATGTTCGAGCACAATAAAGGCCATTCTAGCGCCCACCCGCTCGAGCGTAGGAAACGCCGTTCGAGCGTAGAAAATACCCTCCCAGTAGTTTTGCAAACCTACAAAAGTACTGAGAGCTTGCAAAACCCGCTCGAGCGCAAGAAGTGCTTCTTGCGCTCAAGCGGAGGACCAAAAAATTTGGGCAATAAAAGATTTGAAAACCAAGCGACCAACCTATTCCAAACATAACCACAACAACCTAATAGCCAAATTTGAGAAAAATACAAGGGAAGCAAGATATAATTGACAATACGAAACCATGAAACCCTTATCCAGAATACAACAAGGGTCGGGTTAAGACCGGAATCGCTATACATATGTTGAGTAGATAGTTGTTAGGTGCTTATTATTTTCATTTTTTGTGTTAGATGTATATATGTATATTTGAACATGTTGGAAAAAGATGTAGACCATGTGTTGAGTTCGTAAATAATGTGAACAAAACCAGAGATTTATGAACATCTTTCAAACTCCAAAACAAAATAGTTGTTACGAGATAATTTGAAATGGGAAATGAAAAGAAAATATGAACTGTCTGTATTGTTGAAGGAATTTAATAATTTTGGAAAAAATACTTACGTAAATATTCTTTGGTTATAAACTGTCACATTATTTATATAGTATGAGACAAAGCATTCATGATCATAACTATTTGTAAGTTGTTATTGTTTAGGATCATGTTGGGATCCCCACTAGACTTTATATTCATCCCATGTTGCTAATCATTTTTCAGGTGAATGTCGAGAAATTGTTCAAGATCGTGCATCTTCCTTATTTGTTTGCCACGGGGGCCTTTTAATTGTTGGTGGAATGCTGTTATATAAAAAAGGTTGAACCCCTTTCTCTTATATGTAATAATGTAAGCCTGCGGGCAATTCATTTAATTATAATTCTTGTTGCATTCATTATGTATTTGAATGAGAGAACCTTTATTTAATTGTCCTTATTGATGTATTGAAGTTCTATACGTTATTTCTGAAATTGTGTTATAACAAAGGATTTGGTAACAATATCCGTGAAATAAAAAGTGGGGCGTTACACTGAGATGTATCCATTGTTTGAATGTCTTCATTATTTTATTTTTTTTGTGGGTTTAGATGTTGTTAAGAGATTCTTTCTTAGTTAGTCATTGTTGAATTTCTTTTATATAGTTGATATTTTAATTTAATTAAGAGGGTTTATTTTAGAATCTTATAATTTAATATATATATATATCATATAAAATCATTATATGATAATCCAACTGCAACATATTTATATTTGATTTTTTTAATAAATTTTCATATAATTTCTATTTTTACAGATTTTTATTCCAAATGAATATAAAATTAAATTAAATAGTTATAATTACTTTTAATTTTATATTACTAATTCTTCTTCTAATTTAACTATTATTTTTAATATCAAAATAAGTATTTATTTTACTATTTTATAATTTAATATATATTATACAAAATTATTATATGATAATTATACTTTTATAATATGATAGAACTAAAATTATCAAAATACACAAATAATTTAAATAAAATTAATATATATAAGTATTCAAGTAATAATTTTATAGAACAATAGCATCAATATTATTAAAATAAATA
Organism: Camellia granthamiana; assembly: GCA_036172215.1. Lineage (NCBI taxonomy): Eukaryota > Viridiplantae > Streptophyta > Magnoliopsida > Ericales > Theaceae > Camellia > Camellia granthamiana. Next base: position 27,595,612 of record CM069907.1, read on the forward strand.
ATGAAAATCATATTTTAATTTTAGTTTTAATTTTAAATTATTATTTTATAACACATATTGTATCATCAAATATATTTAGAAAAAAAAAAATAATACGTGCATTGTACGGGTCAACTTCTAGTTCATAATAAATTGAATAATTGAGGGGTCAAAAAGGAATGACAAAACAAGAGAGGAAATAGAAATTGGATAGTTATTGTTAGAGGGAATTATGGTTCAATGTGAGTTGGCAAAATATATTATTGGATAGCAGTAATATTAGAAGCACATAAGCCATATTTGTTTGACTCTTTAGAGAGGGGAGCTAGCATATAGGCCATGTTTGTTCATTTTTGATCTCAAGCTCTCTCATCTCCTACAAATGTTCTTTCTTTTTTATCTCTAGTTTTTTTATCTTCTGCAATGGTTGAATCATTTTTTCTTCTCTTTCAGCTTTTTTCATTTCCTTCTCAACAAGAGGTTGGTTAAATATCTCTATCAAATTGTTATATTTGTGGACTTTAGTTTGAACAGTTTCACTTTTCTGAAACAATTCTTTTGCAGATTTCCTACCCATAGGCCTTTTACCCGTTGCAAAGAACCCTCACTGATTGGATTATTACCAACAGTTGGATTGTTGCCAACACTTACACTGTTGTCGTCTTCAAGAGAAATACAGTTATCCACAGGGAATTTAGGGGCTGAATTAGGAAAAATTGGTGTATGTATCCTTAACTTTATTGTGTTTGTAAGAGTTACATCTTATCACCTGATATTGTTTTGCAAGATTGGCCAACAATGTTTAAAAGAAAAATGTTTGTTTTCATCTTGATGATATAAAAGTTTTGTTTGAAACATATGTATCAATAAAATATTAAATTAATTAATTAGTTAATTTTTATATGAGACAAAATAAAAAAACTAACATAATGAATGAAGATGAAATCTTATTATATCAACTTGAGATATCCCACTTAGGTGTAGATGTTCGACTTGCGCCAAACACCCACGAAATTTGTTGTAACATTTCATGATTACACCCCCATCGAGATGAGATACACACTTGTGTTATTGAGTGATCATTTTGTAGCGAGCAATAATTTTCAAAAATTCTTTCCCAAAAAATGAGCATGAGATTGCAAATTCTCAATAATTGGGTCTTCAGTACTGTGACACCAAGCTTTACAAATTGTCATATCTTCTTGAGTTGTAAAAGATTTTCCTCTCTTTGCTTTTGATGAACCTTCCATACTGATTCTGTGAAATATATATATATATATGTAGATTGAAGATAATGTGTATTCAAATTGAGATTGGTTGTTTAGTTTTATAGGAAGTAAAAATATGACCCATTTTTTTATCCGTTTAAATTATAATTGTTAAAAACCAGTTGTATCAAACATTTCTTAATTGAAGTGAAAAAAAAAGTCGTTGCTCATTTTGTCTATTCTAATGACAAAAGAGCACCGTTGGATTAAATAATCCAACAGTCCAGATTGATCATTCTCTCTTATCTTCTTTATTATCTCTCTGTCACTCTGTCTCACTTGATTCCAAAAAGTACTTTCAAGTCTACTCTCTCTACTCATCTCTTTCTCTCTTTTATCTGTTCAATGCCTTTCCAGAACTAGTCTCATCTCTCTCCCTTGTCCTTACCGATTGCAGATTTCCTCACTCACTTTCTCTCTCTGTGTTTCATCTTCTGCATCACCACAAGCACCACCATTAACCACAACAACCACCAAACCTTCAGTAACAACCACCACAACTGCTGATCTCCAACCCTCAAACCCCAAATGTCCTTCTCTGTTCTCTAACCCTCTCCTCTCTCTGTCTCTCACCTTCTTCATCACCACAACCACTACCACAATGAAAGGAACCACCACCACCACAACCAACAAAACCACCACCAATTTCCATCGCCGATCTCCAACCCTCAAACCCTTCGAATCCTTCTCTAATCTCCAAACCACTTCTCCACTACAACCCCCTATCTCTTACATTCTTTCTCTTCGATCTCTCTCTTCTTCCGTTCTAAATCGCCGATCTCCAATGATTGAAACCCTAACCCTAAGCAAAATAATCCTCTATCTCTCTCTTCATCTATCTCTCTCCCTGTTATAAACCTTTTCTCCAACGATCCCTTTTTGTCAGTGATGATTCAAACCTGACACCCTAGTGAAGACCTGTTCTCCAACTATTCCTCTTTGTCAATGATGATCCAAACCTGAAACCCTAATGAAGACCATCCAAAGAACACGAAGAAAATTAATCATGATGAAAACCATTTATGTCAGGTATTTTTTTTGACTTCACTATGTTGTTCGATTTATTTTATTTTATTTTATTTTGTTGAAAATTGCTGAAATTGAAATTTTGCTTGCTTGCTTCTGTTTGAAATTGTTCAATTTTACTTGCTTGCTTAAAATTGCTTTTGTTTGAAATTTTGCTTGCTTGGTTGAAATTGTTCAATTTTATTTTTCTAGAAATTTTTCTTCTGTTTTTATTTTTTTGTGGTTTTTTGGTGAATTTTGCTTCTGTGTTTGAAAATGATGATGAGAAAGTGAAGGGAGGGAGGAAACGGTTGGTTGAAAATGACTTGGAAGCTTTGGCAGCTGTGCGATGTTTGACACAAGCTCTGGCATTTGCCAAAGGTAGCAGCTGCTAAAACTTATCATTGGAGGTGGATTTCTATGAATTGCTGCCACAATTTGGCAATAGCAGCTCTAATGGCAAGCCATTGGAGATGCTCTAAGTTGGCAAAATATATTATTGGATAGCAATAATTTTAGAAACACATAAATCATGTTTGTTTAGCTCTTTAGAGAGGGGAATTAGACTAATAATTCACGAGATCCACTTAAAGAATATTTGGTTGTGGACATGAATGAGAGGATTAACTATCCCTTTGAACTCGTAATCCCCCCATTGGTAGGACTACCAATCCCATGAGAGGGTCGAGATTATAAATTAAGTAAGGGAATTAGTGTATTTTTAAACAATTTTCAAGCAAAATGTATATTTTTTAGAACAAAAAAATTAATTATAATATTAAAAAATGCTAAAAAGAAAGAAAAATATCCACTTTGTTTAGTTTCAGTTTTCATAATTCACTTTTCAGAAAATTCAACTTTTTCATTTTCCCTATTTTTTTGCTTTCACTGAATTTTTTTTTTAATATTTTAAGTGATTTCTTTTTTTAATTTTTAGACACACCTAATACAAATATACTTAAAAATTATAATATTTTTGAAAAAAATTCACTAAATACCAAAAATATAAAAATTTAGTACATTTTTAGTATATTTGTGTATTTATTAATTTTTTAAAATATTTTTTCAAAAATATTTTACTATTTAGATACATCTAAGTAAGGTGCATCTAAAAAAGTAAAAAAAAAAAATTGCTTAAAATTTTGAAAATATTCACTAAAAAAAATATGAAAAATAAAAAACTCAATTTTTAGAAAACTGAAACAAAACACATTGATTAATTTTATATATTAATACTATCTATAGTATTATTAATTTGGTAGTGTACAAATAAATATCCTTTATCCTACAGCTTTAACCTATAACACCACACTAAGTTTCGTTTGGGATGTAGGTTGGCTTTTTGGCAAGCTAAAAAGCCTTGTTTGAAATGGATTTTTTTGACTTTTGTGAGAGAAAAAATGAAATGATTATTATTTTGATGTGACATTTTTTAGCATGGGGCTAAAAAGTTTATTTTGTCTATTTGTGGCTATTTTAGCCCCATCCCACCTCTCCCTACCCTATCATGCCAAACCAATGTTAATAATCTCCTTACGCAATCTTACCGTATTATTAATCCTCCATCCTATGAAACTAAACAAACGTGACCATAAGATCAAATACAAATGTCTTGTAAAGGGTGAGTATCACTGTAAGTCTTACATCATATGAGTCATAGATATCTGTGTCTATTCTGTATTTGGTCTCTATGCACTTAGACTTTTTATATTGGATAGTGGAAGACTTTTTGAAAGGAAAAAAGTTATTCAAAATGGTTTTCTTCTGTTAAAAGACAAATTTGTTGTTTTTTCTTTATTTATTATATATATATAATTTGTGTTATTTATTATATTTTTGTATTGTTTAAAATTACTTATATTCTTTTATTTATTTTTGTTTATTACCATTCTTATTTTACATTCACATGTCATTTGTGTAATTTGCTTTCTTCTAGAAACCACACTTTGCATTATAAAATGGGCTACCACTACCACCATCTCTGCCACTTTCGTTCACTTGAATCATTTCCAAACTTGAACAAAGCTAACAACAATGGATGTTGTTAAAATTACAGAAGATAAATACAAATCTTTTTTGCATGCTGAAGAAACTCAGAAGAACACCCATTGGAGATATGGTGGCCCTGTTGGAACAATCTTTTGTGTAAATAAAATAAATTGAAACTAATTCTAACAAAATAAAATAAAACTTACAGAATTTATTTTGTCGAACCAAATGAAAAATAAAAGATCAAGTCGAGTGTGTGACACTCTGTCCTTAAGACAAATTCGTCCCGCTACGGTGCTTACGGTTGAGTGGCGTCTATCTCCCAAGATACAATGATCTTCACAAATTTGTAGTAGCACTCCAAATAAGTTTGTTCGGCGAACGAGAACCTTGTGTTCTATAACTCTTTGAATATTACTCTAAACAGCTGATATGAAGAATAATGTAAATAAATAAAATCTGGACAGCAAGAACAATATTTTTCTGATTGATTTTCGGATATGAAGATTGTTGGAACATGGCTGTATTTATAGGCAAACAATCTGACCCGAATAGGTGCTAATTTGAAGTGAACAGGTGGGATTTTGAATTGAACAGATGCTGTCTGAAAATCAAACAGATCTGGCAGTTACAACATATAACTGCACAACAGTTAGATCTGTTCAGACCAGTTTGAATCTGTTCGGGTGCAACAGATTTGTTTGGACTGTTTTATCCTATTCAAACTGGTAAAAAATCTATCGGGTTCAACTGGGTAGTTTCTGGTAGTTAAAAGACGTTTGGGGCTCATTCAATTTTGGGCTCAAAGTTGACCCAAAATAAGTCATATAAAAACCAATTTTCCAACAGGTCCTCTCACCTATGATATTGTCAATCAGCTCTTTGAACAAGGCCGAACCAAGGTATTTTCTTCATTATTGTTTCTTCTCTCTCTCTCTCTCTCTCTCTCTAATTTCATTGGTTTGTAGGAATGGCCAAAATGATAACTGGAAGAGACAGTTCAGAATGCTATAAAGTCGTAGGACATGGAAGTCTCTCACAAGACTCGCATACAGGACTTGAAGACCGTAAACCCTGAGAAATTCAAGCTCATCGTTAATGGTAAAGCTAATAAAAAAGCCAGAGTTGTTCAATCTCTTCTTCTTTAATTTTTCTGTTGAATTTAATTAAAGCACATTAAGTAATCTTTGTGTATACATAATGGTTTTTCAAATATCAGCCAATACGGAACAATATGTGCTGAACTTTTTGTCCTCTTGATACCAATATACCCAATTTATTGATTGGGATGAAAATTACATACATATCGGTTGATTCACACTGATGTTAAGGTGTTTTGAGAAGTTTGTAAAAAGTTGACATTTTAATTTTTTGACTTTTTTGATGACTTTTTGGGAGAACTTGATTGATTTTTTACCAAATTCCCAAATTACTCCATTAACAGTTCACAGTCGACACACCTGATTCCGTTGCCATAAATATCTTTTTTGCAATGGATGATTTTAAACAACTAAACGCTGGTCACACTTGATGCAATTATATCCTGACAAATACCGACAATTAAAACTAAGGTAAATTACAAATATATCTCTTGAGATTTACTTAAATTATAAATTATTTTATTGGGTTCTAGAAATTACATTATGTCCCTTAAGATTTCTAATTTCATAACAAATAGATCATTTTATTAATAAATCATCAAATTAATTGAAAGTTTTTAATAATATTAAAATTTTATTTCAATTAATAATTTAGATAATTTTATTATTGTATAAGTGAACAGTTAGAAATTTTACTTTTTCAATTAATTCTGTTAAATAAAAATTATGACAAAGAAGTATTTGTAATTTTCCAAACCACAGGAAACAATTTGTATTTTAAGCAAACCTCAGGAGTGTATTTATAATTTACCCTTAAAACTAGGGTATGGTATACAACTCGGGTTTATACAACCCTTATTTAAAAAATGTATTGACTGTGTCTAAAGTTATGGATCCAATAGACCAATTAAGAGTTATGTTTTGTATGTACAAAACCGAACTCAAAGGCTGGGGTGTCACATGAAATCAAATGAGGGGTTGCTCTTGTGTCTTTGGCACAGTGATAACTGTTGTGCCTAAGTCTTTGTTTGACATTAACTTTTTTAATGGGCTTTTTTGCGTTAGGACATTTTACAATCTTTATTTAAAAAATTTATTGACTCTATCTAAAGTTATAGATCCTATAGACCAATTAGGAGTTCTATTTTGTATGTATAAAACCGAACTCAATGGCTAGAGTGTCACATGAAATTGGGTAAGGGGTTGCTGTTGTGTCTTTGGCACAGTAAAAATTGTTGCGCCTAAGTCTTCTTTTGGCATTAACTTTTTTAGTTGGTTTTTTTGTGTTAGGACTTTTTTAGTCTTGTTTAGTTTGGCTTTTTTGAATTTTATGAGAGGAAAAAGTGTAATGATTATGGTTTGGATAAGACATTTTGTTTTATTGGCTTATGTAGCCAATTTTGTCTTTTTGTGTTTTTTTAGCCAAAAATCTAAAACCAAACGAAGCTTAAATTTGAGGCTTATTATAAACTTATTTTTATAATCCGCATCGTTCATTTTGTAGGGTTCATCAAGTAATTTAAGCATGTCAAAAATCATATTAATCGGATATCGGTAACCATATGATCGAATTACATTTATCATAATAAAAATAAACAATAAGTTTTTCTTTTGAGAAATAATATAAAACATATGTAATTCGATCATGTAGTTATCGATATCCGATCAATATATTCGATCAATATAATTTATAATATGCATGAAGTACTCGACAAAATCTATAAAATGAACAGTTCAGATCATAAAAATAAGTCCATAATAAATCTCAAATTGAGGCACAATAATTACTACTGTGCCACCACAAAGATCCAGGTAAAAGGGTTTATCATCAATCCACCAATGGCTAAATTTAAGTGTAAATTAATGCAATTAGAAGGAAAATTATAGAAATAAATTTAGGATTCGACCCTTATAATAAAATAAATCTTGAATTTTTAATATTCTTAATTTAAATCTTAATATTTTGATTTATTTTTAATCTAAACTATCTATCTATTTTATAAAGTAAAACCGATAAAAAAAAATATTTTAACAATTAAACTCAATGTAAGTTTATATAAATGCCTAAAATAATCTAATCAAATACGTCCTACCATTGCAATACAGGTTTGTGGCAGCTCACGGCACATTACCATTATATCAAATACTTATACCTCTTTTGGCAAGTTAACATTTTAGTTAAAAAGTTAAAAAATTACTAAAAAAATCAAAAAGTTTATAACCTATATCAAAAAGTTAAAGATTTTATTCTTTCTACTTTTTGCACATCTTTTCGTAAAAAGTCAAAAAGTTACCCCAAACATACTAGTTTGTTTTACCTCATATTTTAACCAAAAAATCAAAAAATTACTAAAATAGCATGTTCCCAAACGAGGCCTTAGATATCATGAGATAGTAACATGATTAAATTCAATTAATTTTTCAAATGGAATATGTATATTACAACTTGATATGTTCAAAATAGTAATATATAGAATTTATTTATATAAATTTAACAGGAAGAGAGGGATTATCAGCAGAAGAAATTGTGAGGCTTGGGACCTACAATGCATTGTTGAAGAATGATCTACCAGAAGAGTTTAAGTATTACAAAGCAGAGGAAGAGAGCTTTGAATCGTCTCGTGATGTTTTCCCATCAGCTTTTCCTCGTGGGTTTGCTTGGGAGGTGATAAGTGTTCATTCTGGACCACCTCTGATTGCTTTCAAGTTCTGGCATTGGGGCTTCTTTGAGGGTCCTTACAAAGGTCAAGCTCCTACTGGTGAGATGGTTGAGTTCTGTGGACTTCTCAAGGTACTCCTCTCTCTCTCTCTCTCTCTCTCTCTCTCTCTCTCTCAAGAACAATAAATTATCTAATAAATTTGGACTATGATGACCAGCTTGTTCTCTCTAAAAAAATGATAAATTGTCTAATAAACCTAAGATGATCGTGTGTCCCCTATTCTATTAGGTGGCCGTATATATGGTCATGAAGTAGGCTAGACTTACTGAGAACTTCTTTAAAATTAAAAGAGTAGTGTTAAAAGAAATTACAAACTTTTGATTGAAAATGATATGGCAACTTTTAGATCTTATCTATCTGTTAATTTTACTATATAGAGCCAACTTTTGAGTTCGTGCCTATGAGTATTTGACAAAATTGTCAAATCTAACTGATTTAAAAACACACTTCCTCCGCACTCTCTCTCTCTCTAAGTTTTTCTCTCCTAGAATTGTTTAAGTGAGTGTGCCACTTGGGAAGGGACGGGGCGCTCAGGCTCCTCTTCAACAACCTCTCTCCTCTCTCCTCTCCCCTCTCCCCTCTCCCCTCTTTTTCTTCTACTCTCTGCAAAATAAATTTTGGGAGATCTTTCTTTCCAATCTCTCCCTCCTTGTGAGGTGTTTCTTTCTCCTAGGGTGGATGTTTTTGAGTTTCTCCTCCTCCCCTCCCAGTCGAAGCTAGATCTACTGTTTCTTGCCGCCGCCACCACACCACAACTAGATCTACCACCCATCGCTGTTTCTCGCACAGAAACCACCACCACCACCACCACCACCACGCCACGGCCACTACTCCACCAGATTTGATTTCTGCCTTCCCTAGATCTTTGTTTTGGTTTGCTTTTTGAGTTTTTATTTATTTTATATTCGGTATTTTGTATGTTTGGACTCCATGGGTGTGTTATTGGTAGCTTACCTCCTCTAGGGTGGAAGCTTTTGAGATATCTCTGACTAGTCCTAGTGCTGATCTCTTATGATCGCTTCTGCATTACAGTACGGGTTAGGATCTTGGATGATCAGGTCTTCGAAACTATTATGGCTTTGCCTGTATGCCTATTTGCTCATTTTTCCTTTACTTAGAGTAAGCTCTATTTGTGTAGGTATGAAGTTTATTATAAGTGTCATTTGGCTTATTCTTAATGGATTTTACTCCCGTTCAAAAAAAAAAAAAAAAAAAAAAAACATTTAAAAACAAAAATTCTAGTTTCTTTAAGGGTAAAATACCAATATGTTTTAATAATTAGACTTAATTTCTATCAAGTCTTATTGAAAGTTAGTCATAGTAAAATCATCGTTAAAAATAATTTTTTATGATAATTTTTTTGCATGTCGCTAAAAATTGATAATTAGTGACTTTTTTTTGTAACAATTTTATAAATTGTTGCTAAAATTTACAATTAGTGATGTTTTTCTGTGACAATTTTTTTGAATTGTCACTAAAAGTCAAAAATTAGTGACAACTTTTTGTGATGATTTTTTTAAATTGTTACTAAAACTTATAGTTAATGACATTTTTTCTGACAATTTTTAAACTATCGCTGAAAATTAAGAATTAGTGACTTTTTTTTAATAGTGTTTGATAAAAAATATTATTAATTATCACATGACCTATTGGATAATAAATTTATTTATTAAGACTTACACGTAAGTACTCTTACTTTAAAAACAAACTCGTTAATGTAATTTTTCGGTCGAAGATTGCTACCACTTTATACTGAGATAAAATTTTGTATAAATTTCTTGTTTGCAGATCATTTTCCAAATCAAAAACTAGAAAAGTGCTTATCACACAATAAATGGTGATTATCCTTCCAAAAAAAAAAAAAAATTTTATGCGCTCATGTTTTATACGGAGTGCTACTTTTGGGTATTGCAAAATGCACTCGTGAAAAATTTGCACTAAACACCTTTTTATTATGACAACCAACTTTATATAATTTGGTGACAAAAATTTAAAACAAAAATGAGATCAAATACACACAGATTGAGTTGTGACTCCATCATTAGGCCATTTTAAATTGTTGCTTAAAGTGCACAAGAAAATTTTAAATGAATCTTATTATCAAAAGTCTTAACTTTTCAAAAGTTCAGTTACATAAGACCTCATATTCGAAAATTAGTCTAAGGTCTCCGAAAATCTTGAGCCACTATTACAAACTCATCATAGAATTTCAAGTTTGATTATGTTAACACAGTTGACAAAATACATCTAGACACTGGTTAAGACAATGAGGATCTCTATTTAAAGGAGGTCAATCATACTTTAAATTAAATTCATTACACTGGTTAATAATAATAAGAAGAGAAATGTTTGGTAGTTCGAATTGAGTTGTTCCGAATGGCTCGAATCACTGTTCACTGTTTGATTGGCCGGACGACCATCCGAACGACCGGATGAAATACTTGTCTACCGCGATTGTCACCTTGTGAACTGTGGCTGTCAGTCTTTTTACCAGAAGACTGGTTGGTCGACCGGTCGGGTAGATAAAATTCGAACCATTAGGGCCAAACTCAAATTCAAGCTAGGCAGGCAGCAGAACTCGAATAAAAATGTGTGTTCCATATCCTCATTTTATGTCACCTCTCTATGCAGGTTGATGAATCTCTAAAGGCAGAATATGTTGAACTTTACTTTGATCCAGGGGAGTTGTTCAGTGGGCTACTCAAAGGACCTGCAACTTCTGAATCTCAACCCGAGCAACCCGATTCATCTACTCGCTGCCCGTTTCAAAAATAAATTGACATGTTTGTTGCAGTTTATTTTTATTTTTTTTTAATATTTTAAAAATTTGTGCTAGACTATTTATTTGTTGTCACTTCCGTTTACGACTGATGTTTTAAATAAATAATTTAAATAAATACTGAAAAGATTGTTAATTTAAAATAAGTTGCAAATATGCTTGGGGTAATATTTCATAATCCGTATAAAAAAAAAATAATTAAACTTGTTTGGTAAAAAAAAGTGGACACATCACTTTTGTTACCAATAGGTCCAATTTTTGAAATTTATTACTTATTAAGTCTTATTGATAAATTTATTACTTATTAGTTTCTCTTATTTTTATGAATAAATTTAACAATCTGGACCTATAAGTAAATAAGTCTAATTAATAATACTGATTGTTAAGTGTCCCTTGGTAATTTACCCAAAAAAAAGCAATCAGTCTTATTAAGTAGACTTGTTTATATATAGGTCCTGACTGATAAATTTATCACTGTAAATTTATTCATAAAAATAAGAAAGACTGATAAATTTATCAATAGGATTTAGTGGAGTCTCAAAAGTATGACCTATTGATAATTTACCTTTTTTTGGAATTTTATTTTTTGTTGTGCAAATAAGATGCCCTTAAAAGTTATAATTAAGATTAAAAAAAAAAAAAAAAAAAAAGATGCATCTTTTCAAAGGTTTCAAATAAGTTAAGAAAGTTATAAATTATAATTTATGAAAATCTCATTTTTTGGGTAAAAGAAACTGTAAAGGTTAAATAAATTAAAATAAAACCAAATCCTATTAATTAACTATTTTTTTAATTAGTATAATGATTCATCAATTGAATTTGAGCTCGTTTGAATTATGTTGGTCGGATGTCCTCTCGAACGATTGTCGTTACCTTGTCAACCGCGGTTGTCACCATTTTCAATCGCAGTTGTCATGCTTGTCTACCGGTGTGTCAATTAGCATCTGCTCAAATGACTGACCGAACAATTGCTCAGACGACTGGCATGCACAAATTTAGATAATTCGGGCGAATCCAAATTCGATATCATAGATGTAACAATGCTCTTTTAATTAAATAATTGAATAAATTAATTTATAAGTACTATCAAAACCGTCGAAATTCTATTCTTATAAACATTTTGTTTGGGAAATTGGTTAAAAGTTAATTTTTTGATTTTCTTTAAAAAATATGTAAAAAAATAAAAAGAATAATATGACCCAAAATACATTAAAAACTCACTTTTGGCTTTTTATGTTCTTCCCAATAGAGGCTTAGCAGAATAAAGATGTATATGGGATTTGCTTGTGTTTTTAGTGAACATATTTGACCCAACTAATAAGAAATTTAAGGCTTAATTATAAATATAAAAAAAAAATTATTCATTTTTCACTTTAAACTCTAGTATTTCAATTTTGACAAATCAAATCTTGGAGTTTCATCCGTGTTTCAATTTGTCCCATCCATCCATCTCTGTTTGTGTAAGGTAACAGAGGGGGTTTAAAGTAAAAAAATACTGCGGTTTAAAGTGAAAAATATGTGAAACCTTGAAGTTTATTTTGTAATTAACCCTTTTGTTTTTAGTGATTTTAATTTTTAAAATAATGGTTACTTACACCAAAAAAAAAAAAAAACTCAAGATGTCATACATTTTTCACTTTCAACTTCAATATTTTTCATTTTAAACCCCTCCGTTACCTTACATGGACAGAGATGAACAGAGGGAACAAATTGAAATAAAATGAAATTTTAAGATTTAATTTGTCAAAATTAAAACATTAAATTTTAAAATTAAAAATACGTAAAATCTTAAATTTTTTTTAATTAACCTGAAATTTAAAAAGTTGAAAGTTTCTTAGTATTATTAAAATAATGGGATTGGCTTCCCTTCTATTAGTGATCGAATTGAAGGGTATTTTTTGGTCTTTAGAGGCTCACCACGTGTCCTATTTTGATAATCTGAATCGTTTAATATGTAGAACTCATTGAGTACTATATGCCTGTAAAAAATCACTTTAATCGAATATCGATAGCTATTTTATTAGATCAAATTTTTATAAACTGTTTATTTTTTTCACCGTTCATTTTTTTAATACAAAACTAAATGGATCACATAGTTATTGATATCTGATCAACGTAATTTTTTATAAATATATAGTACTCAATAAATTTATATATTAAACGGTTCAAATTATCAAAAAAGAACCTGTGGTGAGCCCTCGCAAGCCCAACAGCACTATGAAGCCAAACCCTAAAATAATAACTTTATGTTGTGACAACAGTAGACCTTGATTTGAAGGCTAATTATTACTTCGGAATATGCCCCAAATATACCATCGTCATTTTTATACAATTCTTACAAGAAACAAATATTGGAATACTATAAAATTACAATAAATAAATATAATTTGTGATAGAATAAAGTGGATCAAAGAAATCCCACCTTTTATTATTTATTTTTAAAGAGATTCAATCATTCTGCAACAATAAAAATTTAAAATATCCAATAGATATTAGGTTGGTGTGCATCCTTTAGGGTGCATATCATATATACTTTTATCATAAAATATATAATTTTAAAGTAAAATAATCTTTATAGTTTATACAATATATTAATTTAGTTTTTATTATTTTAATTTGTTCGATTTTGTCCTTTAATTTAATAGATTGTATCATTTTAATCTAATAAATAACGGTTGTTAAGTTTGGTGGACGGAAAGTCTACACAATGTGTCAATTTGGTTTATGTTATTTTGATTTGCTCGATTTTGACAGAGATCAAATTGACACATTGTGTAAACTATATGGACCAAAATGACACATAGTTTGACTTTTCGTTCACCAAACTTAACAACCGTTATTTATTATACTAAAATGACACAATCTGTTAAATTAAGAGGCAAAATTGAGCAAATTAAAACAATAGGGACCAAATTAACACATAGTGTAAATTACATAAACTATTTGTATAATTTATCCATAATTTTATCACAAAATTTTATAACATTAATTACAAAATACATTACATAATACCGTTACAAATTAATATAACAAAATGTCTAGAGTTTTAATGATTAATATTACAAAAGTTTGTAACTTGGCTGTAATAATTTTTATTACGTCAATTTATGATAAAATTATATATTTTGTAATTAATATTACAAATTTTTGAAATAAAATTACACATTTTATGGTACTAAAGTAATATTTTCCAACATATTATGCTCTCTCTTTTGGCTCGTAACTTGTTTATATGTACTCATTTTTTAAATATTTTTCTAACAAAAATATTACTGCTGTCAATTTATTAATGAGTTTTGCTATGCCTTCTCATTTCATTACTCACAATTACATTTTTAACAAGGTGACAAACAATTTTAAAAGTAAGAAAAGGAATTTAAAGAAAATTAATTGATTGATATTATTTGTCATCCAATTAAAGATGCAATTGAGAGTAATAAAATAGGTGAATGAAACAATTTTTTTTTATTAATACATTATTCATTAGAGTGACGGGTTGAATGATTCAAATCATTAATTGGAATAGAGTTGTAGAGACCAATATTGGGCCCCACTCCCCAAGCTCTCTGGTGGACTAAATTTGATCAAGTTTGGGAAGACTAAATAAGTATATTTTTTGACTTTTTATGAAATATAGGTTGGATTTGAGTTGGATTTGAAGTGATGTGTTAGAGAAGTAATGTGACTTAAATAAGATGATGTGACTTAAATAGGATAGTGACTTGTTAACTTTTTGAATTTTTTTGAGGATGCCAAACTTGGCAATGATTCAAATCATTAATTGGAATAGAGGTGTAGAGCCCCAATATTGGGCCCCATTCCCCAAGCTCTTTAAAGAAAATGTTATAGGCCTCAAATTTTTTAAGGTAAATTATCAATAGGTTTTAATAGTTGGACTTAATTCCCATAAAATCCTATTGAAAATAAGTCTTAGTAAAATTGTCGCTAAAAATAAATTTTTTATGATAATTTTTTATATATGTCGTTAAAAATTAACAATTAGTGACTTTTTTTGTCATGATTTTTATAAATTGTCACTAAAACACTACAAAAAAATTTGTTTTTTGCGACGGTAAAACGCCGTCGCAAATACTCCGCACGCCGTCTCAAAAGCTTTTTGCGACGGTAAAATATCTTTTTGCGACGGCAAGTGGGGGTCGCAACAAAGGGAGTTGCAAAAGGGTTTTAGCGACGGCAAGTGCCGTCGCCATTGTTTTTGCGACGGAAAAATTTCTTTTTTGAGACGGCAAATTTCTGTCGCCAATAATGGATGAAAATCTGAGTTTTTTTGTGACGGCACAGTATTGCCGTCGCTAAAAGAGTTTTTTGCGACGGCAAAAATACCGTTGCTAAAGGCGTTACATTTCAACCAAAAAAATTACTTTTTTGCGACGGCAAAACGCCGTCGCTATAGGTATAAGGCTTTTTATAAACATCACTTATACTTATAGTGACGTTTTCATAAACGCCGGTATACGATTAAATCTGCTTAAATAATTCTGTCAAAGATATAGTGGCGTTTTGACCAAAACGCCACATTTTTACTTAATTTCATAATTTAATTAATATAAAATATGCTCTGAGCTGATTATTTACATTCCATTCACAAAAACATCATAACAGAAAATAAAAATAAATATAAAAATTAATAAAACCATCAAATTCAATATTTTACAAAGAACAATTAAACTATACATGTTCATAAAAGCATGTTTAAATTATAAAATTCACCTCAATCCTAAAAAAAATTAAAAAAATAGATAGTCAAAACCATCTGATTGGGGGTAAACGAGTTTCCTAATCTTTATATATAGTCAGAACCATCTTGGTAATGCTCAAGGTCTGGATGTGTTCCACCCCCGGCCTCCGTGGGTCTCTGCAAAACATTATAAGAAAAATAGATGTCAACCACCAACATAGCAGTAGAAGAAAGCAAGCAAAATAATGTTCTCGTAAGCTTAGAAGAACCAAAGCAACAGTCTGACGTAGATTTGTCAGCTATATACACACATGTTTAATCGAATGCATAAGTAGATCGAAAGAACTCCAAAACACGGCAATGTGGTCTCCTGTTGTGATTTGACTGCCAGCTTTGTGTTCAGACCAAATAAGAAGTTTGGAAATAAAAATCCTATGTGATTCGTGATTAGATAAAGATAAAAAATATTCCAAATCCCAAAAATTCCAAAACACTCAAACTAAAATCAACAAGCACTTACGAGAGTGATTTTAGTTTGTTTGTCTTTAGGAATAAATAATAAATCGACACAAACGATTTTTTACGTGGAAAAACCACAATTGAAGAACCTTCAATTGTAATCAAAAACCACGGGCGAACCGCCACTAATCAATCCACTACTGAAGGACTACAAGGTTACAAAGAAACCATACAAATTACCCAACCTAGTCAATTTGTCTCTGAATCTTCTGTAACTCTTTCACCACGCCTTCGCCACGGAACTGATTCTGAAGTTGGTTCCACACCTCAACTTCACTTGTCGAATTAACGACTACGTAAAGAAACAAACACCTTTTGAAACTTTACGTAAAGATCTTCGGATTCCACCGAAGAGAACACTCTTGAATATCAAGTATCAACCTCTTTGATGTATGAATATCAACTCATGAGTTTTAGAACTCTCTCAAGAACATCAAAGAAAACTTATCAAACTTTCAGAAGAACACTTCAAACAACACTCTAGAATTCTTGAATCTGATCTGGAAAAAGTTGGATTGGTTTTAGGAGAGATCCATCTACTTATAGAAAACCAAAAAGAATCCCAATCCTGAAAGAAACCAGTTACTTGAAATTTCCGGATTCTGAGGCTCGCTCGAGCGAGGTTCCTCTCGCTCGAGCGAGGAGTGTATCTCGCGTGATTTCTACTAGTGACCTCGCTCGAGCCACGAGCCCTTCGCTCGAGCGAGGAAAGCATCCTTTCAGGTTCAAGTGTAGACGCAGTGCTAGCTCGAGCCACCATGCTCTTCGCTCGACCGCACAAACATAGCCTTCAGGTTCTGCCCAGACGCAGTCCTTCGCTCGAGCGAGGACCGCCTGGCTCGAGCGAGGAAGGCAAAAAACACATAAAAATTACAACTCAATTTACTTAGTTTTGTGCGCGGGATTTTGACAAGATAGGTCCTAACAATCTCCCCCTTTGTCAATACCCGGACAAAACTTTCGAAACAATAGTCCTGACCAAAAAATCTAACTAAAACAATTACAACTCAACTAATGACCTAATAAATTACAACCCGATGAAAAGAAAACAATGAACCCAAACTTGAGAACCATCCAATCATTGAGCTGTATAAATAAACCAACAACCGTTGAGCTGTAAAGAAACCAACATAAGCATGCATTCCTCAAACACAACCAATCCTGCAGATTAAAACCATTAGATACATCCAGACATATATTTCAAAATATATCCAACATATTAGATACATCCAGACATATATGCAAAATATATCCAACATATACATCCATCATATATATCCAATATCCAAATATCTAAAGCAAACAAATCCAACAAATCCAAATATCCAACTATCAACATATATCCAAATCATCTCCCCCTTTTTTTTTTTTTTTTTTTTTTTTTTTAACTTTTCTTTCTTGTGGGCACTCACTGGTGGCATACACGCTCAAGAGTATGGAGTCCAAACCAGAGAAGAATGAAAACAAAATGATGGCCTGGTTGGTGCCTCTGAGGTAGCCTTTTCCTAATGCCCGAAAATCATGTACTGAGGGAGAAACCATGGAAGTGAAATAAGATGGTAGATGGTTAAGAGACTTAACATCACCCATGATATACCAGTATAGGTCAATTCCTCTGAAACAGTACAAGAAACACTGTCAGTGGTCCATAGAGAACTTTGATCACTTGTGCGGAAACCCCTGCAACAGTTTATCTCAAGGATGTGTACAGAATGAGATCATGAAGTAAATGAGTATGGGCATTCAGAATGAGCTATGAACAAAGATGAAAAAGATCTTGTATGCAGCATGAGTAGTGTTCATAAAAATTTTGATGAAAAAATATCAGAACTCAAACACAGATAATCAAATTCAAGAACAGTAAGTCAACCACTCACACTCACCTCACAAGAAATAGCCTAGTTACTGAGACATTACACCCAAGGTCTTTCTAAGAAACTCAAATCGAAGAAGATCAAGGGGTTTTGTAAAAATATCAGCTTTTTGATGCTCAGTAGAAACATGTTCCAAAACAACAAGGCCTTCATCCACTAACTCTCGAATAAAATGATGACGGATGTCAATGTGTTTGGTGCGAGAGTGTTGGACAGGATTTTTTGAAATATTTATAGCACTTGTGTTATCACAAAAAAGAGTGAGAGTGTTCTGTTTAATTCCATAATCATGAAGCATTTGCTTCATCCACAACATTTGGGCACAACAACTCCCTGCAGCAATGTATTCAGCCTCAGCAGTAGACAGAGAAATAGCATTTTGCTTTTTACTATGCCAAGAAACCAAGTTATTCCCAAGGTAAAAACACCCCCCGGATGTACTTTTCCTATCATCAGCACACCCTGCCCAGTCGGCATCAGAAAAACCAGTAATTTCAGCTGTAGTATCAGTGGAAAACCAAACCCCAAACCCCAAGGTCCCATTAACATACTTGATGATGCGTTTTACCGCAAGAAGGTGAGACTCTTTAGGATTGGCTTGGTAACGGGCACAGACACCAACACTGAAGGAAATATCAGGACGACTGGCTGTGAGATACAAAAGACTCCCTATCATACTCCTATAAAGGGTAGGATCAACATCAATACCAGAGGAATCTTTGGAAAGGTGAAGAGTGGTGCTCATGGGAGTGCGTGCATGTTTGGCAGACTCAAGACCAAACTTTGACACAAGATTTTTTGCATACTTGGACTGAGAAACAAATATACCCGAAGGAGACTGTGTAATTTGGAGACCCAAAAAATAAGACAACTCCCCTATCATGCTCATCTCAAACTCATGTGTCATGCAATCTGAAAAATATTTCACAAGATGATCAGCAGTGGAACCAAACACAATATCATCAACATATATCTGAGCAACAAGAATATGAGACTTAGTATGTTTCACAAATAATGTCTTATCCACACTACCCCTTTGAAAATCATTATCAAGAAGAAAGGTAGTAAGCCTATCATACCAAGCCCGAGGGGCTTGTTTCAACCCATACAAAGCCTTGTCTAACTTGTAGACATGATTAGGACATTTAGGGTCCTCAAACCCTTTTGGTTGCTCAACATATGCCTCTTCTTTTAAGTACCCATTCAGAAAAGCACTTTTCACATCCATTTGAAACAATTTAAAGCCAAGAAAACATGCAACACCAAGTAAAATACGAATGGATTCGAGACGTGCAACTGGGGCAAACGTCTCATCATAGTCAATACCCTCTACTTGTGTGTAGCCTTGAGCAACCAACCTAGCTTTATTTCTCACAACAGTACCATTCTCATCAGATTTATTTTTAAAGATCCACTTGGTACCTATCACATTCATGTCTCTAGGTCTGGGAACAAGAGTCCAAACTTTGTTACGTTCAAATTGACCTAATTCTTCATGCATAGCATTGACCCAACTATCATCTAGCAAGGCCTCTTTAAAATTCTTAGGTTCAATCAAAGAAACATAACACATATGTGATACCTCATCCCGAATCTGTCTTCGGGTTTTCATCCGATCCGAAACACTTCCTATTACCTGTTGAACTGGATGATTCAGCTTCACCCTTGCTGATGGTTTAAGTTCAGGACTTGAGGTGACAGGAGCAACAGGAGTGATGTTCCTTTGAGCACTCTTCGGACTTGAACTTACCTGTGAGGATGGTGCTGTAACGATGTCTTGTAATTGAACCGCAGCTTCTCCTTGATTTTGTGGTTCAGTATCCAAGATTGGAAACTCACCATTGTCATCCTCATTTGGTGCTGAAGTAGGTGAACCTGTGTCATCTATAACCACATTGATAGATTCCATTAATGATGAAGTTCGCAGGTTATAGACTCGAAAAGCCCTACTGTTGGTTGAATACCCTAGAAAAATACCTTCATCACTTCGGGAGTCAAATTTGCCCAAGGGCTCTCTATCTTTGAAGATGTAACACTTACTCCCAAATGTTTTGAAGTATTTTACATTAGGTTTCAAACCCTTCCACAATTCATAAGGAGTTTGTAAAGTACTGGGCCTTAAATACACACGATTTATGACATAAACAGCAGTATTTAAGGCTTCGGCCCAAAACTTTGGAGGAAGACTCTTACTAAGGAGCATGACCCTAGCCATTTCTTGAACAACTCTGTTCTTCCTCTCAACCACTCCATTTTGTTGTGGAGTAATAGGTGCAGAAAACTCATGCTTAATACCATGCATATCACAAAAATCCGAAAACGAACTATTTTCAAATTCACGACCATGATCAGTTCGGATTCTTATGATACGCCCAATGGAAACACCTTGTTCATTTTGGATTTTAAGGACTAAAGCCTGGAAAGCATCAAACGTATCAGATTTTTCCCTTAAAAAATTTACCCATGAGTATCGAGTAAAATCATCAACAGTTAAAAAAATGTATCTTTTACCTCCAATGCTTTCAGTGCGAGTAGGACCCATTAAATCCATGTGAACCAATTCAAGAGGACGTTTGGTTGTAAAGCTGTTCACCTTTTTATGAGGAGCACGGGTTTGCTTACCAAGCTGACATGGTCCACACACATGGCTCAGATTCTTACCTAGTTTAGGTACTCCTCTCACAAGTTCTTTGTTGGCTATCTTAGTTAGGTCTTTGAAATTCATGTGACCTAATCTTTGATGCCACAGATCAATGTTACTTATGATGGCAGAATGACAAGTGAGATCATCAGTAGTAAGAATCCCATAGCAGTTATCAGATGTGCGAACCCCATGTAAGACAGTATTTCCCTTTTTATCCAAAATTTCACATTTATCTTTTGAAAACAATACTTCATGATGGGAATCACACATTTGACTAATGCTCAAAAGATTAGCTTTAAGGCCATCAACAAGTAAGGCATTATCTAGCTTGGGAAGACCAGCAACACTTATAGAGCCCTTACCAATGACTCTAGAAGTGCCGCCATCTCCAAAAGTAACAATTCCTCCTTCATATTTTTCAAGGGAGGTGAAGTAGGATTTGTTACCGGACATATGACGAGAGCACCCACTATCAAGATACCACATGTGTGAGTCACGTGCTTTTAGAGCAGTGTGAGCAACTAAACAAGTCAAATCATCTTTTCTAACCCAAATTTTTTTGGTCTTGGTGTTCCGCCTAGACATGTAAGGTTGTCTCCTAACCCAAAAAGTATTAGAATTTCTGCCCTTTTGAGACACCTTACCAAACAGTTCAAAACAATAAGGACGAATGTGGCCATACCTACCACAGTGATGACAAATAAAAACAG
Source organism: Camellia granthamiana (assembly GCA_036172215.1). Taxonomy (NCBI): domain Eukaryota; kingdom Viridiplantae; phylum Streptophyta; class Magnoliopsida; order Ericales; family Theaceae; genus Camellia; species Camellia granthamiana. The sequence goes on from CM069907.1 coordinate 27,616,898, forward strand.
GTTTTACCTCCCTTTTGTTGGTCTTGCCTGCTTTTGCTTGATGAAGAAAAGAGTCATCTTGATCTACCTTCAATTTTCCCTTTGCCTGAGTCTTCAAGTTATGTGAGGTAGAGGCCTGTCCTTTGTGAGCTGTCGCACCATAGCCTAGCCCGCTTTTGTCCGAACCCATTTGTTGAGATCCGAGTATGTCTTCTAGAGATCTGGAACCTTTGTTCCACATGGCAATTGTTGCTCTAGCAATACGGAGTTCTTCATCTTTCTGACTGACTTTTTCTTCCAATGCGGTTTGTGATAACTCAAGGCTTTCCAGCTTTTCTTCATATGTGGAATACACCCTCAGAAGTTCATTCCTTTCAGTTTCACAGGACAGAAGTTTTCCACATAAGTCTTGCCTTTCACTTGAGATCTTGATGACATTCTGCTTTGCTGTCAAGAGTTCTCCTTTGAGCCGGACATTCTCACTCTCGCATGTTTTGAGCTTGAGAGAGAGTTTGTCGTTGGTTTTAGACAAATTCAGAGATTCCTCGTACAGCTTCTCGTAAGCTTGTTGTAGTTCATCGCCATTGATTTGATCAATGTCTTCAGATGTTTCATCGTCCTCTCTTTGCTTCTCATTCTCCTTAACCTCATCCAATCTGGCAACCAAGGCAGACAAGTTGTTGGATGGAGGTGGAGGTGAATCTCCTCTTTCATGGAATTGGCTCAGAATTTCCCATGCATCTTTAGCCTTTGTGCAGTGAGCGACCCGTTGCTGTTCTTCATTAGAAATTGCTTCACGAATAATGATTAGGGCTCTCTGATTGCCCGGATTCTCTGCACTTTCCGTATCTTCTTCAATGGTTTGCCAACCTTCTGGTTCAAAGGCTCTCAGAAAAGCCCTCATTCTGATTTTCCAATACAGGTAGTTGGTCCCATCAAAGGTGGGAGCACGATGCAAGTTCTGACCACGGGCTGATTCCGAAGGCTTTGGAAGAGGTTGAGAAACCGTGGCCCAAAATGCCATGAAAGCACTATCCCCATCTTCACCAGATTCAGGTTCTTCGGGTTCTTGCTCCGACCCGCTTTCGTCATCCCAAGTTACGGTGTAGACTTTCTTCCGATTCTTTTTCGTAGGGCATTCAAGAGATATATGGCCAAACCCCTGACATTCAAAGCACTTGACCCCTGGCCCCCTAACAACCTTCTTTTCAGTAGTTTGAGCTAATTTTGGTGGAAAAGTTTTAGGTTTGTCATTACTCTTCTCTTTTGAAATAGGGGCTCTGAAATTAGGCTTCTTTTTTAAAAAATTTTTAAACTGTTTTGTAAGCATAGCCGTCATCTCAGACTCTAAATCAAATTCAGTCTCTGGAGGTTTTGCAGTCTCATGAGTACTTGTGAAAGCCATACTTTCTTTTTTCTTTTTCTTGGAAATTTGGTGTGCTTCATAAGTCTGCAAATTTCCAACCAATTGATCGAGCTTGAGGGTATCAACATTCTGAGCCTCCTCAATGGTTGTCACCTTTGATTGGAACCTCTCGGGAAGGGACCTCAAAATTTTTCCCACAACTTTAGCTTCCGGGATTTTTTCACCGAGAGTGAAACAGGAATTCACGATATCACTGAGTTTTGCATAGAAATCATCAAACGTCTCATCGTCGCGCATAAAAAGGGTTTCAAAAGCAGATGTGAGACGTTGAAGTTTTGACCTTTTGACAGAGGTAGTTCCTTCGTGAATTGTTTCAAGAATATCCCACGCCTCTTTTGCTATTTCACACGTGCAAATTCGACGGAATTCTTCAGGTGTGACAGAGCAAAAGAGGGAGTTGAGAGCCTTGATGTTCCAACTCGAGTTCTGGTAATCAGTTGTGTCCCATTTATCAAGGGGTTTAGGAATATCAATGCCATCTATAGTGACAGTAGGTTCACTCCACCCAAAGACTACGCAGTGCCAAACTTTCTCATCGATGGATTTTAAAAATGCTCTCATACGAGCTTTCCAATAAGAATAGTTTGTACCGTCTAGTAAAGGGGGTCTATGAGTCGAGTTACCTTCACGAATAGAATCCATAATACTAGTCACACAAAATCACACTCCTATAGTTTTGAAAAAACAAAGAGTGACCTGCTTTGATACCAATTAAAAATCCTATGTGATTCGTGATTAGATAAAGATAAAAAATATTCCAAATCCCAAAAATTCCAAAACACTCAAACTAAAATCAACAAGCACTTACGAGAATGATTTTAGTTTGTTTGTCTTTAGGAATAAATAATAAATCGACACAAACGATTTTTTACGTGGAAAAACCACAATTGAAGAACCTTCAATTGTAATCAAAAACCACGGGCGAACCGCCACTAATCAATCCACTACTGAAGGACTACAAGGTTACAAAGAAACCATACAAATTACCCAACCTAGTCAATTTGTCTCTGAATCTTCTGTAACTCTTTCACCACGCCTTCGCCACGGAACTGATTCTGAAGTTGGTTCCACACCTCAACTTCACTTGTCGAATTAACGACTACGTAAAGAAACAAACACCTTTTGAAACTTTACGTAAAGATCTTCGGATTCCACCGAAGAGAACACTCTTGAATATCAAGTATCAACCTCTTTGATGTATGAATATCAACTCATGAGTTTTAGAACTCTCTCAAGAACATCAAAGAAAACTTATCAAACTTTCAGAAGAACGCTTCAAACAACACTCTAGAATTCTTGAATCTGATCTGGAAAAAGTTGGATTGGTTTTAGGAGAGATCCATCTACTTATAGAAAACCAAAAAGAATCCCAATCCTGAAAGAAACCAGTTACTTGAAATTTCCGGATTCTGAGGCTCGCTCGAGCGAGGCTCCTCTCGCTCGAGCGAGGAGTGTATCTCGCGTGATTTCTACTAGTGACCTCGCTCGAGCCACGAGCCCTTCGCTCGAGCGAGGAAAGCATCCTTTCAGGTTCAAGTGTAGACGCAGTGCTAGCTCGAGCCACCATGCTCTTCGCTCGACCGCACAAACATAGCCTTCAGGTTCTGCCCAGACGCAGTCCTTCGCTCGAGCGAGGACCGCCTGGCTCGAGCGAGGAAGGCAAAAAACACATAAAAATTACAACTCAATTTACTTAGTTTTGTGCGCGGGATTTTGACAAGATAGGTCCTAACAGGAAACCTAGCATTGTGCTGTTATTCTTCCCAACCAGACTGGCTGTCAACCTGAAGAGCTGGTCAAACTGTCTCAACCTATTTCAACTAGTGGGGACAACCTAAGCCAAATTTAATGATTTAATTAAAAATGTTTGGGGAATGAAAGAGGGAGGGAAAAAAAAAAGAAGCAAACCACCATTGAACCCAACATGACCTAATTTGGTTCAACCACAATTGCAAAAGGATCAGCCACATCAGACTAGATGAACCGAGGATTTTGGCCTGACTGGCCAAAACATAAAAATACGCCCATATTATGGAGGGGATGGTCCTAAGTCAAATCACAACACTATTTTTCCTGACTTTAGTGG
>CM069907.1:27625388-27877888 GCA_036172215.1 Camellia granthamiana
AATATTTGAATATTTTAAAAATATTTTAATTTTGTTAGAGACAGATAAAGAAGAGAGATAGAGAGAGAGAGAGAGACAGAGATAGAGTGATGAGCGAGAGAGAGAGATAGACAAAGTGGTTGATAAAAGTGTATTTTCTTATAATGGATCGATAAATCGAGAAGGAGCTCGATAAATAGAGAAGATGGGAGTAAGAGAGTGAGCAAGACGAACATAGTGAGGGAGAAATAGACAAATAGACAGGTAGATAGAGAAAGAGAGAAGAGTGATGAGTGAGAGAGGGACATGGAGAGAGAGATAGACAGAAAAAGAGATAGAGAGAGAGATGGAGAGATAGAAAAAGAGAGAGAAACAAGAGATAAGCGATAGATAGACAAAAAGAGAGAGAAATAGAGCGAAAAGAGATGAGCGAGAGAAAGACACAGAAAAAGAGAGAGACAGAAAGACAAGAGAAATGAGCGAGAGAGATAGAGAGAGATAGAAAAATAAGAAAGAGAGAGAAAAAAAAGAAATGAGAGATAGAGATAAGAGAGATAAGCGAGAGAGACAGAGAGAGAAAACAGATGAGAGAGATAGAGAGAAGAGAGATAGGCGAGAGACACAGAGAGAATGAAAGAGAGAAACAGGCAGACATAGAAAGAAGAGTGATAAGTGAAATAAATAAAGAGGAGAGAAAGATAGAGACAGAGAGACAGGAAGATGAAAAAATGAATGAAAAGAGAAATGTTATATCAAAAGAGTAAGACAACATTGTTTTTTTTAATTTTTTTTGCGACAGAAAAACACCGATGAATTTATTCAAACCATTTTGTGATTGTATATATATGAAGCTATCTCAAAACCACAATCACTATGCTAGGTTAGAGTTTTCCAAAAACTCTGTTAAGAAAATTATACTTTCTTGTTTTCCGTGTTGTATTGTTTTTACTGAATTTTTTAAATATTTTAAGTATTTTTTTAAAATTTTAGACACACCTAACATAAATACACCTAAAAATTAAAAAAATTGTAAAAAAAATCTTTTAAAAATTCACTAAATACTAAAAATACAATAATTCAATACATTTTTTTGTATTTTTATGTATTTATTAATTTTTAAAAATATTTTTTCATAATTTTTTTTATTTTTTAGATACATCTAAGTAAGGTATATCTAAAAAAAATATTTAAAATTTTAAAAATATTCACTAAAAAAAAAACACGAAAGCCACTTTTTTGTGACGGCAAAAAATACCGTCTAAAAAAAGCAGAGTATTTGCGACGGCACCATTTGCCGTCTCAAAAAAGCAGAGTTTTTGCGACGGCACTATTTGCTGTCTCAAAAAATGGGAGTATTTGCGACGACAGAAAATACCATTGCAAATACTCTCATTTTTTGAGACGGCAAATAGTGCCGTCGCAAAAACTCTGCTTTTTTGAGACGGCATTTTCTGCCGTCGCAAAAAGTGACTTTTTGAGACGACAAGTGTGCCGTCGCAAATAATTCCGTCTCATATACCCAGTTTTCTTGTAGTGAAACTTATAATTAGTGACTTTTTTTATGATAAATTTTTTTCATAGGACCTATTAGACAATAAGTCTACTTATTAGGACCTACACGTAAGTATCCCAATTTTCTACTAAATAAATGATCAAATATCTCACATGAATGTGAGGTCCACAAAATTGCAGATCTTATATTTATGTAAGACATTTAGTCATTTATTCGGTAGAAATTTTAATATCCCTAACATTATCTCAGAATTAAATGGTTGTGTCACGAGAAGTTAAACATATTATTAATTATGATATAATAATTATATTTATAAATTATAATATATTTATAAAATGTTAATAAATGATGTAGGGTAAGATTTTAAGAATTTTTATATTTTTAGTTTTAATATTTGTGATATATTATTTATTAATTTTATTATTTTGAAATTAAATTTTGATTAGGATTTTAAATAGCTTATAATTTTAGTTTCATATTATTTTAGGTTTTCTTATTTGCATTGATTTAAGTTTTCTAATTTATTTTAGAATTACTTTTCGTATAAGTATTAGGTTTAGTTTATTATAAATAAGTCTACGAGCATATGTAATTAAGACATTCAATCAATAATATTAAGATATTTTCTCTTCCTTGTGGATTCAATGTTCTATTTTTCTCATGGATTCGAGAACTCCTTTCGTCTACTAAAACGATATCTAGTCATCGTATATTCCGTTGCGTCAATAAATCTCAAATAATCATATTATAAACTGTGTTATCTTTTTTTATTTATTATTTTTATGTATCCAAATGTCTTATTCTAATGTGAATTATGTAAATGGTCAAATATAAACGTGCGTGTGTTATGTGTTGAAGGACAAATATGAATTTTCTTATAATATTGAAATTACTAAACGTAACATTTCAAAAAAAAAAAAAAAAAGGTATACTTTTTCTAAACATGACACTCTAATGTAACATACTAAAAAACTCTTTAGTGTATTTTTTCTAAACGTAATACTCTAATTAACACACTAAAAAAATTCTTAGTATATTTTTTTTAAACGCAATAACGTAATATTTCAAAAAAAGTTCTGAATGTATTTTTTTCTAAACAGAACACTCCAATCAATTTAACACAAAAACTCCTTAGTGTATTTTTCTCAAACGTAACAACGTAACATTCCAAAAAAACCTCCTTAGTATATTTTTTTCCAAACATAACACTCTAATCAATGTAATATCAGAAAATCACACTGACATAAATGTAGATCTCACTCTTAACAATTAATCCTTGAGCCACCAATCCTCCCAAAAAGAATCTTTTACAACTCACCTTTACATTCTCATCCCAAAAATGAATCAGAAAATTGAAAAAATGAATTACAAAGAGGCATTCACTTAAACTCAATTGGCACCAAATCAAATAAATACAACTTTTCAAAATAAAAAGAACTAATTGGGTCATAAGAAAATTTTTAGGATTAAATATATTAACATTCTCCCGTATAGGATTTATGGATAAATTTTCCTTTATCATTTTGGCCCCGTTTGGTAGAGCTGTGGGAAAGTGATTATAACTTATAGCCTAATAGCTTATAGCTTATAACTGTGAACATAAGTTGATTTTTGACTTATAAATTAAGCTTCTCCTCCCCTACTCAGAGAATAAGTTGATTTTTGACTTACAAAAAGTTATAAGCTGTATTGTTAAACTGAACCAAACATATCGAAATAACTTAAATTAAGCTAAAAGCTGAAATAAGCTGGAAATAAGCCCTACCAAACAGGGCCTTTATGTGTAATGAGAAGTGTTAGAGAGTCATAATTTAAACTCTTAAATCCATCTATAATGATGTGATAAGGAAGATAAGACCTATACATTTGAGTGTGTGATAAATCAAATGTTAACATCTATCTTACAACATCAGTGTGAGTTAAATTGTGAAAGTTTTTTGTGAGTCTCAAACATTTTACTAAATATTATTATTGTAATATTATTGATCTATTATGGGGAATTTATTAGGAATTTTTTTTTTCAAGTACTTGTATCCTAATTAGTCCATAAAATATTTTTATATTCCAATAAATCCTATTATTTGGATATTTGATCTATCAAATCTTAATTATCATATTTAAGGTATTTTATTGACAATTTGTACCCTTAAATATTTTTTGGACCCTTAGTAATTTAATGATGTGAACATTTATATTTGACAGTGTCAATGTTCACATTGATAATGTGAATGTTCACATTGCATGTGAATATTCATATCACGGAATATTCACAGTACCAACGTAAACATTAATGTACGTTTCACCCTATTATTATGAGGGATATTTTAGTAATTATGTCACTCATAAGATTTATTGGAACATAAAAAATAATTTGAACAAAGTAAAATATCAGTCGGTGAAGAGAAATTTATGAATAAATGCTCCATCTATTATTCATTAACTCACGGGTAATATTAGAAACCCACGAAATCACTTATAGTCATTTGACAATAATTGCGCCTTATATCATTAAATATGTGAGTAATGCTAGAGACCCACATATTTATATCTATAAATTTACTCATAATGATGTGACATGAAAATTGAGCTTACCATCATTAAATATGTAACAAATCAAAAATTGATACACATTTTATCATATCATTATAAATAAAATTACGAATACTTTTTTAGAATGATAAAACATGACAATAAACAAACTGACAATCAAAAATTGATGTGACTTTTTGGCAAGAACTTTTTTGGGCTTTTTTGGCTATTTTAGCCACAAAAGACAAAATAGGCTTTTTTAGCCACAAAAAACAAAACATCACATCCAACCCATAATCATTACACTCCTCTCTCACAAAAAAAGTTAAAAAAGCCAAAAAGCCAAAAAGCCCTTCCCAAACCAAACTTTTAAGCCCAGGCTAAAAAAGCCAAAAAAGCCAAAAAGCCAAAAAGCCAACCCACTTCCCAAACGGAGGCTTATTGTTATAAGAGAGAATCGAAATGTCAGTACAATAAGACAAAATTTCACTAACATATATAGCCCCGTTTGGTAAGTGAGTTGGGTTTAAGTTGAGATTAAAAGACACAAAAAAAAAAAGTTAAATAAATTATTAAGATAAAATATCATATTCAAAATATAATTATTATACTTTTTTTCTCACAAAAAAAAAAAAAAAAGTCACTAAAATATTCTTCCCAAATAAAATTAATTTAGCCAAGCTAAATTAATCAAAAAGTCAAAAAACCAAATTAAAAAAGTTTGAATCCATAATTTATGGCTTGAATAAGGGGTGTTTGGATAGAAAAAGTTTTGGCTTGTTTGGTTAAAATATAAAAAGACAAAATATGCTAAAATAACTAATAAAACAAAATATCACATCAAATCTATAATCATTTCAGTTTTTCTCTCACAAATATCATATCCAACTACAAAAAAATTCAACTCTTTTCCCAAACACAACTATTTTAGCGTATTAAAATAGTCAAAAACTAAAATAATCTACTAAAATACTCAACTTTCCAAACACTAACTCACAAATCGATAAAAAAAATTATTTTTATTTATTTTTATTTTTAATTTTAGTACAAGACAATACCTATTAGTAATACATAGCAATACCAGGTAAATTACACTTTGGCCCTCCATACATGAAATCATAATAGTTAATTCCCTGCATTTCTAGTCAAATCTCACTTTGATCCCTACACAAGTGTCGATATCTTTTTTCTGTTACTTTATTTTTAAATCTTTAATAAAATCCAATCATGTGACAAAAAATGTGACTATAAAATAAGGGTAAGAGAGGAAAATCATTTATGTTTCTCAGCAATACACTTTGTCTTACATGATAAACATATGAGAGTTATATAATATGTAACACCTCAAATAATACCTCTTACGAAAATTATACGATAATCTATTTTGAAATACCTTAAGCTAAATTAGTTAAATTGACATTTGGAAAATCATATGTACTTTTATGCTTGTATGCACTAAAACATAAATGTCAATTGATTTGGCTTAAAAGTACTGGATAGTTTCACAAACTAAGAAATTGTCAAATTTCATACAGCTAAAAAATAAAATTTTATTTTATAAAATTTTATGTTCAATATTGATCTTATTTGATATATTTCATTGTGTAAACTCTAGAAATATAAATTTTAATAACAATAAATACATAAAATAAAAGTTATGCAGTTTTTTAGTTTTGAAACAATAAAATAAATAAATAAATAAATAAAAGGTAATGAGTTAGGAGAAGTAATAGTGCTCGTGAGGCATGGTTATGTGGTGCTTAGAAGAGTTATGATTGGTACAGACTATGAGACTTATAATTTTGTGTGATGGAATAGGGCACAATGTTTGGTAATTGGTGAATAATATTATCATGTGATGCACTTGAAATACTTAATAATTTTTCTTAACACTTAATGAATTGACACTTTTCAATTCCTTCCCTTTTATAGGGTAAAATAGTCAAATAAATAAGAATATTTTGAAAATGGGATCTCATTGATTAAAAACAATGAATCATAATTATGGGTTAAAAACAATGAATCAAAAGTTGTTGGAACACCAACCTTATAAATAGAACTTTTGAGTAATTAAACTATTTAAGGATGAAAATCATATAATATTTTTCCTAAACAATAATCCCCCTCTCAACTTCTCCATGACTAATTTGTTTTCTTTGTTTTTTTTTTTTTTCGGAAAACAAAGATCAATTTTCATTGTTTATGCTTATCCACTAGAAGGCTATAGAGAAGATGTTGATCAAATCAAAGCTAAACATGAGGACCATGTAACAATACTAGAGTAATTAATTGATGGATGAAGAAGAGTCCCACCATCAACCTTATTTCATTGGCTTTCATTGTTTTTAATTATTTCATTTTATATAAAGTTAGTCCTCTTAAGCTTATCTACTAATTAAATTAAAAGTTGATGATGGGGAAGCAAAATATAAAAGAGTGAATTGTTGACCTTACCTCTATATATATATAAAATGTTTAGAAATTTTAATTGAACACCCTTATTTTATTCCTAATGATGTGGAATGGATCTTATTCTTCACTCATTGTCCTACCTCTCTCTTAGGGGTGTAAATTTGGCCTGGCCCGGCTCACTGGGCTCCCAACAAAATTAGGGTTGGGTCGGGCTGACCCATGGGCAAAGAAATTATGTCCAGGCCCAAGAGGTATTTGGGCCTAGGAGGGCTGGGTCTCAAGCCAGTTTTGAGTGGGCCTTGAGCGGACTGATGGGCCAGGCCATAGGTCTGGCCCATGGATCAAGGCTGGGCTTCAAAATGACAGCCTAGGCCCAGGGTCCTAGGTTGGATTAGGGACCGGGCCTAACCAGGCGGCAGACCATTTTTATATCTCTGCTCTCTCTATCTCTTTCTATTCTCTCTCTTCCACCTCATTAAAGATCAAAATATAGATAATATATTAGAAAATGTGTCACTGCTCATTTTTATATTGTTCTGGCTGTGAGGTAATACTAACAAAACAATGGCCTTAAGTCAAGGCCTCTTAAATTAAGTTTAACTTTTATAGTATTAGTAGTTTAAGAAAAAAGTAAATTACATTGATTTTTTTTTTTTTAAGATTTATATAAAATATAGTAGGTTCTACTAGTTTACTATAATGACTTTGAGATCCCTTAAGATTTTAATTTACATAACACTTAACTTATTTTTTTGTTAGTAATTCATTAGTTATATAGATAAAAAAAAAAAAAATTACCATATCTTTTATACTGAAATGTTTATTTTATCTTGTTTGGTTTTGTGTTTTTGCATTATTTACATTAGTTTCGATCTTTTTTTTGGGTGAGTATTAGTTTTGATCTTTTTAAACTTACGAAAAGGGATATCAGTGTAATTATACTAAAATTATGAAATTGAGAGAGAGAGGGGTTTGGAGTTGTGAACAAGGATGGAACCAAGATTTTGTTATTGTAGGGGCGAAAAGACATCTAAATTATGTATGCACATAAAAATTTAAATATCATAAAAATAATTTTTGGTAGAAAATAAAAAGAGAATGCAATATGAGAAAAAAATAAGATATATATCTTTTATACTAAAAGACTATTTTATTTATAAAATAATATATATATATAAGTATTATGACAAATATAATTTTTCACAAAAACAGGGACCTAGCCCTCCATAATCTTCTATTAAGGTCTCGTTTGGCAAGTAGCTGTTTTAGTCTAAAAGTCAAAAAGTTACTAAAAAAACTAAAAAGCCAACAACTTATACAAAAAGCCAAAAATTCTCTTTTCTCTCTATTTTTTGCACATCTTTTCATAAAAAGCCAAAAAGTCACCCCAAACATACTAATTTTTTTACCTCATATTTTAGCTAAAAAGCCAAAAAATTACTAAAATAACATATTTCCAAACAAGGCCTTGATCTTCTATTAAGCATAGTGCGAGAGGGGGTTGGAGTTGTGCATAATGCGAGCGACGTTCATTTCTGTAGGGGCTGGTGTGGGCCTGAAATTATGAATTTTACTTGGGGCGGACCTCAAGACTTGCAACAATGGGCCAAAAAATCACAGGTGACCCAAAAAAATAAATAAATAAATAAAAAGCTTCATAATTATAATAATAACAAAAAAAAAAAAAAATAGAGCTCATTTTCTTAAGCTACATGTTAACAAAATTTATTAAAAAAAAAAATGGTAAATATAATAGGAAAAATTACTCATAGGTCCCATATTGGAAAATGTTACTCCATCTAGTCCTGAATGTTTTTTTATAAACCATTTAGTCCTTTTTTTACATCAGAACATCATCATCAAAATAACATCAAACATCATCATCAAAACAATATCAAACATCAAAACATTAATCATTTAAACTGTCCTTGATGAGTTCTTGAACGAAAGGGCGAAGCACTTCGCTGTGAGGGAGACGATTGAGAATCTCCACAACGATGTTCCGGAGCTTGTGCTCTGCATTGCTGTTTCAATCACAAAAAAAAAAAAAAAAAAAAAAAACATTAAGTTCATCCACAAACAGGTTCAGATATAGAGAGAGAGAGAGAGAGAGAGATACGGAGGTCGGGTTCGATGAGATGGCGAGAGTGCTGCTCTAGATTCTGAACGGGACTTATGGCTGGTGGAGATTCAGAAACCCTAGCTTCGCTGCTGGGTGCAATTGGAGGAATTTAAACTGGGATTTTTTATTTCTAGGGTTTTTCTTTACAATCTAGACTATGTATAGTGAATATCTGGGATGTGATTGAGGTGAAGAAGAGTATGGAAATTGATGAGTGAGTTCGAATATGTAAACTAGGGTTTGGGAATGTTTGATGAATAATAATGGTTGATGAATAATGTTTGATGTTAAAGAATAATGTTTGATGAATAATGTTTCATGTTGAAGAATAATGTTTTGTTTTGATGTTTAATCGTTATTTTAAAAAGTGTTTAATCATTATTTTGATGTTGTTTTGATGATGATGGTATAATGTTTGATGTTGTTTTGATGATGATGTTTGATGTTGTTTCGATAATGTTACTCATAAATCTGATGTTTTGATGTTTGATGGATAATGTTTGATGTTTGATGAATAATCCTAATGTTTAATGGTTCAGAATCTGTGTTTGATGTTTGATGAATAATCCTAATGTTTAGTGGTTGATGCTTGATGAATAATCCTGGCGTTACTAATGTTTGATGTTGGATGAATAATGTTTGATGTTTGAAAAGAATGAAATTATAAAAAGGCCTGTAGTAAGCTTCTTGGGAAATAGGACCTATTAGTCCAACAAAAAACCTTCGGGACTAAATGGGTTAACATTCCCAAATTTAGGATTTATTGGTGCTTTCCCCAATATAATATACGAAAACAAGTGGCAATTAACCAACAAGATTAAATAAATAAAAAAAAAAGTATTTAAAGTAAGATTTTAACACTAATATATATATTTGTTTAAGATAATGTATTTTTGTTGTCTATTTTAGAGTGAATCTAATAAAAGTTCATAATAATAGGGTCTATTTTCCAAAATGAAATTGAGTTAAAATCAAATATTTTTATAAATAATTTCATTTAGTTGAGACTAGTTTTGTGAAATTTAACTTATGGGAAAAAAATTTAATTTTGCCATACACTTTAATTAAGAGTGAAAAATTTGACATGACATGTTAATAAGACACAAACTAAATATGGACAACAAATAACATGATATGATCACACCAAAAAATAAACATATTGAATTAGCGTTGAGGTAATTCTAATCAAACTCGAAATGAAACAACATGAAAATGACCAACACGATACGATACACATCCCTATTCTTAGCCCTTCCAACACCACCCATTGTTCATCACCACCACATTCAACCACCCAACCAAGGATAAAGCCAAAAAATAAGTTTACAGGGGTTAAAATAAGTGTAAAAAAGACAGTTCTCAGCACAAGGTTTTCAACATTACGTGATTTGGAAGTGTCAAATGTGGACAACTTTATCTCGTATTGAAAGACTGTTTTTGTGATTCGAACTATAGACACCTAAAATCAAATCAACACAATTTATGATTTTGCATAATATAATTGGGGATCATTCCCTATTCATTGCAAGATAGCTTTTGAAATAAATGAGTAATTGAAGTTGTTTTCAAAAAATTAGAGTGATCATTCCATATACATTGAGCTTATTTGAGATGTGGGTTGGCTTTTTGGTTTTTTAACTTTTTGACTATTTTAGTCTGGAGCTAAAAAGTCTCATTTGAGATAGGCTTTTTGACTTTTTTGACTTTTGTGAGAAAAAAAATGAAATGATTATGGATTAGATGTAACATTTTGTTCTATTTGGCTAAAATAATCTATTTTGTCTTATAGGATTATTTTAGCCTAAATGTTCTTCCCAAACAAGCTTATTGTAAAAATACTACTGAAATAGAGGTGAATAAAAGAAATTTTGAAATCATGGGGGGGGGCAATTTTATGTACATATCAAAATATTCTTAGAATTGATGGGTAATAATGTAATTTTGAAGAATTGACCACCCCATAGGCCATGGCACAGCTCCGTCCTTACACCCAACCTCCCACCAACGCTGTCCTTTGACCACCACCTTTCAAGGCCAACGACTATCTTTGGCTCTATATCAACTATGTTCAATCACCACCTTTCTTAACCAGCAATCACCTCTGACTATCATTTTCGAAAGCAATCTCATGCCTCCAAGCCACATAACAAACAGTAACCCATTGTCGTAGTATCACTTGATCACAACACAACAAGACTCAAGGCCCAACATCATACAACATATCAAGGATCCAATTAAGACAAAACATTAAGTAGAACAGCAAAAGGTTAATTTTAATTTCAAATCAAGAACACATAAAAATAAATAAATGGGCTCAATTTTACCACTTGTGATTTGACTCATTTGTAGGTTACCTCTATATTTTAATAATAGGTGTGGGGATATATTTTCTAAGTACCAACACGAGGCAAGGTGACGCCGACGTGTCAGCCGAGGTGCCACGTGTCGTGGTAGTTATGCCGAGGTGATCTCGGAGTTGCCGAGGTTATCTGCGAGAATACCAGAGTCCGAGATAAGCGGATAAGAGACAAGAGTCCTAGGATGAAGAAAGACTTCAGAATGGATAAGGGTAATACTCTTAGGGAGTTTATCCTTATCTCTTGAGAAATCCAAAGTAAGCACTGAATTGGAGTCCATAGAAGCTAGGCTTCTAGTGGGACTAGGATTGAGTAAACTATAAAAAAAAGGCATCCCCATGGGTCTAAGGTACGCAATTTTATACTTTGAGTAGTGAGTTAAGCACTTTGGCTATCTTTGAGAGATATACTGAATTGATCATCGGAGAGCCCTCGGGTGGAAGAACCACCGTCGGAGCCTTCTCTTTCTGTGCAGGACAGCAGGGTGCCATCTATTCTGCCAGTATTCTACAGCTGAATTACTAAACAGGCAGTGTGATCGGAAAATCACTCATACAATTTGGCGCCGTCTGTGGGAAAGAAAGACGAATAGATGGCCAGTAACGCATAGAAAGAAAAGATTGGGGACGGCACTCCCACTGGGAGCGAAAGACCTATTGATCTCGATGTCGAAGGAAACAACCGCAACACAGAAACTCGTGACCAGAATCACGGGGCGAAAGACGTCGGCCAGGAAGGCGACACTTCAAAGAAGGCGGATCAGAGCAGATACTACAACGAGGACAACCTCCAAGTATGGAGGGACAGGTGCCTACGGAGGGATGAAGAAGTAAAAGAGACGGCAGACAAGTTAGCAGACCTACAATCGATCGTCAACTTCATGATGCAAAACAACGTCATGCAGCCGCCATACCCACTGCACGACACACCAATACCAGCAACCAATGCCCAGAAGCAAGGGCAGAAAACAATTCCTGAAGCCCCTCAACACACTAGGAGTGGGAGGCACTCTCACCGGCCTTCCAGGGAAGTCGGACGAAAGGAGCCGATAAGGGAAGAGTCCCAAAAGACATATCACACAAAGGACGCAGAACCCAAGAAATATCGGCATGTTCAAGGGCAGGCATTATGCTTTGACACAACTCATGGGGAGAGATCGAAAAGGGCCCACCACAAGGCCAAGAGCAGTATGCCGAAGAAACTGAAGTCAGCAGATAGCCGAGCTCCTGGACGGAGCAAAGAAGACTTGAGAAACAACCTCAAGAGGAAGCAACAGAACGGAGAAGCCGAGGTAACCTCACCCGACAAGCCAAGGACACCATTCTCGATAGAATTGGACAAGCTCCAAGCACCAAAGAGATTCAGTATGCCGAGATTTCAAATATACGATGGTAAGTCAGACCCTAACTTTCATGTTGGATTATACTTGAACTCAATGGCATTGTATAGCGGAAACGAGCCGTTGCTCTGCAAAGTGTTCCCCTCATCCTTCGGGGAGATTGCATCAGATTGGTTCCACAAGCTCCCAAAGGGAAGCGTGAAGACTTGGGAAAGCCTGGCCGAGATGTTTGTGGCCAGATTCGTGACAAACAAGTTGCAGCCATTGAGGGTGGACGCATTGATGGCTCTGAAGATCAGCAAGGATGAAGGCCTTATGGCCTATGCAAAAAGGTACTATGAGGTGTTCAACCGAATACTCGAATGCAACCAGGAGGTGGCAGTCGTGTCTTTCAAGAACGGCCTGAAAGATGATTGTCCATTACAGAAGTCCTTGGCAAAGACATTGCCAAAAAGCATGGAGGAGCTCATGGCAAGAATAGAGAAGTATGCCAGAGCCGAGGAAGATACATCGGGGAATAAAGAGATAAAACAAGAAAGAACCAACGGCTCGCCGAAGCGAGGCCGAGGCAACAACGGGTTCAACAAACAAGAAACGGAATTGAGGGCCAAATAGGCAGTGACGACTGTGTTCCGAATCCCGGTCCACAAAGTCCTGGATCAAATCTGAAACCAACCCTATTTTAGAGCACCGGCAAAGGCCCCAGGAGAATACATGGGAAGGAACGTTGGTAGGCGTTGTGCTTACCACAATGAAGAAGGGCACCCAACCCAGAGCTGCAGAGCCCTAAGAGCACACTTAGAGGACTTAGTGAGACAAGGCCCTCTACGAGACCTTGTCGATGAAGCTAGGACAAGAGAGGAACAGGCAAGATTGCCTCAAGCACCAGCGGCCCCGCCTCCCCCAGCATAGCAACCACAGGCAAGGGGACCACGGGTGGTTAATGTGATCCACTCAAGGGTCAACGAGAATGAAGTCAGAGGAGAGACCCAGAGGGTAAGGCATTTACAGCATGTCTACCAGGTCGGGGAAAAGAGACATCGGCCAGAGGAGTACCAAGGACCGATGATAGCTTTTACTGAAGCCGACCTAGAGATGGTCCAACATCCGCATAATGATGCCTTGGTAGTATCCCTCTAGGTTGGGGAGTGCCAAGTAAAGCGCATCTTGATTGATCAAGACAGCTCTTGCGACATCATGTACGTTAGATGTTACAAGGAGCTGGGCCTTTACTCAAATGACATGGAAAGATCCAATGGCCCGATGGTCGGCTTCAATGGAACGCCGACATGGCCACTAGGCGCAACAAGCTTGGAAGTACAAGCCGGCACAAAGAAAATCAAGACGGAATTCATTGTGATTAACACACCCTCACCGTACAACACCATCTTGGGAAGGCCATGGTTGCATGCAATGGGGGAAGTTCCCTCAACATTGCATCAACTATTGCGGTTCCCAACAGAGCTTGGGATTGAAGAAATCAGAGGAGATCAACTGCACGCAAAAACTTGCTCCATGGCAGCAATGAAATCAACCTGCAACGTTCGGGAACCAGAGAAGGCAGAAATTGAAGAAGAGGACATGAAGGTCCTAGATGATGTCGGCAAGGAGCCAGCCAAGAAAAGTGAAGAAGCACTGAAGAAAATCCTCATCCAGGAGGGCGCTGAGGAACGCTTCTTTCTTCTCGGCTCGGGCTTAGCCGAAGAAGAGGAAAGAGAGCTGGAAGCTTTTTCAAGAAAAAACATTGAGGTGCTCGCTTGGACACCTTATGAAATGCCTGGCATTGACCCCGAGGTCACATGCCACAAACTCAACGTTGACAGGTCGGCCAAACCTGTAATACAACGAGCCAGAAGACCGACGTTGATGCACGTCGAAGTAGTGGAGGAGGAAGTAGACAGACTTCTGGAGGCCAGGGCCATCAGAGAAGCCAATTATCCGACATGGCTATCAAACACCGTGGTAGTAAAGAAGAAGAATGGTAAGTGGAGGGTCTGTGTAGATTTTACAAACCTGAACAAAGCTTGTCCCAAAGACATCTTTCCTCTACCCAAGATCGACCAGTTGTTGGATGCCACATCTGGACATGGAAGGATGAGCTTCCTGGACGCTTATAGGGGGTATCACCAAATAGTCATGTACCCCCCGGATGAGAAGAAAACAGCGTTCATCACTCCAAAAGGCCTGTACTGCTACAGAGTAATGCCTTTTGGGTTGAAAAACGCAGGAGCAACTTACCAAAGGCTGGTAACCAAGATGTTTAAACACTTGATTGGCCGAACAGTAGAAGTCTATATCGATGACATGGTCGTGAAGACCAAGGAACCAAAGGATCATCTTGCTGACCTAGAAGAGGTCTTTAACATACTCAAAACATATCGGCTCCGACTCAACGCATCGAAGTGCGCGTTTGGAGTCGGATCCGGTAAGTTTTTGGGGTACCTAGTGACCAGAAGGGGCATTGAGGCCAGCCCAGATTAGATCAAAGCCATCCTGGAGTTACAGAGTCCGACATCGGCGAAACAGGTTCAAATGCTTACCGGAAGGGCCGCAGCCCTAAACAGGTTTATAAGCCGAAGCTCAGAAAAATGTAAACCTTTTTTCAATCTGGTGAAGAAGGCCACAGACCTTTTATGGACTGAAGAATGTGAAGCCGCTTTGACCAATCTGAAGAAATATCTAACCACGGCTCCAGTCCTCTCAACGCTTGAACCTGGGGAGGAACTGTTTCTGTACTTAGCAGTTTCAGAACACGCAGTAAGTGCAGTGGTAATCTGAGAAGAGAAAGGAGAGCAGAAGACTGTTTACTATGCAAGTAAAACCTTGGCCGATGCAGAAACAAGGTATCTACCACTGGAGAAATTGATGCTGGCCTTAGTAATAGCTTCAAAGAAGCTGAACCATTACTTTCAGGCTCACAAGATTGTGGTGCTAACAGAGCACCCGCTGAAATCCTTGTTGCAACAAGGAGACTTAACAGGAAGGATAGCAAGATGGGCAGTGGCCTTGGGCCAGTATGACCTAGAGTTCAGGCCGAGAACAGCAATTAAGGGCCAAGTTTTGGCCGACTTCGTGGCCGAGTTCACGCCAGAATCTATCGAACATCAGGCTCCGGTGAGCCAAGATGAACAATGTCCAAACAAGGAAGGAGAAGCCCAGCCAAAAGCAAAAGAACCAAGGAAGAAAAAACTCAGACCCTACAGCATTTACATCGGCGACTCCTTTCGACTTTTCGTTGATGGGAGCTCAAACCGGCAGGGAGCAGGGGCAGGAGTAGTATTGATATCTCTAGATGGAGAGATAGTAGAACAATCCATCCGTTTGGGGTTCAAGGCCTCCAACAACGAAGCAGAATACGAAGAACTAATTGCAGGGCTGAAGCTGGCAGCAGCAGCAGCAGCAGAAGCAGATGAGGTAATAGTTTTTTGTGACTCACAGCTTATTGTTAACCAGTCAACAGGAGAATTTGCAGCCAGAGACGAAAGGATATCGGCATATGCAAAAGATGTCATCAGATTGGCAGCCTTATTCCAGAATTGCCGACTACTCCAAGTAAGCCGAGATGATAACAGCCACGCCGACGCGTTGGCCAACCTGGCAAGTTTAATACAGACTAGAAAAACAAGGACAATAATGATTGACTATATGTCGGGCCCGAGCATAGAACCACGGAACACAGAGCAGGAAGCAATGTGTGTGGACATGGGACCAAGCTGGATGGATGCAATAGTTGCATTCCTGAAAGAAGGAAAGCTACTAGAAGACCGCAAGGAGGCACACAAAGTCAGATTGAAGTCGGCAAGATTCAGTCTGACAGCAGACAGACATCTCTACAGAAGGTCCTTCACTGGACCCTTTTTAAGGTGCGTACACCCTTTGCAAGTTGAAGATTTTTTATATGAAATTCATGAAGGAGTTTGTGGAAGCCACGCTGGGGGCAGATCACTAGCTCACAGGGCCATTACCCAGGGGTATTGGTGGGCCTACATGCAAAAAGATGCAGAAGCATACGTGAAGAAGTGCGAACAATGCCAAAGGTTTGCACCTTTGATACACCAGCCAGCTGCTAACCTGAATCTAGTATCCAGCCCTTGGCCATTTGCCCAGTGGGGCCTGGATCTTGTTGGCCAACTTCCCCAGGCAACTGGGCAGAGAAAATACTTGTTGGTAGCAACAGATTACTTCACGAAGTGGATAGAGGCAGAACCTCTTGCCAAAATCCGAGATGTGGATGTCAAGAACTTTATATGGAGAAACATTATCACCAGATTTGGGATTCCAAGAGCAATAGTTGTCGACAACGGAACGCAGTTTGACAGCAAACTCATCAAGAATTTTTGTGCGAAATTCAAGATCAAGAATTACTTTTCAACACCAAGTTTTCCCCAAAGTAATGGACAAGCTGAAGCATCCAACAAAGTAATTTTGGATGGAATAAAGAACAGGCTGCAGGCAGCAAAAAGAAAGTGGGTAGACGAATTGCCCAACGTGCTTTAGGCATATCGGACTACGCCGAGAAGATCAACAGGAGAATCCCCCTTTGCCATGGCTTATGGCACAGAAGCAGTCATCCCACTGGAAGTCGGCATCCCAGGGATCCGAACCCAGGGAGTTGAGAATGGGACTAATGATATACTCTTAGCCCGAGATCTGGATCTTTTGGAAGAACGAAGAGAAAAAGCTGCAATTCAGCTTGCAGCATACCACCAACAGCTTGCCAGAGCTTACAACAAGAAGGTCAATCCAAGGGATTTTCAAGTCGGCGACCTAGTCCTGAGAAAAGTCGTCGGCAACAAGAAGGATCCCAGAGAAGGCAAGCTTGGCCCAAACTGGGAAGGATCCTACAGAATCACTTCGGTATTAGGCAATGGAGCCTATCGACTTGAAGATAATGAGGGCAAAGCATTGCCTAGACCATGGAACACTTGTAATCTGAAATTTTTCTATCATTAGATGTTCCTTGTTATTTTTTCAACGTCATCAATAAAATCATAGCAGAATTCCTCTACACTGATAAAAGATGCGCAATATTTTTTTTTGAATAATGAGAACCCAAGTGGAACTCAGGTTCACATTGGAGGCAAAGAGAAGAAGAATATGCTTAACACTTGTTGAAATTTATAGCAATTTACAAGTTGAAGTTAAGCCGAGATTATTCCTTATATTCACTTGTTAAAATTTGTAGCAATTTACAAGTTGAAGTTAAGCCGAGATTATTCCTTATCTTCACTTGTTGAAATTTGTAGCAATTTACAAGTTAAAGTTAAGCCGAGATTATTCCTTATCTTCACTTGTTGAAATTTGTAGCAATTTACAAGTTGAAGTTAAGCCGAGATTATTCCTTATCTTCACTTGTTGAAATTTGTAGCAATTTACAAGTTGAAGTTAAGCTGATTCCTTATCTTCACTTGTTGAAATTTGTAGCAATTTACAAGTTAAAGTTAAGCTGATTCCTTATCTTCACTTATTGAAATTTGTAACAATTTACAAGTTGAAGTTAAGTCGATATTACTGTTTCTCTTCGCTTGTTGAAATTTGTAGCAATTTACAAGTCAAAGTAAAGCCGAGGCTATTGCTTAAACACTTGTAGAAATTTGCAAGTTGGTTAACTCGAAGAAGATGCTTAACACTTGTTGAAATTTGTAGTAATTTACAAGATGACGTTAAGCCGACATATGATCATCTGTTGAAATTTGCAGCAATTTACAGGTTGAAGTAAAAGCTAAGTATATTGTTTAAACACTTGTTGAAATTTGTAGCAATTTATAAGTAGATCATTGTTTAGCACTTATTATAACTTGAGAAAAGTTTATAGGTTGAAATTAAAACAGTATGTGTTTTACACTTGTTGAAATTTATGAAAAGTTTGCAGGACAGTATCTTGCCGAAGTAAAGCTTGTAGTTATTATACCTGAGGTATGTAACCCCGAGAAGATTGCACAAAGGAGGCAAAGTATGAAAGGCATGCAAAATATTCTAAGTATAGAATCATACAGAAGTAATCAAGAGAAAATAAAAATTGAGGCATTCAGACAATACAGTTATAGTTTTTTATTAAAGAGGGAACAATCAAAGCGTAACTGTTCAGAAGAAGGCACATCGGCCACGCAAAAGCTCACAAAGTACAAAAGAAATGAAAGAAAAGACATTTAAACTAAGATTCCTCAACAGTGGCAGTTGGTTGAGTTTGAGGTTCAGATGATTGCTGGGTCGATGTCTCGGCTGCCTTTTTTGCCACGATCTCGGCATCAATTTCGGCAAGTGTTTGATCAAGACTTTTATCGGTAGAAGGAACGTCAGATGATGCTTGCTCAGGAGTAGCCTCCTTGACAACCTCCTCATCCTCCTCCTCATGAGTCAAGTCTAGGACTTGATCATCCTGAAGAGGAGATTTGGTCTCATTGGCGTCTTTAGGCTTCCTTACTAAAGCCTCATCATCATCCTTATCCTCATCCTCAGATTCAGACTCAGATTCGTCTTTAGCTTGACTTGGAGGTGGAGGTGGAGGGAATGGAAGAGGAATAGCGTCGGCTTTACGTAGTGGTGAATCATTAGGGATATTGAGCTTTTTTTCCAGGGACATCCAACCAAGGGAGAAGCCCCTGTTGCATGCCTGCCTGACTTGTAATTTGTAATCCTCTGTAACGTCGGCCATTCCCTGAGCATAGGCCTTTTCGTCGGTCGCTTTGATTTCAGCGTCTTTAGTGATCAAGGCCTCCTGAAGTTCCTTTTCAGCTTGGGCCTTTTTTTCCTCGGCCTCTCTCTTCTCGGCCTCGGCGACCTTCCTTATGGCCTCGGCAGATTGGGCTTTTTCCTCGGCTATCTGTTGGGCCTTAGTGGCAGCCTCGGCCTGGTCTTCCAGCTTCTTCATTTTTAATTGAAGGCTTTTATTGGTCTTCTGAAGGGAAGAAAACTCCCTCTTCATCTCGGTCAACTTCTCTCGATTTTTAAACAATTGCATTAAAAAAGAATGGGCATGTTGGATGGCCTGAAAGAAAACAGAAGTATTAGAAAATATTTTAAGTGTGAAACAGAAAGAAAGAAAAAGTACCAAGCAGGAACACTTACTTGAACTGAGTGCTGTAGCATTAGAGCATAATTCTCGTACTCACTATACCCGGCATTTCGCTCCAAATCGCCAGGAAGAAGCAGTGCCGTACTAAGGGCAACGCCAACATTAATGTCATCGGCGCTTTCACTGGTCATAATTGGCCTATCTTCCAAAGTAATTTGGGGGGCCCAAGGGACATCAGGTTTTTTGGACTCCGGGGTAGTTGCTGAGGACGACCTCGGCTTCTTTGACTTTGTGGACTTAGAGGGTTGGGCTTCAGCAGACCTTTTGGCAGAAACAGAAGAAGTCTTCTTACTCTCAGCCAGTTTGGAAATAGGCAAAGTGTCCTCAGATTCAACCTGAGTTACTTTGGCCTTTGACTAAGCTTTCTTGGTTCTTTTCGGCTTCGGTGAGGGCATGATTTGCGATGGTTGATCGTCGACATCGGTAGGGCGGTCGGTTAGGAGATCTTCAGCAACAGGTTTTGGCCGACCCATCTCAGCAGTTCAGACAAGTCTTCGCCGACGTTTCCGTTCAGGTACAGGGATCAAGTATGGAGCCGAAGTTGATGGCTGATCAGCTGGATCCGATGTTGATCTTTGATCTGTTCGGGATGCAGACACAGTTTGGGTTGTGGCAGAAGGTGGAGAAAGGCTTGTCTTCTTCCTTTTAGGGACGTCAGGCAAAATCGACTTGTATGTTGGAATGAAGTTAAGAAGCAAAGGCGCTTTCCTTTTCTGGACTGGCAAATCCAAAAGCTTCTTCAAATCCTTGCTGGGGACGTAGGATTGGCAAAAGCTTTTCAGTGGCTTACGAACATCTGCAAGAAGAACAGACATTAGAAATAGACAGAGTATTGAGGACTTGAAAAGAAACAACTAAGTATTGACACTGGGCTCTTACCGTTGCCCTCTTTAACTGACCGAGAAAGAGGGTAGAGATGGGCATTCTCGTCTGGGGCAAACTCCCAATTTCCCGAGGTAATGAGGTAGTCATCTCCAGCCCCCTTGTTAGAGTCTGGGAGATCGGCTACAATTTTGAACTCTGTAGACCTCGGCTTAAGATAATAGACGTAGCCTTTTTCTTTCAGATTGAGGGCACACATGGTGTAACAGTACTGAATATCAGCTAAAGTTATCCTAACATTTTCCTGTTTGGCTAAGGCTATAATACCATTAATCACTCGATAAGAGTTAATGATAAGTTGCATGGGGTTTAACTTATAGTAATGGAGAACTTCACGAAAAATGGGATTAAGTGGAAGCCGAAGTCCACATTCAGTAAAAACAACAATGGGAAAGGGCATCGTATCATCTGTGGGCATGATAGAGTCGTCATCCCCAGCTAGTCTCAGATGGATGTCGGCAGGAATGGCGAACTCTTCCCTAAAGTATTCAAGTTTGGTTGGGGTATCTACCCTATGTTTCCACATGTCCATAATGTCGGCGTAGAGGTATTCGACTTCAGAAAGGGGATGTTCTTAAAGGGTTTTTAAGACCTCGGCAAAACCTACGTAAATACTGGTAAGGGTTGTTTCAGTTTTTCCTAAGAGTTGGTAGGTTCTATAAACGAATCCCAAAATTGAATCTATGAAAGCAAAGATTGGGGGCACAGATCTGGAAGGAAACACAGAAAACAAGAAACAAAGAATAAAGTTTCAGAATCAAGAACAGAGGTAGGGTTCTCAAAAGTATAAAGAATACAGGAGATATAGGGTCAGGAACAGTGACAAAAAAGTGGTGAAACAGTGCAAGTGTTCAAGACATGGACAAAAGCAAAATTAAAGCATTCAGATATGTGGTTCGCAAGATAGATGTTTGAACAAGACAGTAATGGCAAACTAATAATGAAGAAATATCAAAGGCGTTAAGAACGAAAGGAACGGTGGCTTACCAGGAAAAATGAAGCCGGTATAAAGATTGCCGAAGTCAGGCGACGGTTGCAGACACAACGGAATGACGAAAGCTTCACTGGAATGGAAGAATGATAGCAGTTGCAGAGCTTGAGGTTTGAGCAATGACAGATTCAAGGGAAAGAGTTTAGAGAGAGAAAAAGTAAGTAAAATCGATTACAAAAGTGAAGGGACAAAAGCAAGAGGCAAAAGTTTTGTCAAAAAACTTGAAACGGCGGCAAAAATAGAAGCATTTATTACGCCTGGAAGATCGCATACGTCAGACGGCGCAGACAGATGCAAGACGGCTTACAAGCGCGTCACAGGCACGAGCCAATGAAGATGAAACACGTAAATAGAAACGGTTGAAAAGTGATGCATGACAGCTCATGCGCGTAAAAAAGTTCATTAGAATTCTTGTTCTTGAAAGAAGACATATCGGCCTGAAATGAACGATCTCGGCTGAAGAGTTCTTATGCCGATGTACTAGAAAGAGGAACGATATAGGTTCCATCACCTCAGAATACCGAGGTAATAGAACCTAGGGGGCAGTTGTGGAAATATATTTTCTGAGTACCAACACGAGGCAAGGTGACACCGACGTGTCAGCCGAGGTGCCACGTGTCGTGGTAGTTATGCCGAGGTGATCTCGGAGTTGCCGAGGTTATCTGCGAGAATACCGGAGTCCGAGATAAGCGGATAAAGGACAAGAGTCCTAGGATGAAGAAAGACTTCAGAATGGATAAGGGTAATACTCTTAGGGAGTTTATCCTTATCTCTTGAGAAATCCAAAGTAAGCACTGAATTGGAGTCCATAGAAGCCAGGCTTCTAGTGGGATTAGGATTGAGTAAACTATAAAAGAGAGGCACCCCCATGGGTCTAAGGTACGCAATTTTATACTTTGAGTAGTGAGTTAAGCACTTTGGCTATCTTTGAGAGATATACTGAATTGATCGTCGGAGAGCCCCCGGGTGAAAGAACCACCGCCGGAGCCTTCTCTTTCTGTGCAGGACAGTAAGGTGCCATCTATTATGCCAGTATTCTACAGCTGAATTACTAAACGGGCAGTGTGATCGGAAAATCACTCACACAATAGGCAACAAGCTTTAATTGTTTTGATACTTTGTTCTATTTCATTAAAAATTATTCAAACTAACAAAAAGCGATTAACACATTTGTTCTAACAGAGTTGAAATCAAAATTCAAAATAGAAAGACGGGAATGACACTTCTTCATCTTTTTTTATTGTAAATCCTAACTAAAGCCAATTATACACATTATGGTAAACATAATTATACTCATAATAAAATCAAATTAATTATACACATTATTATACACATAACATAATATCTATTTAGTAATTTATATTTTTCGGTTAATTATATACATGATAAAAATTAAATTACAAATTAGTTAATATTATTTGGCATGCACTGTATAAGTGTACTTATTTAGATGTGTGCACTTATTTGGGTCACATTACCTCTCTATTTTTCTGCATGTCTTTTCATAAAAAGTCAAAAAATATATTTATTTGGATCATCTCAAATATCTCATTAATTTAAGTTCAATTTAATTAATATTTGATTAAGTATAAAATTACATAAACATTTAGCAAAGAACGAATATTAACATATGAGAGAAAGTGGATAAGAATAGGAAGATACAGGGAGCCAATTTAAGTCACATAGTATTTATCATTAGCGATGTTAATATTACATTTTAGTCCAAAAGTCGAGTGAAACTATTTACCTATTATTAAAATACATGGCGAAATAAATTTGGCTCAAACCATAATTAGGGGTGAGCATGGTCCGAATTGGATCGGATTTGAGTAAAATCAGGACCAATCCGTTATTTACGAATCCTAAAAAATTGGAACCAGTCCAATCCGTTTAAATCGTGGAACCAATCCGAACCAATCCATTTAAACACGGATTAGATTGGTTTAGGAACACGGATTTATATAATTAAATAACAAAAAAATATATATAACACTTTATTTTCATAAAAATATAAATATAGCATTATATTAGTTTCACAATAGCAACATGTCTTTTCATAATAGTAACAAACTGTTCTAAAATTTAAACAACCATAAGGAAACTAGTTTCACCATAAGTATTTAGACCATTACAAATTAACACTAAAAACTAGCAAATAAAACTAATAAAAGAAAATACCATGCAAGTTTAGGTGTGGATTTAAGTTTTATATGAAATAAGAGAAGATACAATGCAGGAGGGTGTACAACAAAAATATATACTATTTGTATACGGTCCGGATCGGTTCTAATCCGGAATCGTGGGGTTCAATCCGGAACCAATCCGTGAACTACGGATTTTTAATTTTTCAATCCGGAACCGAACCATAGATTCAAAAAATCAATCCAAACCTACTGGATTGGACTGGACTGGACTGAATCGGATTACGGATTTCACGGATTCCTTACTTAGCCCTAACCATAATAGCTAAATGGAACAAAGATGTGGTTAATCATTGAGAATAAAAAAATCCATTGACATGCCGCCTATAATTACACAAATGATAAATGTAAATTTTTTTTATAAAAATTAGAGTGAATTATATTAAGAGTCTTGTAATTTGAGATTTATATTATTTTGATTTTTGATTTTTTAATTGTAATAGATTTAATCTTAAATTTTGAATCTCATTCCAAAGAAAGATAATTGAGGACATCATTGCCCCATTTCAAGAGTAAAATTGTTAATTTGATAAAATATAAACTAGTTTGACAAAAATAACTACCAAAAATTTATTTCTATTCACAGAATATAAAATTATATAAAAATAATAAATCTCGTACATTTTTATTTATTTTTTATTTTTTATCAAATCAATTTTTAGTATGTGTTTACATAATGATCATGTAATGGGTGATTATTTTTGTTGATATTTTTTTATGGTTATCATGTAATATGGTTATTAGGTTTTTAGGCCCCGTTTGTTTTCAGAGATAGAATGGAGGAGATTGATAGTGAGGGGATTAATAATGAGGGGATTGATAGTGAGGGGATTAAGTAAAATTGTGTTTGTTTTAATGATAGTTGTTAGTGTAGAGATTGTCAAGTTATTTTTATATAAAATAAATATAAAATAATAAAAAAAATTAAAAATTAATGTTTTAATAAAAATACCCAACATTTAAAAAAATTTAAAAAAATAAAAATAAAATAAAAAATTTCCAGAAAAAAAAAACAAATAAAATAATGATTTTTACTTAACAAAAAATACAAAAAATTAAACATTAATGTTTTAAAAAAAATGCTCGACATGTAAAAAATAAAATTAAAAAAAAAATTTCTAGTCCGCCGGACTATTTTTTTAATACCAAGTCCTGGAGGCCTATCCGAGTCCCCTTGGGGAGACCCATCCTAATCCGGAGCTTACTATCAATCCCCTCCCCATCTCTCAAAACAAACACAATATTAGTGGGTCCCACCTCACTACCAATCCCAATCCCAATCCCAATCCCCCCTCTAACTCTCTAAACAAACGGGGCCTTAATGTATAATAAATATATGTAATATATGAAATATTTTTAGTTTTGAATTTTTGATTCAATGGAATGGTTTAATAATGATATTAAAATTGTTGTCATGTTTGATTTTTGAAAAAATAAAAACTAATTTAACGAAAATAACAATCAAAAAAATTATTCAAAAAAAAAAACTATTCTACCCTCCCAAAAGATAAAATTATATAAAAATGAGATGTTTTTAATTTTTTTTTCACCAATTTAATTTTTAGTTTTTTAGAAAAATTTTCTGAAAATAAATTCTGAAAACCAAATTAAATAGAATTTTATAACAAAAAAGGTTCTAAGATTATTCATTAAAAAAAAAATGCCATTATATTTCAAACAACATATAAGTTAACCAATACAAAATAAGTTGTATGACGACTTTGCCTTTCAAACGGAGCAACAATGCCTTCAACTGTCCTTATTTAGAACGAGATTCAAAATTTAGGGTCAAATGTATCACAATTGAAAGGTTATGCCAAAGTGACCACTACAAGAAAATATGCTTTTGGCGACTAAATTTTTAGTCGCCAAAAGTCTCTTTTTAGTCGCCAAATGTCGAATTTTAAGTTTTCCCGACTAAAAATTTTGGTCGCCGGTGTTGTCGCCTATACTTCGTCGCGCATACCTTTGGCGACTAAAAAACTGTTGGTTGCCAATAGATAGGGCTTCAGCGACTAAACTTTTAGTCGCCATTGCTCAATTCCATTTTTGGAAATTATACCTTTGGCGACTAAACTTTTAGTCGCCAATAGTTAAATTTTTTTTTTATTATTTATACCTTTGGCGACCAATAACTTTAGTCGCCAAAAGTATATGAAAAAAAAAAAAAAATTTCAACCTGTTTGCTCCCAGCTGGTTTCGAACACGCGACGTTCCACTACCACAGGCCAAACCCTTTGCACAACACTCCCTCCACTATGCCAGCACATCATCACATGAACATATATGCAATATATATTATTTATATAGTATATTAACCGCAATTAATACAAAATAATATTTATAAATATAATTTTTTTAATTCAATATAATTTATGTCAAAAATAATTTATTTACTAAAAAAAAAAATTAGGCGACTTTTGGCGACTAAAACCATTATTTAGTCGCTAATTGTATTATTTTGGGCTACTAATTATTTATTTGTCGCAAAAAAAAAAGTTCTCAATTAAAAATCAGCGCTTTTGGCGACTAAACAGAAATTTCGTCGCCAAAACCCTTACTTTGGGCTACTAAAATGGAGTTTGGTCGGCAAAACCCCCACTTTCAGCGACTAAATTGTTGTTAGTCGCCAAAACTGCTATAATCAGCGACTAAAGCTGTTTTTAGTCGCTAAAAACCGTGACATTTGGCTACTAAACAAACTTTAGTCGCTGAAAACCCTATATTAGGCGACCAAAGTTCCTTTTAGTCGCTAAAAATCACACC
The DNA here is from genome assembly GCA_036172215.1 of Camellia granthamiana. Taxonomy (NCBI): domain Eukaryota; kingdom Viridiplantae; phylum Streptophyta; class Magnoliopsida; order Ericales; family Theaceae; genus Camellia; species Camellia granthamiana. Next base: position 27,651,555 of record CM069907.1, read on the forward strand.
TTCGGCGACTAAACTCTTTTAGTCGCTGAAAACCTGCTTTTCGGCGACAAATTCAATTTTAGTCGCCATTTCATGCACTTTCAGCGACGAAATTTCATTTTTTGGTCGCCAAAAGTGTTTTTTGTTGTAGTGGACGCAACTCTCAGATTGTAGGGGCTATTAATGTAATTTGCCCTAAAAATTATCAGTGGTGCTACATACCACTAAAAAGGGATCACAATGAGCTGGCAGTGCTGAAAATTAAAAAAAAAAAAAAGAAGGGTAAAACATCACATCAATTGGGGCTACAGTATTTTTAGAGTTATTAGAGCTCATTATTTTAGAGCTCTTAAACAATTTTCAAAAATTATAGTAAAATAACATTTTTTAAGGGTAAATTACAAATGCAGAGGTTTGCTTAAAGTATAGATTGGCCTCTGTAATTTCGAAAATTACAAATACCCTATTGTCAGAATTTTTATTTAACAGAATTAACTAAAAAAATGAAATTCATAATTGCTCTCCTATAAAATAATAAAATTACCTAAATTATTAATTGAAACATATTTATAACATTATTAAAAAATGTTAATTGATTTGATGATTTATTAATAAAATCGGCGATTTGTTATAAAATTAGAAATTTCAATTGATGGAATGTAATCTTTCGAACTACAGGGGAGTGATTCGTATTATAATCAAACCTTAGGGGTGTATTTGTAATTTATCTTTTTTTAAATGATAAATTATAAATATACTCATGAGATTTTACTTAAAATACGGATTAATCCATGTAATTCTGAAAATTATAAATATTCCATAGTCAAAAAAATTTATTTAAAAGAATTAAGAGAAAAAATAAAATTTGTAACTACTCCTCTATACAACAATAAAATAATACAATTCTGATCAGTGCCTCGAAAAAAAGGGGCACGAATGCCCCGAATTTCCCAACAAGGCAAAAAAAAAAAAAAAAAAAAACAAAGTTACCAGTTTTAGAAATTAGGGGCATTAGTGCCCAGTTTTTTAGTGCCACAAAACATTATTCAAAATAATATAAATAATTAACTGAAATATATTTATGATATTATTAAAAATTATTAATTAACTTAATAATTTATTAATAAGATGAGTCATTTGTTATGAGAATAGAAATTTGAAAGGATAAAATGTAATTTTTAAAATTACGAAGAACAACTCATATTTTAAATAAATTTTAGGGGAGGAAATGTAGTTATAATTTACCATTTTTCAGAAGATGATTCATTGCAATGGGCGCCATCTAGGCATCTTATCTCCTATAATTAGCCAAACTTCCATTCAAGTTTCTATTGATTTCCCAAAACCAAATAGAACCCCCAATCATTGTACTCACTTTCCATCCATGATTGCATGTTCCTCCTATATACTATTTATCAAGAAGCCTCTCTCTCTCTCTCTCTCAATGACCATGTCTGAAAACTCATCACCAACATCATTATCAGAGACTCCATTCCCAACCAGTCCAAATGTTCAGTTAGTTTCAAAATCCTTATCCGACAGGCTTCTAGGCAAATACTTTGATGCTTCGGAGTTCGACTTCGATTACCAACAGAGTGGTCTATGGTCTCCTCCGGTTCCCCGGAGAGTGTTCTTGGACTCCCCCGGCAACATTTGCTCTGACGATGACATGCTCGCCAAACTCAACAATTTGAAGAAGAAAGTTCACTGGTTTACATGCCACACTTGTTGTTTCAATGTAAGAACTTGTTCCTATTCTCTATAAATTTATCAAAATAAATAAATAAATAAATAATAATAATAATTACTCAGAATTTAAAATCTAAAGATATGATTCATTCTTATTGTGTAATTTCAATTATGGGTAGTTTTGGGGATATCTTTTTGGATTAGATAGCATTTTGAATCTGTATAATCTCATTCTATATACACAGATATGCATAGTATGTTTTAAATTTGATTTTTGGTGCTTTCAAGCTTGATATTTTTGGGTTAGATAGCATTTTGAATCTGTATAATCTCACTCTATATACACAGATATGCATAGTATGTTTTGAATTTGATTTTTGGTGCTTTTAAGCTTGATATGCTTTTTGTCTCTTTGCAGCCCTTTTGGTGCTATTGAAGGAAGTGTTTAGTGTGCCAATGTTGCTTCTCTTCATACGCTATTCAAAAGCATGTTTTGCCTACAAGCTACGTACTCAGAATTTGTGTTTAGAAATTTATTTTGAAAAATCAAGATATTGTTTAGATTTATTATAGGTGTGAGTCTCGCCAAATGAGACTATCTAGATTACTCATGATATTTTGGATAAATTCTCAGATATAATATAATTCACATGTTGGAATATAGTGTGAAATTTTACGTCATGAGATTCTTTATCTCAAAATGTCACTGTTTCTTATCCCAATGCATCTCAACCATAGGATCATATTTTAAAATTAATTTATATCGAGATTTGCATATGATCCATTAATTGGGTGTATGTTGAAATAGAAAGACACAAGAATTTTGAGTCAAAGAATGACTCAATTTCACTCGAACTAGTAGGTCACCAAAATTCACTTAAAAAAATATATGGGTTTATATAGTTAGTAGGGATCTTTTGTCGCAAAATCCCTCTCCACCATATGATGAGACCCAAAAACTCGTCTATGTCATAAAATGATTGTATTAGAATACAAGGTAGAGGAGATCCTGGACAGAAAATCTGATCTCATGTATGTTTTATACTAATAGATATATCGTGTATGTGTCTGTTTTCTTTCAATGAATGGGTGCATTCTCTCATTGTTCATTGATACTATGTTTCTTCTATCATCATTTCACAATCACAACATAATAATGAGCTTGTTTGGTGCAACTTGCAATGTAAAAGTATATATCAAAAACGCCTTTCTCCTTCTTCTCAATAATGAAATTATTTAATTTATTCTTTTTTCATAAATTGTAACACAGAAACTTCAACAGATTCTAAAAAAGAAGTGAGAAAAAGATAAGTAGCGCCAGCAAGCACCCAATCAGGGCCAACCATCTTTGAGTAAAGTAGTCCTTCAAGATTTGAACTGTTCTGCAAACATTGCTTGCTTTAGATAACAGAAAGGAATTTGCAGATTGGTTTGGTTCCCTTCCATACCAAAGCTAGACCTTTGCTTTTGATCCAACAGATAGGGACGTTGCATAACAGTTGATTTTTCTTGGATTGAAAATAAGTGGGACCTATGGGTACTAGGTTCCAAATCTTCCAATCCTTCATACAGTGTTTGATTTTCCTTATTTTTTATTTTTTTATCTTTCTCTTCAAAACAAAGATCAATGATGCAAATTGGTTTAAAAATGAATCCTATGAACACGGGTTTCAAGAATCAATATCATTTCGTGTTTGAATGGCCAAATATGTGCATATTTGTAATTTAAACACTGCGCAAAAATCGTAGACTGTTACATTTTAAATATAAAAAAAAAAAAAGAAAAAAAAAAAAGGAATTGATATTCATACTCAATTTTAATCTGTCTCTTAGACTCTTGTGTTGAGGAAAGTTAAAAAGACCCAAAAAAAAAGTATGAGATGGTTAAAGTGAAATGCCAATATAAGTTTTCAAGAAAAAATTAGCGTACATTTTAGGGAGAATAAAAGCTAGATTGTTTCCATTTTCTTTTTGTTTTCTATTCTTTGGGGGGAAAAAAATAGAAGCATATGGAAAACTTATAGTAAATGATTTTCTAAAATTATTTGGATTTAAAATTTAAAAAAAAAAAAAACATTTTATCCTACATTTTAAATTGTTGCTATGAATTTCAGAAAACTGTTTTCACACAATAAAAATATTAGAAGTAATTCAATCATTAGGTCACTTAATCCGTAGTCTAAGGCCTATAAAAAAAAACAAAAAAATCTTAACAACCAAATATTTTATTGTCAAATGCCTAGTAGAATAAGATATCATTTTTAAATTTTAGCCTAAAATCTCAAAAAATCTTGACAAAAAACAATATGAAGTTCATGAATGTTTTTAAACTTTTGATTATTCTTGTTTTCAAAAATATGAATTTTTTTTTACAAAAAAATAAAAACTAAACCAAATAAATCTAGGGCTATCATAGTACTTTAAAAAAAAAAATTGATCTTGGGTATTATTAAAAGGGCTCTTGACTACAACTTTTATTGACCGAGGCTAACCAAAAGCTAGTACATGAATTTAACAGTGACCCATCAACAAACTTACGCATTAACTAACAAAAGGAATTTTCAGTCTCTCTTTTCTGCTAAAGCCAGAGATTTTTTTTTTAAGCCTGAAATACACCACACAACACAACTCTTATTTTTAAATTTCAAAGTCCGAATCTGATGAACTTGTCTTTTGTCTGTTCTAGATTGGATTAGATTCCTCCTTCCCTAGCTTTTTTACTTTTTTTTAAAATATATTTATTAATTTTAAAATAATGGTAGGGTAGAGTCTCTCTCTATTTTTTCTTTAATTTTTAATTAAAAGTGAATTTCTTACTTAATTATTTTTATTACAATTGGTAGGAAGAGAATAGAAAAAAGAAAATTGAATAGTATAGTGATAAAAATCAAAATCAATGAGCCCAATAACTTCTAGATCACCAACGAAAGATAAGTCATATCTAATATAATTTCCAACCATGTAGTACATACAAAAGTGTTGTTGAATAATTTTCTGTCTAGAGTGGTCAAAACTGTTGCTTTAGGCTCCCAATTTTGGAAGGTCTCAGACTTTAACTCACTTTGTTTAAGGTCCTAAAATAATAATAATAATAATAATAATAATAATAATAATAATAATAATAATAATAATAAATAGATAAATACCCCTCATGTAAAATTCAAGAATTTTTTCTAAATTTTTTTTATTGCCTTGAGATCCAAAAGAAATAAAAGAAAATCTTTATTGAGAAATGTCTCCTATTACGAATATTGAAAACACATTTTTTAAAAAAGAATTTATTGAGAAATTCTTTTTTTTTCTTTTTATTTTTTTATTTTTTCCAAAGATAGAAGTAAGCAACACCCATCTTCGATAAGAGGCCTAACTAACCATAACGGGGGAGCTGCTCCCCAAAGCAAACTACCCACCCCATAGACACCTTGCCTAAGCTAGAACATGTGCCACACGATTTATGAGGAAGTTCTCTTTAGGCTTGTAGGAGCCCAGAAAAAATATTAGCTCACAGTCTAATCCAAACAAGTCTTAAGAATGGGCCAACAATAATCCAAATAAGTCTTAGAGCATCTCTAATGGTTGTTACTATAATATCATTGTTATTGCTATAATTTGGTAATGAATAGTACTATTTTGTCAAATTATAGCAATGGTACTCCCATGGTCACTTGCTATTTTAGCAATTCTCAACCAATTTTCCCTTCAAATTTGTAGGTGTTGTTTGGATATAGATTTTTTTGTGATTTTATTTTTGTTTATTTTTTTTGTCTTTTATGACATTTTTTTAACTATTTGTAAAAAAAATTATATATTTATATTATTCCCGACTAGACAAATATAAAAAATGAAAAAAAAAATGAAAAATTGGAAAAAAAATTAAATATAATTCAATTTGAAAAATTAAATAGAAAAGTTAAATTTAAAAAATTACTTGGTTTTCTACTATTTCAATTCTGTTTTTTCAACTGAATTTGGAGCCACAAATATGTTCATATTTGCTTATGTGGCATGTTTTGCAATTGCTATTTTACTTGCCAAATTTGATAACAGATATGGCATATGTCATTTTTGGCAAGTAAAATAGCAAGCCATTGGAGACCCACTTTTTATCACTATTGCTAAATTATAGCTTTGACAAGTGTTTTGAGAACTCCATTGGAGATGCTCTTAAGAATGGGCCAAGACTAACAAGCAAACTCACCAAACAAATATCTACCAAGCAAATATCACACCTTTATAAAAGGAAAGGAGGACATAGAAGGTAGGGGCCTCTCTAATCTCTGCAACAAAGTGACACCTCAAATGATTAATTAATTTTAATATTGCGTTAATATCAACAATACATACACACACACACATATATATATATATGTTTAATTTAATAGTTATATGAGCAAAAATGTAATTTAATTAGGGAGTCATTGTGTCCTATCAAAAAAATAGTATATAATTATTTTAAGAATTGGGTCAAAATAAAATTAAAACTAAAATTGGGCCAAAGTGAAATGAACCTAAAGCTAAGCAAAATTGAAGATAAGTATTAAGTCTCATAACACTTGGGGGTCGTTTGGCAATGTTGGCTTTTTTGACTTTTTTAACTTGAGATTTTTTTGTTTGTTTGGTTTTCTTGTTTGGCTTTTTTGGCTTTTTTGCATTAGAACACTACAAGAAATAACATCTTTGCCGACCAAAAAATTGGTCGCTGAAAGCCCATTTTTAGTCAGCAAAAATTATCCGCGACCAATTTTTTTGGTTGCTACTTTGGTCGCTAATTGAGGGTCGGCAAAAGTAATTCGCGACCAAAATTTTTGTTGGTCGGGAAAAGTTGGATTTGTCGACTAAATTTTTGGTCGCTAAATATGTCGTTACTACGACTAATCCATTTTGTCGCTAAAACACTTTGGTCGCGAAAAGTAATATTTTCCCGACCAAATATCTTAGTCGCCAATTGTTACATTTCACGACCAAACAGATTAGACGCCAAGAGTCAAGGAATCGCCGACTAACAATTTAGTCGCCAAAAGGTGAGGAATTGCCGACCAATGATTTTAGTCACAAAAGTGTAGAATTTGCCGACCAATGTTTTTAGTCGCCGAATCTCTTTTTTTTTTTTTTTTTTTTTTATGAGAGCAATCAATTTTTGTTTATAAACATTCAATCCAATATCGAACAAAATTCATTCAACCCAACCACAATTAAGGAACAATAACATTTAATAATTAACAAATTTCCTTTCTTGTAACTTCACTAAATCATCAAACAATAATTGACTTCCATTTAAAATAAAGATGAAAATATGTAACCAACTAAATTACAATAATTATTACAATAATTGAATATGAGAAGAGATGTCACGTTGTAGTTCCCAAAGCACTTCAACTGATTTGCCATGTATTTGATCAATGTCTGTCCATATGCTACACCCATAAGGCATGTTCTTCGTACCATTCCCTTCCATGCACACAATGCTAAAACTTGCCTCCAAATATTATCGATGTCCTATGCCGATCACGAAAACTATAGGTACTTAATCAAACATAGAAAGCAATCACATCCTCAAACCACCCATCTCTTTCAATAGAAATAGTGAGCACCTGGCCCATCATTTCATGTAATTGACAGTAAACAGAACTAGAATCAATATATTGTTATCACTGTATCAATTTACACAAATGAGAGGGACTAAACTTACACGTTCAATAGTCTCACGCTCTTCCGGCGTGACAGTCACAGCCTGTGGCATTGCTCCAGCCAGTTGCCCCAATATGTTCCTGATTCCAAACATATAAGAAACTCAACGTCAAACATAAAGCCCAGTTAGAAAAAAGATGATAATTCCATATTACATCTACTATCCAACTTCAAATCTGTACACACACACAAAAAATGACACCACAACAGAACAGATGCTATCTCACCCCTCCCCCCCTTTCAACAGGTTCATTGATCAAGCGTAGAAAGTCTGCCTGATGCTCCTGAATGAGCCGCATCAAGTGTGGGTTTTGCTTTCCCAGCTCCTGAAGCATCGGCTGCAATTAACAAAGAATGTCACAAATCTCTGAGAACAAAGAGGTAGGCTAACAACAACAACAATAATAATAAAGAGCTGAAAACAAAAGGGCAGATAAGAATGACAAATAGTACCTGCAAGATTTGAGGGTTGGCTTGCACCATAGCTCGCAAAGCCTGGAACTAAATGTCAAAATCCATAATTAGAACTCTGAGGTCATTTTTAATAAAGAAAACTCGTAGAAATATATTTACCTGTTGATTGTTGCGCAGAAAATCCAAATTGCCAGCGCTTGCATTTGAACCCACAGTTGGAAGGCCCTGGTTCAAAAAATATATTCTATGACAAAGTTCTACAGGAAACAAAGCATCACGGGTTAAAGATGACCTACCTGTGGAAAAAGATCAAGGGGATTTGCATTGAGTCCACTGGAAGGCACTGCTGGCTGTGGAGCCTGGGGTGGAGGGTTCACAACCTGCCCACTTGCTGGAGCTTGAGCCACGGATGGAACTTCAGCTTGCTGAGGGATACCCTGATAAAATTATTTTCCCCTAGGTTAGAGAGATGATGCAACTAAGATTGAAGCACAACAATAGTGATACAATGACTTTGGTATAAAATGAACAGGTGACAAAAAATATTCCACAAAACTATCATCGTTGTGTTCCATCTCAGTGCTTCACTTTTTAAGTTAAGGAAAACAAAGGGACAAAAAAGGAACTAACAAAGCAAGCTATATACATAGCCAAAATTGCATATCACAAATTCTGGAATATAAAGAGGGGTGAGTAGGCTGGTAGAAAAATCCTCAAAAGAGCTAAGAGATTAAACAATAGCTTATCCCCCCCAAAAGTAAACGGTATTAACATTGAACACAAACTTTGTTCCTTAGTCATGTAATGACTTCCCCAACCAACTGTGTTAAACAACCTATTGACAGAATCAAGGAAAGCAATTTCCATCTGAGCCTAAACTAGATTAAACTCTGGGTCGAACATTTAAGACACAGGTGCCAAGAAGCAAGAGTGGACTCACTGAATACAGATATTCAACAGCTCTCTTTGGGTTGTTATAAGCAGCACGTAAAGCACGGACAACCATATCCTGATCCCAACTCCCACCACCCATATCAAGAATTTGTTGAACGGTAGCCTCTAAGTTACTTCCAACAACAAGATTCGATGCTGCTTGGCCATAAACATTTGATTCTGATATGCTTCAGCAAAAAAGGTTTTAAGAGAGAGAGAGAGAGAGAGAGCAGATAAAAAGCTAGGTAGGATCTCATGGTCTTTAACAGTCAAATATGTGTATAGCTACAGAAGCAATTACTCACGAGGTAAGACCAGCAACAGCAGCGGGAGCGGGAGCAACAGGAGCAGATTTAGGGATAGATTGTGGACTGCACAGATGAAACAAATGGGAAAAAGATGAGCCAACCTGGTAAAGTTCATTTTCAAACAATTCAACAAGACATTTATGAAGTTTAACTCACATTCCTACAGTTGATGCTGGAGCTTGAGATGCTATTAATGGCTATGATGAAGGAGCCAAAGGAGTGGCTTGTTGGGCCTACAAAGTGAAGCCTCTCCATTAGCACTTCATGTAACAAGTCATCAATAAAATGTGAAGAATCTCGAAATCCCCTGGATGTTGATTTGTGATTATGTATCAATTTTAAGCAGTATATAAAAATCTCAATCAAACAATCAAGACAAAAACGACACGGCGATTTTACGTGGAAAAATCACAATTGGACACCTTCAATTGTGATAAAAAAATCACGGGCAAAAGCCACAAAACAATCCACTAAGAAGATATAAAGGAATTACACAGGTATACTCTCAATTACCTTGCGAATCCACGCCCGAATTGAACCAATCCCTATGTGCCTCTTCCAATCCCGTCTTCACCTCGGAATTGTCTTAACAATGAGCCACTCTAGAATCTACCAAAGCTTCAGGCTCGAATTCTTCAGAATCCACCAAAGAATAACTCTTTCTTTTGTGTAGAATAAACAAACAAACCTTTGATGTATGCTTCTTAAACGATGAGTTGAATACTCAATGAAACATCAAAGAAAACTAGCAAAATATCTCCAGATATAAACCTTAATATCCAAAAAGAAGATCTGGAGAAGTTAGAAAAGTTTTGGGAGAAAACCAACTACTTATAGAAATCCAAAGTAATCTTAGTTTTGGAAGAAAACCAATTCCTTATAGAAATCCGGATTTTGAAGCTCGCTCGAGCGAAGCTTCTCTCGCTCGAGCGAGAACCTTAACTCGCGTGATTTCCACTAGTGCCTTCTCTCAAGCCACGAATCCTTCGCTCGAGCGAGTAATCACTTCTTTCAGGTTTTGCTACAGACACAGTCTTCGCTCGAGTCACAAAGTCTTCGCTCGAGCGCACATTAATCTCTTTCAGGTTTTAAGCCAGACGCAGTCCTTCGCTCGAGCTAGGATTTCTTCGCTCGAGGGAGCAAGGGCGGACAACCAACTTTGAATGCAATTTTGCATTTTGCTTCTGGCGCGAGCTGACCGGACAGCTCGACCCTCGTCACAATCAGCGAAGTGGCAATCTTGAAAGCATTAACATCACAAACTTCTCTGCCAGGCTCGATTCAGGTTGGATTCGCATCTAATAAACTCATAGCCTCACTGAAATAAAAGTGCGAAAACAAATACAACTGAAAGGAGTTTTGTCAAACGGGATTGCCAAGAATAAAAACCTAACAATCTCCCCCTTTGGCAATGCCGTGACAAAACACACCTAACAAATAAAATCCTAAACACCCTAACCCATTACATCCAACAAAAACAAACTTCTTTTTGACGGTCAAGATCTGCAAAACAACTATTAATGCCACAACGGTCAAGATCTGCAAAACAACTATTAATGCCACAATCTCCAAAACAACTATTAGTCTCACAAGAGTAAAAAAAATAATAAACATATGACTAGATTATCTTGAAGCATGAGATAAAAAAAATAAATAGATGAAAATTGGAGATTTTAAGAACATGTAGCATGAAAACATGAACAACAATTTTAACAATCTCCCCATTTTTGTCATGAATTGACAAAGGAAGCTCAATAAACTAAAGCAAGATCAAAAACCACACAAGCAATGATATGATGATGTAAATATCAGGAGCATGCAAAAAGGAAATAATAAGCAAACAGTGCATAGTAACATGCAAAACAACTAAAGCCAATCTCCCTTACCAAACAAATCAAAGTGATCATGCTAACAAACTCTTGTAATGATAAACCAAACTCCCCCTCACTATAAACAGCCACAAACACTGAAAACATTAAACAAGAAAAACAAAATATAATATGGTGGAGCAAGAAAGGAATTTCAGATTTGTACCTTGAAACACACAAGATTATCCAAGAAGCACAATTACTTGAAAACACAATGTGCACAGCCTCTAGAAGGTTCCTCACAAAAGAAAGTAATGCATTATGTGAAAAGCATAGATCCCATGATAAAAGTGTGTGTGTGACTCTTGGAGTTCGACAAACACTAGATTCAAATCCTAGCAGTGATATGAAAGCTGGACCTCTGGCAAGAGAATCTAAGCACAACTAAGGAAAGTCAAACTACTAGGAATCAAGGGGTATTTGGTGAGTAAAAGTTGAGGCTCCCCCTCAATCAATGAATCCTTTTTTTTTTTTTTTTTTTTTTTTTTTTTCCTTTTGTTTTTCACATCTTTTTCTTTTCTTTCTTTTGCACATTATTTTTTTTTTGTTTCTTTCTTTTGCACATTTTGTCTTTCTTTTGCACACTCATTAGAGGCTGGCACACTTAAGAGTATGGAAACCGAACCAGAGAAGCATGGATATAATAAGGATGGCCTGGTTGGTGACTCTGAGGTAGCCTTTTCCTCATGTCTAGACTACAAAGAACAGAGGGGAAAGCCGTTGAGCTGCAAAAAGATGGAAGGTGGTTAAGAGACTCAACATCACCCATGATGTGCTAGCATAGGTCAATTCCTCTAGAAAAGCAAAAGATACAATGCCAGAAGTCCATAGAAAAAAAATAATCACTAAGGTGGAAGACTCCGATATTTGCTAATCCAAGAGTGTGTACAGAATGAGACATACTAATCAAAAAACACACACTCCAAAATGAGTAATGACCACAGAAAGCACACATATATTAACATGTAATAAATATTCTTATCAATTCCAATATGCACCAAGGATCACTCAAAAAATTTAAGCTTGCAAAACCATACTAAGAAAATCTTTTTGGATTTTTTTTTTTTTTTTTTTTCATTTTTTTTCTTAACCAAAGCAAGACAAAAAACAAACATGCACATATATTTTTTTTTTTTATAGAAAACAAAACATGTCAGAAAACGAACAAGCACACATTTTTTTCATTAAAAAAAACACACAGAAACCCAAAAACTAAAACAAATAAACAAATTAACACAAGTCAAGTTTTCTCACCCAAACCGCTTTAGTATAAACAAAGTTGTGAGCATTGTGGTTCTTGGGTGGTGTCTTGACGTTGTGGTTCCTTTTGCTTTCAATGGGAACCCGTCTCGACTTGGTTTCCAACTTCCTATTTTTAGGTCTAGGCAAATACACTCTTCCATGCAACTTATAACAATAAGGGCGAATATGACCATGCATACCACAATGATGACAAATAAAAATAGGGTGTACAGGGTGTACCTTCTTTTCTTTTACCTTACTAACTCTAGGAAGTTTGAGAAGTCCATCCTTATGTTGAATTTTTTGTTCTCCCTTTCCTTGAGTTCTTGTATCATGAGATGTGGAAGCACTATGTTTTTGCTCTTTCTTACCACCAAACCCAATGCCACTCTTGTCAGAACAAATTTGTTGAGACCTAATGATATTGTCCAAAGTCTTCGATCCTCCGTTCCAAAGACCAATGGTAGCCATAGCACACTTGAGTTCTTCCTCTTTCTTGATCATTAGTTCTTCCAAAGCAGCTTGAAACATCTCGAGAGTTTCAATCTTTTCTTCATATGTTGAATAGATTTGCTGTAGCTCATTCCTCTCTGTCTCACAAGTCAAGAGTTTTGTACAAAGAGCTTGTCGATCATTAGAAATCTTAAGGGCATCATTCCTAGCCTCGGAAATCTCTTTCTTTAATTTGACAGTCTCACTTTCACATGCTTTGAGTTTCGTAGTGAGTTTGTCATTCAATTTGGATAAGTTAAGAGACTCCTTATACAACTGTTCATAAGCTTGCTCAAGCTCTTCATCATCACTCTCCGAGGATTCATCATCAGTAGCATTCTCAACCGACCTCTTCGGATACTCTGTTCGTCCTTCAGCTTCGGAAGCCGCCATGAAAGCAAAGAATTGTTTATGTCCTCCTTCGCCTTGATCTTCGATGTCACTTTCATCTTCATCAGATTCTGATTCATTATCCCAAGTGATGGCGAGGGCTTTTTTCTTCTTTAAACGAGTGGGGCATTCTGAAGCAAAGTGGCCAAATCCTTGGCATTTATAGCATTGGACTCTTTCAGAGTTCCCTTGTATCTTTCCTTTCTCCTTCTTGACTATAGAATTAATTTTGAGTTTATCTTTGCCTTTAGATTTATGAGTATGAGTAGATTCCAAAAGATTAGGATTCTTTTTCAAAAAAAGATTTTTTTAATTGTTTAACAAAAACAGCCGTAATCTTGGAATCTATCTCACAATCCTCATCAGAATCCTTTCCAACTCTATGAGCACTACTAAAAACAATAGCATCTTTTTGTTTCTTTTTGAAATTCCTATGTGCCTCATAAGTTTGGAGATTTCCAACCAAATGATCCAGCTTGAGGTTGTCAACATCTTGAGCCTCCTCAATAGCCGTAACTTTTGGTTGGAACCGATCGGGCAAGGATCTCAAAATTTTTCCCACAACTTTGGATTATGGTATTTTTTCACCTAAATTGAAGCTGGAATTTACAATGTCACTCAACTTTGCATAAAATTCATCAAAGGTCTCACTGTCTTTCATTGAAAGGTTTTCAAAACTAGATGTGAGCCTTTGAAGTTTTGAACGTTTAGCAGAAGGAGTGCCCTCATGAATAGTTTGTAAGATATCCCAAGCATCTTTTGCGACTTCACAATTGCAAATACGACTAAACTCTTCAGGTGTGACAGCGTAAAAAAGAGAATTGATAGCTTTACTATTCCAGCTACTATTTTGGCAATCAATTGTGTCCCACTTATCAATTGGTTTGGGGAAAGTTACTCCATCAACGGTAATTGTTGGTTCAGTCCACCCATACATGACAGATTGCCAAACTTTTTCATCAATAGATTTTAAAAATGATCTCATCCGAGCTTTCCAAAAAGAATAATTGGATCCGTCAAGTAGGGTTGGTCGAACCATAGAATTTCCCTCACGAATTGTATCCATTATCACAAATCAAACAAGATCTCGTTCTAAAAAAAAAATTTAAAAATAGAACGACCTGTTCTGATGCCAATTGAAGAATCTCGAAATCCCTTAGATGTTGATTTGTGATTATGTATCAATTTTAAGCAGTATATAACAATCCCAATTAAACAATCAAGACAAAAACGACACGATGATTTTACGTGGAAAAACCACAATTGGACACCTCCAATTGTGATAAAAAAAACCACGGGCAAAAGCCACAAAACAATCCACTAAGAAGATATAAAGGAATTACACAGGTACACTCTCAATTACCTAGCGAATCCACGCCCGAATTGAACCAACCCCTATGTGCCTCTTCCAATCCCGTCTTCACCTCGGAATTGTCTTGACAATGAGCCACTCTAGAATCCACCAAAGCTTCAGGCTCGAATTCTTCAGAATCCACCGAAGAACAACTCTCTCTTTTGTGTAGAATAAACAAACAAACCTTTAATGTATGCTTCTTAAACCATGAGTTGAATACTCAATGAAACATCAAAGAAAACTAACAAAATATCTCCAGATATAAACCTTAATATCCAAAAAGAAGATCTGGAAAAGTAAGAAAAGTGTTGGGAGAAAACCAACTACTTATAGAAATTCAAAGTAATCCTAGTTTTGGAAGAAAACCAATTCCTTATAGAAATCCGGATTTTGAAGCTTGCTCGAGCGAAGCTTCTCTCGCTCGAGCGAGAACCTTAACTCGCGTGATTTCCACTAGTGCTTTCGCTCGAGCCACGAACCCTTCGCTCAAGCGAGTAATCACTTCTTTCAGGTTTTGCTGCAGACGCAGTCTTCGTTCAAGCGCACATTAATCTCTTTCAGGTTTTAAGCCAGACGCAGTCCTTCGCTCGAGCTAGGACTTCTTCGCTCGAGCGAGCAAGGGTGGATAGCCAACTTTGAATGCAATTTTGCATTTTGCTTCGAGCGCGAGCTGACCGGGTAGCTCGACCCCCGTCATAATCAGCGAAGTGGCAATCTTGAAAGCATTAACATCACAAACTTCTCTGCCAGGCTTGATTCGGGTTGGATTCGCATCTAATAAACTCATAGCCTCACTGAAATAAAAGTGCAAAAACAAATACAACTGAAAGGAGTTTTGTCAAACGGGATTGCCAAGAATAAAAACCTAACAAAATGATTCAGATCAAATAATTCAAGATGTCACGTTGTGATTACTCGCTTAGTCCGACTGTTGACCGTGATCTTTCTCTTCCTCCTGTCTCTAACAAGCTTGGCTACACCAAAGTTACCTGATCCTATGTCTCTTAGAATCTCATACCTTTCCATGTTTGTTTATCACCAAACACCCTTCCCTTACAACAATTATAACTGTTTTCATTTTCTCACTCACTCTCCCTCCCCTCCCCTCCCCTCCCCTCCCCTCCCCTCATTCCTTCCTTATATCAATCAATCAATCAATTTGTATTTGTTGAGAGCATTCCATTTTGCTTTCAAATCAATAGTTATAAAGATATCTTCTCTCATCAAGCCTTTCCAAAGTCCAAACCAACCAATGATTTGCAGGTCCTGATTCATAAACTAATTTTATCCCTATGTCCTGATTGCTGATCATTGAAAGTAAAATTGATAAACTAAAAGTCATAAACTAAACATCATCTATATTCAAGGAAAGTCTTCCAAACACACAACCAATGTTTCACTGCTTTGCCTTTGTATAACCAAGTTAGTAAAAAAAATATTTGAAACCATTTCAAGCATAAAACAACCATTGTAAGTGAGTGGTAAGTCTCCCAAACACACAACAACACAACTCTCAAATGAGCCATACCAGCAAGCACAACAAGTTAACAATCATCTAACTAGACAAATTACTACAGCTATTACATGCCTTCGAATACAAATTATATAGCATTAAAGTTAAAAAGTGAAATCTACTATTCTTAAATAAGCTGAAACAAATTAAATAATATATAATCTATAACTGAAATCAAACACCATCAATTGACCTTTTTTACTTAAATAATAAAACTAAACCTAGTGATTTATTATTTAAAAAAATAAAAAAATCAAACCCATTAAGAAACCCATTAAGAGTTCAGATTGAGTTATGAAAACACTTCAGAGCTACATAGAATTGCATGAAATCAAATGGGCGAAGGATACAAAGTCCACATGAAAAGAAATTCTCAGGGAGGCATATTTACAAACACGTATGGTGCATTCGATTGGTCAAAAATCAAAAGCAGTTGCTCAAAATCAAACACCATATTTAGATTCCAGAAACAAAATTCTTCATATTTAACATGTAACTTTCCACTTTGATCTTAACTAACCAACACATAAAAAATAAATAAAAAATCATCTTTCAGCTCAAAATTCAATATAGAGAAGGTTGGAGACAGAGGCGTTTGATCTAATATTTGAGGGCAAAGCAAAGTAAAGTAGAAAATCAAAGAGTTTTGGGTGAAAAGTGAGCAGAACAGAAATAGAACAAAGAAGCATAAAATGAAGATGTAACATTAACAGAGTCAAAGATCTAAAACCCTTGAAAGAGAGGACAAAGATGCGAGATTTAACTGATAGAAAGAGAGAGAGAGAGAGAGAGAGACAGAGAGAGAGAGAGAGACAGAGAGTATGAAGAAGAAGAAGAAGAAGTAGGGTACCTTGATCATGTCGATGGGTTGGATAACACAGGTAGCGAGTGAGGCTCCGCCATTGACGAAGGGTTTTACTGCAGGCCATACTTTTATGGATTTTGGCTTCTCCTTTCCCATTTCTTCTTTTGTTTCTCACTGAAGGAAGAGGTCGTAACAATGGTGGAGCAAGGGTTGTGTGGCCAGTCACTAGATTAGGGCTTTTTAAATTTTTTTTTTCCTGGTGCAAAACGACGTCGTTTTACAATCGGCGACCAAATTTTTTTGTTGCAAAAAATTTCAATTCCTGCCTAGAACGTTTCAAATTTCCCTCCCAAACTTTTGGCGACCAAAAGACCAGATTAGTCGCAGAAAAGGTACCTTCGACGACAAACTTTTTTAGTCGCCAAATCTCAATCAACGGCGACTAAAATATTAGTCGTTAAAAGTACTAATTTGGCGACTAATTTTTTTTTGATTGCTGAAAATAAGTTTTCGGAGACCAAATTTTTGGTCGCCAAAGAAAAAAAAAAATTTATTTTCCATTCGGCGACTAGATTGTTTTAGTAGCCAAAACTTAATATACGGCAACTAAAATATTTTTGGTTGGGGAAAATAAGTTTTTGGCGACTAAAATTTTGGTCGCCAATTCCACAACCAACTTACTTTTGATCTTCCGCGACCAACTTATTTTTTGGTCGCCAAAATGTGACCTTCCGCAACCAAATTTGTAGTTGGTCGCAAAAGCATATCATTTTCTATGACCAACTCATTTTTTGGTCGCCAAAATATAACCTTCTGCGACCAACTCATATTGGTCGTCAAAAATAATGACCATTCGCGACTAATTAATATTTGGTCGCCAAAAGGTAACTTTTAGTTACAAACTTTTATATTGGTCGCGGAAATTAGTCGCTAAAAGTGCAGATTCTTGTAGTGGAATGACAAAATTGCCCTTAATTTGGAAATGATGCTTTTTTGACTTTTTGTTTATATATGGGTTAGTTTGGTAATTTTACATCCTAAATCAAGTGTTTTGTCATTTTGTGATTTTGTGGCTTTTTTTTTTTTTGTCTTTATGTGTTTATTTAGTCCCAACATGAAAACCAAACCAAGGCTTAGCCTAATGGATAAGAGCAACGTATCATTATTTGGTTGCTTCATGGATTGATGTCACGACTTGCCTCAGTATAAACAAGGAACAAGGGCTGGTAAGTTGGAAGCAAGGAAAAATAAGGGAGGTTAGATGCGGTAAACAGGAGTAAAATTAGGGATCAATATTAAGATGAGTAATATTATACATTGAGTCACCATAAAATATTTTACGTATGTAGACGCGCCCAAGGACTCCCGAGCTCCACGCTGCGAAAGGCGCGGAATTCGTTTCCTCTCTAGCTACTACAAGTTCGGACTCGTGTCACGGTTCTAAATCTAATCTCACAATGTGCGATATGAGACCGATAAATCACCAAAGAGTCCAAATCTGGCAAATCGTTTTGGAAAACTGATTTTTATAAAGAAGTGTCAAACATGGACTGCTTTGCCAGATACAGAGTTGCCACCTAAAAATTTTATTTTGGGGGATTTAGGAAACCCTAACTCGTGCCTAAGGCCACGTGTCTGTCATCACCAAAGTTGCCTCGGCTCGGGAACTTGGGTACGAGAGGGGAAGGTCATGCAATGAGCACCCCCGTTTGCCCGATCAATGATCGGCCTGTACTAAGCATGATATTTTGTTTTTGAAAACACATGTGCTCTTATTCTGGTTAATTAGCTAATCTTACTACGTGATGCACACAGCATACAAGTATAGACTAGATCGCCTAATTTGGAACAAAACATTGCATATTTGTTTGTAAATGATTCGAAGTTTGCTACTCGCAAAGTAGACTAAATTAGGGATTTTAATGAATTGTTCCAATTCAAGTAATCCAACCTTTACCAACAGGCATTCAGGCAGTTATATCAGATAAGCAGTTAGCCTCATGGCAAGCATGCTTTCATGGCAGTCAATAACACACATGCAGTATGTTAAAGCGTAAACACTCACAGTGTACTCCGAGCCAAAACAGAGAACTAGTTAGAAATCATGCATGATCCTAGTTCATGTTAGGATGGCTAATGTAACACATGCGAGAATGCAACTAAGATAAGCTCGGCTATCTAGAATGTTATGTGAAATGCAACACGATAACATGCTGTTTGAACAAGTATTCAAGTAAGTGTATTTGAAATACAATGTAGTTAGTATGATGCGCCGAGCCCAGTGCATACAAAACAGATGAATGAATGCACACATGCAAGCATAAGGTATGCTAATTGAAAGATGCCCTAAAACTAACCATCGTAAGCGGTTAGGTAAAAGGGAGAAAGAAATGGGGGTTGGAAGACATGCATCACACACACGCACACTTATTACAACAGTGTGCCCTTTCGAGGGAGGAACCAAATAAGAAGCTAACTAGCTAATCTAAGCTAATTAAATTAATTATTACACGACGAATAAGCTAATTAACTAATCCTAGTTAACTAATTATTACAAAACAATTAAGCAGCTAAATGCATTAACTACTTAAGTTACATGACCAAAGCGTAAACTAACTAAGTGAATTAGCTAAGTAAAGCAGTAAACAGAGATGCCCTCAGAGGGAAGAATGCATGCATGCCCGGTCGCCTCATTCGGAAATCCGTCGCGATGCCCCAACTTGCCTCTGTTTGCAACTGTTCTTAGAAACTTGCACCAAGCTCCAGATAGCTTCTAACACATCTTGGGGACCTGTGGAAGGGTGGCCGACCAGTTGTTTCTCTCTCCAACCACTGGCCGACCACTTTTTGCTACTGTAAACCAGAAAAAGTGGTCGGCCAGCTAGTTTTTCTAGCTGGCCGACCAGTTGTTGCTATCAAACTCCAGTTTTCTGCAACAGAGAGCAAGAAAGGGCATGGCAATGTATTTGCAAGGTATGTGTGCACAACCACCCTCCCTATCATTTTATAAGCTCAAGGGAGTGTGGTTCTCGACCCTCGGGCCACCAATCGTGCATTTCAATGCATGATGGCCGAGAGGCGAAGTTGCACAATTCAATATGAAAATGAATGCACAAGTAAGCACATAAGGCCTAGAACTCTATCATGTAGGATCAAGAGCGTCGGCGACCGAGAATTGAGGCACGTTTCATCACTTTAAGTATGAAACGTCCCTCGTTTCTCGTGTTTGGACTAACACCTATTCCAAACAAAATGCAACACAAGCATGGCATACACAATGCGACTCAAGCATGCAAACATGCAATGCAACTAGAGCATGCAAACATACAATGCAATGAAACAAGCATATGGACAATATGCAAGCGACAAGCATACAAACATGCAAGGCAACATAACATAGCATACTCAATGCTCGATGGCATGCATGCTCAATGCAAAGCAACTTTAGATTCTAAATACAATGTAATGGATGCATGCATAATGCAATGCAATAAGGGCAACTTATCAATGCTAGGGACATGCATACTCAATGCAAAGGACTACTTGGCATACATAATGCAAAGAACTACATGACATACACAATGCAATGTGGCAACATGGCATACTCAATGCAATGAACATGATCAACTATCAATGCTAGGGACATGCATACTCAATGCAAACAACAACTAGCATACACAATGCTAAATGACAACTAGCATATGCAATGCAATGAACATGGCACACTCAATGCATTGTGACCTAAACATGCAAACAACATGGTATACTCAATGCGATGGACCTCATGGCATACACAATGCTCAATGGACTTAAACCAAAATGGATAGACCTCGGTCATGCCCAAATTAGTGGCCATAATGATGAAAACAAAGGCACAAAATACAAAGCATGCATGCACAATGCATTGGCCAACCAAGTAGGCCTAAGAGCACAACCCTCAAGAAGGCTTAAGGAATGATAAACATGGAAGTGTGACAACACTAAATGCACTGAAATAAGGTATGAAATGATGCCAAATCATTTAAACAAAGCAAGCATAGCATGCAAAGGTCCTTAAAGCATGAAGCTAGTAAAGAGGACTACGAAGGAGGCATGCAATACATGGCACAAATGCATGAACCAACCACAAACCGAGCTCAAGTAGGTCTAAACATGGACCAAAGCATGCTAAGATGGAGGCTCAAAGACCTAGGCATGCAAGCGTACACACTAGGCCACAATGAGGCAACAATGCACAATACTCAAAGGCATTTAAAACATGAAAGAAGTGGGAACATGGCAATGCTATAAGCTTTGAAATAAAGTATTAAATGATGCCAAATCATCTAAGTAGCTCAAAGAAAGCATGCATGAGTCAACAAAACACAAAGCTAGCAAGGCCAATTGCACTACAGCTATACAAAGCATGAAGGATATGGCAAAGGCAACCCAAAACAATCCTAGATCATGTCAAAATGATACTAAAACATGTATGGAAGGAAGCCAAAACAAGCTAGCATGAAGGGCATAAGGCATGATGCATATAAGGCAAACAAGGTGGTTTACACTACACCTATTAAGACCAAGTATGGGATAACTTAACCAACAAAAATCAAAGTTATATCATGGCAAAATAACCCCAAATAAGCACTGAAATGACAGCTCGCAAGCTTAGGCATGAAAACATACGCAATGGCTCATGTTAAGGCATAAAAGAGGAAGGGGTACTTACCAATTAGTCCTATTCACTAGACTTATTTACCTACAGGTCCTAACTAATAAATTTAACACTATAAAAATAAGAGAGTGATAAATTTATCACTAAAAATTTATTCATAAAAACAAAGAGACTGATAAATTTATCACTATAAATTTATTCATAAAAAAAAAGACTGATAAATTTATCTTTATCACTTAATAAATTTATCAAATAGGACTTAATGGGTATTAAGTCTCCAAAGTAGGATCTATTGGGTAATAAGTCTCCAAAATAGGACCTATTAGTAGTTTACCCAAAGAGGAAACCCTCCAACGCATTGAATGAGTGATAAATGCAAGTGCATGAGCATGAAACATGGACTGAAATCACATAAGAAATGATGCCAAATCATTGAAATAGTCCAAGTAAAGCATGCTAGTGAACTTGGTGCACAAAGCTAACAAGCTAGATTGAACCATGGCTATACAGAGCAAGTCATGCATGGCCAAAACAACCAAAATCAGAGCTAAATCATGTTAAAACATGGACAAAAGCTTCTTGAAGTTAAGCCAAAAGCATGCTAGAATGACATGTTAAAGCATGGTGCATGTTAGGCTAATTCATGGAAATACGCTCCAAGTGCATGGAGCATGCAAGGGCTAACCAAACCAAACCAAACCAAAACAGAGTCATGACATGGCAAAACATCACCAAAAACATGCTGAAATGAGAACAAAACAAGCTAGAATGACATGCCACTTCATGAAGCATACAAAGCTAGTTTGTGTGATTTACACTACAAGTGTATTAGGCATGCATGGAGTGACAAAACCAAGTAAAAACAGTGGCATGCCATGCTAAAATAAGCCCAAATATAAGCTAAGATATGGCCAACATAAGCTTAACAATGCTTACATATGAGGCTAATGAAGCAAGTATTGAAGACACAAGGAAAGGGGATGACCCTCTCCTTTTTGGGACCTCAAAACACCACCCCCACCACTAAGATTCCTCTGGATTTCAGTGGTGAGAAGGCCAAAACAAGGTGGTCTCAAAGACTTAAAAATAAGGCACAAAAGCAAGGCCAAACAAGGCCTAAGAGGGGGTAAACAACCCCAAACAAAAAAGTGACCTTAAACAAAGATCTTAACCACCAAAATTCAGAACTTTTTGTAGTTAAGAGTTAAGCTTAAAACAACATGCAAGTAAGGCTAAAAGCTTAAGCAAGAATGGAGGTTTAAAAGGTTAAAAGCTCACCCTTGAAGACCACCTTCAAAGTTGCAACTCCAGCAACTTTTTCAAGCTTAAATCAGTCCAAGAACTCCAAAAACAACCTCAAGAGACCTCAGCTCCAAGAGTATGGTGTTTGAGTGCGTGTTTGTGTACAAAAGTGAGACAAAAGGGCACTTTTGAGGCACAAAATGAAGAACAAGAGCAAGATAGATACAAATATATATATGTATAACTCAAAACACCATATTTTCTGAACCTGGAGGAGGGAGGGGGAGCCTCCCCCTTATAAAGAGCTAAAGCACAAGCTTCTTGGAGAAGCTAAGGCTCAAGGCCATCCCTCCATACACGTGTATGGAGGATGGTTCTTGTGCTCTCCAGCTGTGCCAACTGGCCCAAAATATCTCCAAAAAGGTGACAAAAAGTGGCCGACCACTTCAAGTGGTCGGCCAGCTACTTTAAGTGGTCGGCCGACCCCTTTAAGTGGTCTCCCAAAAAGACAACTGGTCGGCCATGGTGGGAGATGGTCAGCAGCATGAAAACAATGCAATGGTGTGGTGGCCGACCAAAAAAGATGACCCAAAAACCAAGGAGACCAGTTGTCAGACCAGAAAATTGGCTGGCAGGAAGAAAAGTGATTTACGGGGAGAGAAACTGGTCTTCCACCCTTGTACCACCTTCCAAACAAGCAAAACAAGGTTTGTACCAAAAACAAACCAAAACGGATGCAAGACGAAAGTTCGGGAGGTAAGGCGCGCAGCCGGGAGCCTCGAAAACTAGCTGACAAGCACCAAAAGTGGTTCACGACCACAAAAGTGGTCTCCCAAACCACAGTGGCCCTCTAGGTCAAGGAAACAAGGTGTGGTTCAAAAACCACGCCAAACGGAGAACGTTAAGCGGTCCCGAGACAAGGCGTGCGGCCAAAGGCTCCGAAAACCGGAAACCAGTCTCCAAACGGGAAAAGTGGTCTACGACCACAAAAGAGTGGTCTACAACACCTCTCTTTCCCTCCAGGGAAGAGAAATAAGGCTTGGTTCACAAACCGAGCCGAAGCACAAAGAGTTCAGAGGCCCGGAGGCAAGGCACTTAGCCGAAACTCCGAAAACTCGAAACGAGCACAACATGCTCTATCACAAGCGCTCAATCGATGACGTCTAAGTCTTAAGGTTGGTAAAAAATGGGGTGTCTACAACGTATATCTTGAGTTACCACAAATTATTTTATGCAATTCATGTTTTATAAATTATATTACCGCTTTAATTATGTTAATTATTTTATGAACCCTATTTGCTTAAACTAAAACCCATGAATATGATTGTTTAAATTTTAGAAATTATTGGACAATGAGTATATAAACATTTATTTTTGTGAGAACCACCACTGAAGTCCCATGCCTTGGGGGACTTAAATAACAATTGGCCTATGATTGGTCACTTTGTGGCCTTCTGTTTGTCATGGATCCATTGACCTCTGTTCTGATTTTCACTTCAGTGACCTCTATTCTGATTTTCCTTCTGTACCGTGGTTATGACTATTCTATTTATATTTTGAAATTCATTTCTGCTATTTAAATTATTGATTAACTCCAATTAAATAAGGTACAATGTTTTAGCTAAAATAATTGTCCATGATAATTTTGTGCATAAATTTCTCACTTTGCTATGTACTTATTGTTGTTGTCCCCTTTCAGGTGATGATATGTAAGGAAAAGTGGTAACCTCGTGTAGTAGGACTAGCACATGACTTAATACGGACATGTTATATTTTTGTAATAATTATTCGATCATCAATAAAATAAATAAAAGACCTCAGGAATGTTTAAAAATTATTTAGTATTTCGATTATTTATTTACGTATTTAATTTCTCTACTACTTTATCTTGTCTCTGCCTATGCCACTTAATTTGTTAAAATTAAAATTAATTAGCTAGTTGCGAATCCAGCCCTAAGCAGCCGGAGTTGGGTCGTGACAAACACAGCACACACAACACCCTTCATTTCTGCATCTTCTTTCTTTGATTTAAGTTGCTAACTTTATCATCAGAGTGTCTCTAGCCGGCAACCCCGGTTGGGTGGGTGGTGCCGACCATGCTTATTTTTTCAAATTTACAGGGCAAACTCATCTCATTGTTGGATCTCTACAATCCATGTGAGAGGATTTTCTAGGACTCACAATTGGTGTCATCTGTGGGAATCGTCTGAAAGAGTTCAACGAAGTAAATATCAAACATGTTACTGTAAGTAAAAATTTAACAACATTTTGATGGTTGAAGCATCACGAGCCATGGCTAGGTTTTGAATTTTCTCTCTAATTAAACTTATTTTAAAATTACTATAAAATCGGTTCTTGAATTGTATATACATCTGTGTGCGCTTACAAACTCTATGAAAAATTTTGTGCCTGGTTAATCTTGATGAAAAGTTTTAAAATAAAATAGAGATCATGGATTTACTTTTGCATCTTCATTTTCTCTCTCTAAAAGCCAAACCCACCCCTAAGATTATTTATTTATTGCCTCACAGGACTTTATTTTAAAGTTGATTCTTGAGATATACATGTACATGTGCTCACAATTAACAACAACTAAAAAATTATAATCTGTGGCTCAATAACTAAAAAATAAATGGCTGAAGTCTCTGCTTCTCAATAATTTAAGAATTATATCTTTCTATGTTGTTTCGGCAATCACATCACCTGTTAGCATGCTTGATTAGCAAATCACCGAAGCCATGCCGAGCATCACCTCGATTCTTCGCGTCATCGGCAAGACAAAAAGAAGTTGTAGATCGCAGGTTTTGGCAAATCAAAATCCAAGACGAGTTGTCGACCAAGCATTCGTATTGTTTCTAGGGAACTAATCTCTTTATCACCTAGCTTCCCGTAGGGCACTCTGGTGGATACAACCAATTTGGCAACAATATATATATATGTATATCCCACTCGATGATAAATTGGGTAGCGTGGTAGTACTTTGATTGGCCGATCAGTTATTTCGGCAAATTGAAAACCAAAGTGTCGAGACCCAAATGGCAACCCCACCGAAGTAATGCTCCGGCTAAAGAAGTTGTTCGGCAATGCCACTCCAATGAAATTGTTCGGCGGTAGCAAATAGCCGAACAACCAAGTTGCCAAACTCTCAGCAAAGCCGAAGACCACAATATTTTTGTCAGCAGCAGTATTGCGAGTGCAACAAAGTGTTTCGGCATAGGCAAAACAAGTTGCTGATCAAGCATTTCAGCAAACAAAGAGCCCAAGAGTAGTTGCTGAATTTGTGGTTGTCGAGCTGCCAATCAAGCATTTTGGCAAAACAATAGACCAAATGAGGTACTAAAGAAGTGTTTCGGCAAACCAAGATAATGAATTCCGGTCTGAATTTCTGCTGGCCATTAGTATAGTGATTATCATTGTTGCAAAAATAATATGTTTTCTTGTTACCCTGTGGTCTATTCCAAGCTTCATAATAAATGCATATATGTATACACTTGAATAGTGGTAATATTTTGATGGGCTTTATGTTTTGATCGGCTGCATGTATGAAGCTAGAAAATTTGTTTTGCATAAATACTAATATTTGCATGCATTTATATATGTCAAATAAAAATCTTTATGACCTGTTTGGCTCAATAACTAGATATCATAGTGAGACCCATGGCCAGGTCAAAAATCTCACCAAGAGATTTTGTCAGAGCCACGAGTTATTATAATAATTAAAAACTAAAAATATGTGGTAATTGGCCACATATGAGGTAATATATATACATATATATAGTTTCAAATAGTTTGATCTGGGGCCACTTCAATTATCATGAATGGCTCATGATATTTCATTAAGCTTTTTATTATAGTTCTCTAATGTAATTTCATGAATTCATTGTTTACGTAAAATTGTGAACTTCATTACTAAGTTTGAAGTGACCCGCAAGTAGATAACCAACCGACTTTGCTTTATCCATGTTGAATCTCTCAAGAACCTTTTCAATGTAGCTTTCTTGAGACAACCAAATCAGTCCCTCTTTGCGATCACGAACAATTTTCATACCAAGAAATTGCTTTGCCGGCCCCAAATCTTTCATAGCAAAAGACTTGCTCAACTCCAATTTCAACCTATTTATCATGGTAGAATCTTGACCCAGAATTAACATGTCATCAACATAAAGCAAAAGAATAATAAATTTGCCATCCAAAATTTTTTTCACAAACACACAATGATCCGAAGTGGTTTTAGAAAAACTATTATTCATCATGAAAGAGTCAAATTTTTTGTACCATTGTCGTGGGGCTTGCTTGAGGCTATACAAACTTTTCTTCAATTTGCAAACAAATTTCTCTTTCCCTTTTTCCACAAAACCTTCTGGTTGCTCCATGTAAATTTCTTCTTCAAGATCACCATGAAGAAATGCGGTCTTCACATCAAGTTGTTCAACTTCAAAGTTCATACTTGCAGCCATGCCAAGTACAACCCGAATAGAAGACATCTTCATAACCGGCGAGAAAATCTCATCAAAGTCAATACTTTTCTTTTGCCCAAAGCTTTTCACAACAAGACGTGCTTTGTACCTCAGATTCTTACTATCATTCTTCAATTTGAAAACCCACTTATTTTCCAGAATTTTCCTCCCGTTAGGCAACTTCACTAAATCATAAGTGTGATTTTCAAGTAAGGAATTCATCTCCTTTTCCATTGCCCTTTTCCAATCATCTTTCTTTGTATGCTCAATTGCTTCTTGGTAGCTCTCAGCCTCCATTTGATCGGAAATCAACACAAATTCATTAGGAGGATACTTTCTTGAAGGTTGTCGGTCCCTTGTAGATTTTCTTAACTCAAGTTGTGGTGGCGGTTCTTGAATTGGATGCTCTTCCTCAATTTCTGGCTCAACTTCATTAGGATTAGCATCATCCTCCACTTCTTCAATAGGTGGCTGCACATCTCCCCCATTTTCATCATCAACTGAAGATGAAGGAGATGGATCCATGTCAATGAGATCACTAGATTTTGGCTCCAGTTGATCACATTTGCCAAAGTCTTCAATTGTTTGGTCTTCAAGAAACACAACATCACGACTTCGAATGACTTTCTTGTCGACTGGATCCCACAATCTATACCCGAATTCATCACGCCCATAGCCAAGAAAAATACATTGTCTTGACTTACTATCAAGCTTGGACCTCTCATCCTTTGGAATGTGAACAAAGGCTCGGCAACCAAACACTCTCAAGTGGTCATAAGATACATCTTTGCCGGTCCAAACTCTTTCTGGAACATCACCATTCAAAGGATAGGAAGGAGACAAATTGATCACGTCAACCGCTGTCTTCATTGCCTCACCCCAAAAAGATCTTGGCAATTTAGCTTGTGAAAGCAAACACTTTGTTCTTTCCACAATGGTGCGGTTCATCCTCTCGGCAACCCCATTTTGTTGAGGAGTCTTTTTAACTGTCTTTTGGTGCCGAATACCTTGGCTGCGACAATACTCATCAAATGGCCCAATGTATTCACCACCATTGTTTGATCGGATGCACTTCAATTTCTGCCATGTTTCTCTTTCAACCATGGCCTGAAAATGCTTAAATACTGTCACGACCCAAACCCGGCCCTATGGGTTTAGCACCGTAACTGGCCAGTAATCCGAGATTACCGAAGGCCTGCTGAACAGTTATACAGTAAAACAGAGTACGGGGCCTGGCGGAAGCCAATACAGTAAATAACTAGTGTCCATTGAGCTGTGACAATCTGTGTGCCAAAAACATTTTTCATGCATTCATACAGTTCAAACAGTACAGTCTATACAATCATTACCACATTCAGTGCGGGGACTTAATCCCTCGATAGCAGTACGGTCAAACAGTAAACAGTTTATACAATAATACAAAACAGTCAAGAGACAGGTGGGGGAACACAAAACACCCCAAGCCATAGCATGGCGTCTCGGAACCTCGCAGTGAGGCACATAGGCTGGCTTGACAAAACTGGGGACTAACCCACGCTCCTAGCTCCGGTCTGGCTGCTGAGAACCTACATATATATATAAACAGTGAGCTAAAGCCCAGTGAATAACATAATGCGTAAAGAGGTTATGAATGAATGTCCTTACAATAATGAAAACAGTTCATTAAACAGCATTTCAGTCTTTCAGTATGTCAGTCAATCAATCATATGTGGTACATCCATTAGCCTATAAACAGTAGGTCCAAAAGGACCGGGCCTCAACAGACCCAACAGTAGTGATGGCCATCAATCAATAAACAGTATGGTTCCACAAGGAAACCGACAGAGCTCTGTAACAATAACAGTAAGCAATAAGTGCTAAGGATGCCACAATACAGTTCACAATACAGGACATACATTCATTCAATAACAATATCAGTTCAGTATTCAAAAGATAACCATTTTGAACATATCTTTACACAATCTGTTACTCACAGAGATTGGGCTAACAGCAGCTAGAGCGCGTCCCCGAGAGCCAACCCTAAACAGTTAACAAGTAGAACACACACTAAGTTTCACAGTCGGGAAGGATGATAGTTAAATCCCTAAATTTCCTCGGTGTGGTTCTATGTCTAAATCCCCATTAAGATGCCTTAAACTAGGCCTAGGAATGCCTAGGATGAGATGAGGATGCAAAAATACAGTTGGAAGGCACTTTTCAAAAGTTGCTGAAAATAGGCTCCTCGCTCGAGCGAGCCTTCCTTCGCTCGAGCGAGCTTCCAAAATCAAAGGCTTCGCTCGAGCGAGAAATCCTTCGCTCGAGCAGTCTGCAGAAACAGTAAAAGTACTTGATGCTCGATTTTTACGCTCGAGCCACCAATCCTTCGCTCGAGCGAGGAATCTTTCGCTCGAGCGAAGAAGCCAAATCTGGAATTTCCAGATTTGCCTTCCAAGCTCAAACCAAGCATTCCCAACTCAATACTCGACCTCTTGGGCCCAAATTCTGGAAAATACATCCTAAAACAATGTATAACAAGTTTCAAAAGCCAATTTATGAATTCAAGCCCCAAAGGTGAGTCAATTAAATACAAATTCAAACCCATTTTCAAGAACAATATGTAAACATGCAATGCATGAGTTTTGAACCAAATTCAAGCTTCAATCCTTGCTCTAAAGAGCTCAATAGTTGGAAAACATTTTGAAAACATGGACTATAATATAAACATGGACATGCATGTATAACTCCCCAAGAATTTAACTTCAAAATACACTAAAATGGCCATGCATGCAACAATGGAGTTCCAATTCAACATTTTAGCACTAAAACATGGTTTAATCCTACAATGGAGCATGAACCATGCAAGATGAAGCTCAAAGACAACAAGAAGAAGATGGGTTCTCTTACCTAAGTCTTGTAATTAAAGCCTAGAAGCTCAATTATGCAAATACACTTCAATTTACTTCAAGTCTTCAAGCAAATCAACAAAAACAAGTCCCTCTCTCTCTAACTCTCTTCTTGGTCGGCTAGAGTAAGGAAGAAAGGCTGATGAAATGAATATGTTCAAGTGTATACAAGGCTCAAAGATGATTAGGTAGTGGCCACTCACCATGGCAAGATCGTAATTAAATCAAACTCTTGAACTAGCTTAATTTAATCTAATTTAGTCATTCCTAATCGATTTTCAGATAAATATACCATTAAATCACAAATATTCTACTGATTCCAAAACTCTAAATGGTTCCTAATTCGGCCGCCGATAAGGCCTCCAATTAACAGTTTAAACACATGAATTCAAACAGATAATCAATCAATCAAACAGATGCAATATGCAATTCAATAGATAAACTTATTCAATTTCAGTTTCGATTTCAATCAGTCCATTCAGTACTTCAGTTAATTCAATTATCAGTCATTATCAGTTCAGTTTAGCAGTAACCAGTAGCTAATTCAGTAGTTTATTGGTAATCAGTACGAGGGTTGTTACAAATACTTTTAGAACTTGATCTTTAGTTTTTAGTAGAAAAGCCCAAACTTTCCTTGAATAATCATCAATGAAAATAACAAAATAAAGCGCACCACTATGTGTTCTAACTTTCAAAGGACCACAAACATCCGAATGAATCAACTCCAACACATTTTCTTTTCTAGAAGCAACATTTTTATGAAAAGAAACTCTATGTTGTTTACCCACCAAACAATGGACACAAGTTTTAAGATATGTATCTTTCAAACTGGGTAGAAGCTCTTTCTTGAACAAAACTTGTAGCCCCTTTTCACTCATATGGCCAAGCCGCTTGTGCCACAATTCGGTAGAAGTATCATCTTCAAGTGCATTGACAACACCTTTACAAATTTTTCCTTGCATCGAATAAAGTGTGTGAGTCTTTTTGCACTTAGCCACCACCAAAGAACCCTTTGTGAGCTTCCATATTCCATTACCAAATTTGTTGTTGAAGCCTTCATTATCTAGCTTCCCAGTAGAGATCAAATTGAGGCGAATTTTGGGAACATGCCTCACATCTTTAAGCAATAACTTGCAGCCCAAATTTGTTTCCAAGCAAACATCACCCATGCCAATAATCTTGGACAAACCTGCATTACCCATTCGAACAGAACCATAATCTCCTTTGGTTTAGGTAGTGAAGAAATCAACTCGAGAAGTCACATGAAAAGAAGCACCAGAATCAATCACCCAATTGCTCTCTTGGCCCACAAAATTGATACAATCATCTTCACAAACGACCATGAGATCATCGGTAGTAACTGCTGTTGTGTCTTCTTGCTTCTTATCCACACTTTTGTCACGCCTTTTCTCCTTGTTCTTGAGCTTTCGGCATTCTCGCTTCATGTGCCCTTTCTCATGGCAATAATAGCACTCAATGTTTTTCTTTGAAAAAGAACCATCTTTTGATTTCTCACGGCTTTGATCACGACCATGAGAAGTCTTACTCCTCCCCATTGGTTTGCTTTGACCTCTCACAACGAATGCGTCCGAATGAGAGGAACCCGTTGATTTTCTTCTAGTTTCTTCATTCAACAAGCTACTAGTGACTTGGTCCATTGTGACAACTCCATTGGGCGCCAAATTACTAACTATCACAACCAAAGTCTCTCAACTTTCGGGCAAAGAACTAAGTAGCATCAAAGCTTGCAACTCATCATCAAAAAATATTTTCATAGAAGCAAGTTGGTTAACAATACTCTTTATTTCATTCAGATGTTTCGGAATAGGGCTGCCCTCTTTATATTTTAAATTAACCAACTTACGAAACAGAAAAGCTCTATTTGTGGCTGATTTCCTATCATAAAGGCCTTCTAATTTTTTCCATAAATCATGTGCTGAAGTTTCAGTAGCAACATGATGAAACACACTGTCATCAATCCGTTGACGGATAACACCAACGGCTTTTCAATTAAGCCTCTTCCATTCATCATCTTTCATACCTTCGGGTTTGCCACTATCACCCTCAATAGGCCCATACAAATCGTTACAAAATAATAGGTCCTCCATTTTAGTTTTTCAAGTTACCCAATTGTTTCCATTGAAGTTAGACATACGACCCACATTCCCCTCCATTGATTTACACAAATAAATAAACCCAAATAAACCGTAAGCTCTGATACCAGTTGTTAGGGAAAATATGTGATTCCCCACAAGTAAATCAATCAATGAGAATAAAAACTAATGCAGAAAAATTAAATCAAAAGCAACACAAGAATTTTTACGTGGTTCCCTCAATGTGAGGTACGTCCACGGGATCGAAATCCGATTCCACTATCAACCAAAAAGTTTCCAAATGATTACAAACGAGACACGAATGGTTTCATAAAACCACCCTTAGGTGAATTCCAAATAATCACAAATAAACAAAGAGAAAAGACCCCACCAAATAGATGAACAAAAGTTTTTAGAACTAGAGTTATAGAAGACCCAAAATAACGACCCAAATCAACTTCACCAAAGCACCCAAACAAAGATGCACTGAAAAGTTTCAAAGCACCAATGAACTAAGCAAATCAATAATAGCACTACTTCCGAAGAGATGGAACCAATTTGTAGCAGCCACAAAACACCGAATAAATCATACCCAAAGCCTATCTCACCGAAATCAATTTGCTACTGCTAAGTGCATCGGGAAAACAAATACAATATTTATATATATTGTTGAATCTTGGGCTTTTTAACAAAACCCTAGTTGTATCCAAATTGAATTGGATTTCCACAAATTAGATATAATAGATAAAAATATATTATAATTAATACCAAACCAAATTAAATTCTTTTAATAAACTAATTGGGTCTCACACTCCAATAAGGAGGTATATCCAACAAAATTTGCATGATATAATTTAAAGATATCTTGGTACACCAATAGTTGAGAAAAGGTGCCGACCAAAAGATCGGCAAAACTAAAGACCAAATTGTTACCGACCAAGCTCTTGACAAAGTCAAATTATAAAGGAGACGCGGACCAAGTATTTGGCACCAGTTACTCAGCAAACCACTCAATCGGCTTTCCATTGAATCAGTTGGGTTTACACTAGAATCACAGGTTTTTCAGCAAAAGTTGTTCGGCAAACCAACAATGGAGTTATTCGGCAATCCAACAAGGCTGTTCGGCAGCTTTACAACCTCTATTTATATTTGGCGTTCGAGCCCATGCATATGCATTTCACATTGCCGTGACTCAGCAAATTGCTTGGCAAAGCTACAATGCTA
Organism: Camellia granthamiana; assembly: GCA_036172215.1. NCBI lineage: Eukaryota > Viridiplantae > Streptophyta > Magnoliopsida > Ericales > Theaceae > Camellia > Camellia granthamiana. The sequence continues at coordinate 27,684,785 of CM069907.1, forward strand.
TTTAGTAGCTCTATAACCCCAAGCTCCATTCTTTGGCAATGAAAACTCAATTATTCGGTGCCAAGTGCATATTCAACAACGCGAACCACCAAGCTCTTTTGTCAAGCATATTTCCCCACCAAGCATATTCTTTCGCCGACCACACTTTAGTCGAGGACAAGAGCCAAACAAACAAAACAAAAACAAAAAACAAAAGTAGGCCAATCTTATTTTTGGTCAAATTTTGAAGATCCAACAGCATCCAAGCAAAGGTGGAATGAGGTGTCTGAATGGTGGAATGAACACTGGGCCGGGAGATGAATCTAACACTGCAAAAATGAGGCGAATTGGACTTAAAACGAAGGAGATATAAGGGCTCAAAGTCAGTAGTTTGAATCTAAAAAATTCATTCTTTCACAATGTGCTGCTGGAAGAAGATGACGTAAGGATTTATTGTGCGCTTCTCGGCACAAAGTGTTCTGTTGCATCTTACCATATTCGGGTTAATCGAGTGGTCTGATAACTTCGAGGATGCCTACCCTTTAGTTTTTTGCCATGTAAAATCCATTTTTGGAGTCCAATTTTGCCAATTCCGAATCTCACATTGGGATCCTTGAACCGACAAATCGGCGACTCTAAATGATAGACCAACGGTCCGATCGTGTCTGATCGACATGCAATTTTAGCAACAGGCTCATGAAGCTAGGCCACAATCATCCATCTTCACCGACCTTTCATTCATCTCCTTGGCCATATATTGCCAATAGGGGCAAGACCTACAACTTGGATTTCTTTTACTTTCAGCTCCCAACATGAAATCTATGCCTTCCGAGATTTAATCACAACGATCCAATAGTCATTTCTAACATCTATATTGTTTGATTTTGCAAATTCCATATCCCAAATTTACAAATTTCAGTGACTAACAAATATTTGGTGACTTCCTGACTACTTGACAGCCCAAATCATTTCTCTCAAATGCCAAACCTACCCAACAAAATGTGCAATGGGGAAATTTTGGCTAGAGTCCATTTCAAATTCTTCCCGAATAGCACATATCATTCAAAAGAAATAGGGCAAGCACACTGTATACAATGCACAATTAGCACAACAAAGATGCCTTAGCAACTTCACTGCATCAACATTGATCACCGTTGCGGCTAGAAGCATGATAATGCAATTTCACGAATAGTGCCTTGGACTATTCTTTAATGTTTTATAGTTAACTAGAGCCGCCAGTGGGTGATAATTTTTTAATTCTCTTTTTTTATCTTTGCCATGGCAAAACGAGAGATTACCTTGGCCCTAAAACTCTGCACATCTGCACAAAGTCTCCCATTGATATAAATTTTTTGGTTTTTCACTTTTTTTGTGATTAATAAGTCTACATCATTTGGTACAGGCAATTAATGACACGGGATATGCTATTCAAAATCTTCATGCTCGGTGCGGAGCGCCATCAGCAAAAGCCTCCAAATACGGAGCAATCTACATGCTCTGCACGAAGCACCATCAACAAAAGCCTCTGAATATGAAGCAATCGCCATGCTTGGCATAGAACACCATCAGCAAAAGCCTCCGAATTCGGAGCAAAGTCCTAATTTCCTAAACATACATACATTTATACATACATTCATACATACATGCATTCATACAATCATTCATTCATTCATTTTATTCATATATCAAATGTACTCTTTATCAAGAGACCTAACATCTATTTCAACAACATAACTTGGCAATAAAAACTCTTATTCCTTCTACCGAAAATAATAAAAGTTTTGGAGCAATTATGGAAGCCTAGAAAAAATATCAGTTCACTTGGGTCCAACCTAAACAAGTCTTAAGAATGGGCCAAGACCAACAAGAAGCCCACCAAACAAATATCTACCAAGCAAATATCATACCTCTATAAAAGGAAAGAATGACATAGAAGATAGGGGGCTCTCTAATCTCTACAAAACAGCACACACAACACCCTTTCATTTCTACATCTTCTTTCTTTGATTCAAGTTGCTAACTTTATCATCGGAGTGTCTCCGGCTGGCAACCCCAGTTGGGTGGCACCGATCATGCTTATCTTTGCAGATTTATGAGGCAAAACTCATCTCTTCGTTGAATCTCTACAATCCATATGAGAGGATTTTCCAAGTCTCACAAGGCTACTTATATCCTAATTAGTTCATAACATATTCTTATATTTTAATAAATCTTTTTATTTAGACATTAGATCTATCAAATTTTAATTCTCATAATTAAGGTATTTTATAGACAATTTTATCCTTATAAATATTTTTTGAACCCTTACCAATTTGGTAATGTGAACATTTATATTTAACAGTGTGAATGTTCACGTTGACGTGTGAATATTTACACTATCAATATAAACATTAATGTGCATTTCACCATATTAATATTAGGCTTATTTTGGTAATTATGTCACTCATATGATTTATTAAAATATAAGAAAATAATTTGAATTAAATGAAATATAAGTAAGTAATGAGGAATTTATGAATAAATGACTCATGTTCTAATTTCGAAGCACATTATAAACTTCTTTGTCCAAGGGCACATAAACAACTTTTTGGTTTAAAGGCCCTTATCGAAAAGGTTTAAAAGTGGGAAAAAAAAATAATCTCTTATTCAATAAATGTTTTATTGAGTTCTATTAACACTATATTGGGAGGGTATTAGTGTTAATAGGAATTAATAAAAAAATTTATTGAAAATATAAAACTTAATTTGATATTTTTTCTTAAAAAATTCTTTCAAATATCTAAAATCCCAAAAATAGTTAAATAAAATCATCACATATATCGCTTACAAAGTTTCCATTAGTAAAGAAGACATTGGGGTTCAACCCAATGGTTTAGTAATCACATCATAAGGTATGGCGAGGGAGCACTCAGAGGATTGAACTAATGGAATAATAGCAAACCCTTTCAATTGTAATCTAACTGTACTAACATACTAACGCTATATTTTGTAAAAGAAAATATATATATATAATTGCCATTAGTAAAGTTCCTAAATAAACTTCCAAAATTTATTTCCAATAATAAAAAAAATCTTTTGTACGTGCAAAAATAGAATAAAAAGGCAATAAATCAATTGAAATATAAAAAACCTCTTATTAAGATTTTATATTAGGTTTAGGATGTACCTAAGGATGATAATGGGTAGGGTATGGGTCGGGGTCCTCCTATCCCACCGCACCCTTATTTTCGGGGGCCCTGCCTCCAACCCCCACCCAACCCTCATGAAACTCTCCCCCACCTCATTTCCACTCCAACTCTAAACCTGCAAATGTAACTCTTATATCTATTCTATTTGATCCAGAAAACAATAATAGATTTAACAATAATGTTAATTTTCAAAAATTAAAACTAAAAAATAATATATTATATATTATACATACATTAAAATTATGTATATAACATAATAGAAATTCAATAATATATTATACAACTATTCTCTATATTTTATAAAAAAAATTAAAAATATATTAGGGTGAAACACCAATAAATCCTAGTGTGTGAATTTGTGCATTAGTTAGTCCTGCCTTTTTTTGGTTAAACCAAAGGTCCTAAAACAATCAGATTGACACATCTATCCCCTTCCATGCGCGTTTTTATGTGTTTGATGGGGCGAATGTGGAATTTTGTTGTGGGTGAAATTACATTTGTGGACATAAAGCACACTATAGGCATGTTTTGGTTTCCCTCTTTTTGATTGAATGTTTGTTCAGCATATGGAAACATTGTCAAGAAACATTCTCACATTAAAACATTTCCATGTTAGGGGATTGGAGCACTAGATGTGATTGACGGTTTTTTGAAGAGTTGTTGATCACGAATTCCACATTTGTGTTTTCAACTGAAACCTTAAACGAAGGAACCTCTTCAACGATAGACCACCTTCAACAATAGCTGATCAATCTCCGCTTATGAGGGTTTGATGTCGTTGTCTCCAAAGACATACATATAGACACAGTGGATAGTGTTCGTCGTCGTATACGCCGATTACGCCATTGTCATAATTTCAAATGTCAATAATGAAAGGCGAAGGTGTGTAATGTTTGACACTTTAATTGTTGATGTGTGCTGCAATTTGTTACCCTTTATTTGTATTCGATTTTGGTTTTGTAGTTTGAGTTGTCATTGCATGCCTTATTAGTTTATGTATGTGCAATGTGAGATTTGGGGTAAATTTAACATTGTCATTTTGATATATGACGATTCACGCACATCAAATGTGTATGATTAAAGGTGATGTTCGCATGGTTTTAATGTTATGGTTTTGTGTATTGAATGTTAATAGTCAAAGTTATCTATTAGTTTATGGTAGAAGGGATATGTTGATATTGTTGTGTGTGTTTATAGTCGGAATAATGCCCTGTTTGGTCATAGGATATGCATTCTGTTGTTGTGGTAATTTATACGTGTGGGTGTTGTTAACATCATCCATCCAATGCAAGCAATGGGATTTTGTGTCTCGACATTGGTTGTGCATGTTGATTTTAGAGTGAGATTGGCGAATACGTGGTTATGTTTCCCATGTGTCGTACCAATATGTTCAATGTGGAAATATGTTGTGTACTGTCTTGCAATATGGCATTTCATTTTGTAATGTTTGTGATTTACGTTGGACACGTCTTAATATGCTTAGTGTGTGATGTGGAACGTCGTAATGTTTCCCAGAAAAAGCAAAATTGATTCGCACATTATAAGAAAATAACAACAGCAATTGAAACTCATCCACTATATATCACTCTACAAAAATCAAACATATAAAAATGGAAATGTAAAACATTACCCTCTCAATCATTACACACAAATGAGTAAAAAAAATCCACCAAAATAGGAAAATATTCCTTACTAATTAAATAGGACTAAATGGTTCATAAGAAAAAATACATGACTAAATAGATCATTATTCCCTAATTTGGGATTTACCAGTAATATTATTATTTATTGGGTAAATTACACTGACACCCCCTGAGGTTTATATTTATTACAGTTCCCCCCCTCACATTTTGGAAATTACACTGACCCTCCTGTTAATTTAATTTTATGTATGATAATCAATACGGTGAGGGGGGAAACTGTTATGAAACTTTAAATCTCAGGAGGCAATATGTAATGAAACTTTAAATCTCAATGAGGGGGATGTAATTTTCAAAAGGTGAGGGAGGAACTGTAATAAACATAAACCTTAGGGGGTGTCAATGTAATTTACCCTTATTTATTTTCTATTATATCTATGGATCAGGTAAGATAGATTTAAAAAATACTATTTTCTGCTTGATCTAAACCCGATCAAGTTATTCAAAAGTTTTTCGTTATCTTATTCAACCACCCAAAACCTATCCTATTAGAATGGGGAGAGTCGGATAGCGGATGGATCGGGTATTTTTCCATGCATTGTGTACCTAACTCTTTTCATCAATGTGTTTGGTTTCAATTTTCTAGATTCAATTTTTTGAAAATTGAATTTTTTTTTTTTTTTTACTTTTATGTTTAGTGAATATTTTAAAATTTTAAGCAATTTTTTTTACGTTTTTAGATGTACCTTACTTAGATATATCTAAAAAGTAAAATATTTGTAAAAAAAAATATTTAAAAAATTAGTAAATATACAAAAATATGAAAAATGTACAGAATTCTCGTATTTTTTATATTTTTGATATTTAGAGAATTTTCTAAAAAAATTTCACAAATATCATACTTTTTAAATGTATTTATATTAGTGGTATCTAAATTTTTTTAAAAAAAATTACCGAAAATATTATAAAAAAAAATTCATGAAAAATAAAATAATACGAAAAAAAAAAAATTAGGTAGCGTTTGGTAGAGTTTTCTAAATATGATTTGAGAATAGAGTTGTATTTTGAGTTTGTGAGTTTTGGAATTATGATTTGAGTGTGAAAATTTTGTTTGGTTATAAGTTTTGAAAAGAGTTTTGAATTAAGGTTTGGAAGGAGTTTTGAGTTTTTGAAGTTAGAAAAGTTATTTGATTCAAAAACTTATAACTTATAACTTATAATTTATAACTAAACACATAACTTAAAATTCTATTCAAAGCTCATATAAAAATTTAAAAATATTTAAAAATATTTTTTATTTATAATATAAAAATAACAGATGCCAAAAAAGAAAAAGAAAAAACGAACACTGTTTCGTTCAACTGACCGGACGTTCGAAGAGATGTCCAAGTTAGCCAAAATTTCCCGCCTGGAAAGAAGTTTTCAAAAATGGGTGTGGAATTATAATTTGAAAGTTCAAAACAAACACCACACTCAAATCAATGTGTGAAAATGTATTTGGAACACGTAACCAAACACAGCCTTAACTTTTTAAAAAATTGAATCCTAAGAGCATCCGCATCAGCCTCTCTACAATGGCTTTGAAGCTATTGTAGAGAGCAAAAGCTGTAAATATCAATTCCATCAGACTTTCCATAACCTTCATTCATTTTGACTTTGTTACAGTGCCTCACTTGATTTGTTGAGACACTGTTCATATGGTAATCTATTTTTTTATTATATTTTCTAGAGCAAAACTGGGCCAAAAAGTCATGGCTGGTCGTCCACCCGGATATCCCCCGAATGTTCTCCCGGATGTCCCGTGAATACCCTGTAATAAAGAAGGAAAATGCTCAAATTTTGCCTGACCGGTCGACCGCCCCTCAATGGGTTCGACTCTCCAGCATTGCTTGTGAAACCCCGTATTTTTGAGGTATTAATATTTTAATGAGAGATATTGGTGATTGTTTGGTGGTAAAATTTTTAGATGAAAACCTAACTCATTTTCTCTATTTGTTTTCTCTTTTTACCTCCATTTCATTATTATCATTATTCATGTCTTTTATTTATTTATTTTAATTTCCTTTCTCTCCATGTTACTTTGTCTCCAAGAAAGTTTCTTTTCTTTTTTCCCAAGTACACCCCTTTCTTGCCCACCAAGTAAACTTTATTTTATTATTTTTCCTTTTCTTTTGTCCCAAGTATCTTTGTCTATAAATTGAGCTCACCTCTCAACTTCTTTCTATAGTTCTTCTCATATCTCTCTCCATTTGTTATATAGATTTAGAGTTTAGATTAAGAATATTTAAAGTGAGAGTAAGCATTTTCATAAAGGAGGAGAGTTGTAGATTTTGTGAAACCTTACATACCTTATGGCTTAGAATTCGGAGTTCCATGGAGAAATATCGAGATTTGAGTGTTGGCGACGGAGGAGATTGATTTGAGGTAATTCGGGTGGTATACAATATGATTCCTTTAAATCTCTTTGCAAAGAGTTTATTTTAATGACTTCCAATTTGTAATCCTCTTGATTATTGTGATCATTTGATAAATCTTGTGAAATCATTATGTTGACACGTTTGAGTACTTTGGTCATTTGATAAATTCTATGAAGTTGTTCTGTGTAGTCAATGTTGATTTGTTTGGTTAAATGACGTGGAAATGCTTCCGTACATAGATCGAGCAGACCTTGCCAATAGCTTGGATAAATAGCCCGGATAAGCGGTTGTGCTTGGGTGAGATGGAGAGGCCGGTCACTGGTCATGTACCGAGTAGGACTGGGTATTTGGTCCTGAATAAATTATCATCTGTTGAGTTGACTTGTTTGTGCAATTTAGATAAATTGCTTGATTATCGAATCTAATCGGTTGTGTAATTATTGGATCCCTGTTAATTTATTCTCTGTCCGAGCCTTGTTATTCCTGTTGTATTGTATACTTCCCGAATTAATTTATTTTTCAGGTGTGGAGCAAATCTAGTGGCGATTGGTGTTGAAGCATTTAAAGAATTATTGAGTTGAAGATTTTTGGGTCCACCACTATATATTATTTTTGGAGATTTGTATAAGCTATAAATTATAGACATTTGTGTAATTATTTTGGAGCCAATTTGTATTTTTAAGGTTATTAATTAGTTAGAATTTTAAATTTGAGGTTGAATTGATTTATTAACAGCCCAGAAGTTGGGGTGTTACATTACTGCTGCTCTGTTATTGCTTTGGTGTTGATCTGTTGCTGTCTTAGGCCTTGTTTATACTTGCTTGTTCATAATATTTTAATGAAATAGAATTTTAAAATAAAAGGTTTGATTGAGGGTATACGTAAAAGTGAGATTAACTAAAATATAAAAAGTGAATCTTAAATTAGGCAGTGGCTTTGGTCCAGTCCAAGATCGGACTGGACCGTGCTGTTGGACCCGTGGGGACCCACCACGGGTCCCGTTTTGATAATCCGAACCGTTCAATGTGTAGAACTCGTCGAGTACTATATGCCTGTAAAAAATCACGTTGATCGGATATCGATAGCTATGTAAACAAAACAGTTTTTTATCAACCGTTAATTTTTTCACCGTTTATTTTTTTTTTATACAAAACGGATTTGATCACATAGCTATTGATATCCGATCAAAGTGATTTTTTACAAGCATGTAGTACTCGACGAGTTCTACACATTGAACGGTTCAGATTATCAAAACGGGTCAAAAAAAGAGCCCCATAAATCGAACTGGACGGGTCCAGTCTTGATCTCAATTTGAGACAAGCTCGACCCTTTAAATTATAATTTAACTCAAAATTTATTGAAGGAGATGGCATGCTCTAAGAATCCAAACTATTGTTGTTTCCACCTTCGGGCGGTAAACCCCTAATTTGTAATATCAGTTATATCATTTGGCAACTGAAATTTAAATCACACAGTCAACCGTTAGAGACCAAAAATGGCGAAACTAGAGAAGGTCTCACCTTTCAGACTCACTTCTCTCCTCCGCCTCCAAAAGGACCCCAACCTCGCTCTCCAACTCTTCCTAAACCCTAACCCTAGCCCTAAACTCTTCCGTTACTCTCTCCTCTCATACGATCTCATCATCACCAAGCTCGGCCGAGCCAAAATGTTCGACGAAATGGAACAAATCATAGAACAATTGAAGAACGAGACTCGCTTCGTCCCCAAAGAAATCATCTTCTGTAACATCATCGCCTTTTACGGCCGTGCTCGCTTGCCCGACCGAGCTCTCAAAACATTTGATCAAATACCGTCTTTTCGATGCCAAAGGACCATAAAATCTTTGAATTCCCTCTTGAATGCTCTGTTATCTTGTCGGGAATTCGAGAAAATGAGGGAATTTTTTGTGGGTATTGATCAATATGCGGTTCCGGATGTGTGTACTTATAATATATTGATCAATGCTTGTTGTTTGTGCGACGATTTGGATAGTGCTTGGAATGTGTTCGATGAAATGAAAAAGAGACGGATTTGGCCAAATGCAGTGACGTTTGGAACCTTGATTAGTGGACTTTGTGCGAATTGTAAGTTAGATGAAGCTTTTAGGTTGAAAGAGGCTATGGTGAGAGCTTTTAGATTAAAGCCTAATGCTTTTGTTTATGCTTCATTGATTAAAGGGCTTTGTAAGGCAAATGAATTGAGTTTGGCTTTTAAGCTTAAGGATGAGATGTTGAAATGTAAAATTGAATTGGGTTCGCGGGTGTACTCTACCTTAATTAGTGCTCTTTTCAAGGTCGGTCGCAAGGAAGATGTTATTGGAGTTTTGGAGGAAATGAGAGAAAATGGGTGCAAGCCTGATGCAGTAACTTATAATGCAATGATCTACGGGTTTTGTCAGGAGAAGGATTTTGACGCAGCATTTGGTGTTTTAAGTGAGATGGAAGTGAAGGGGTGCAAGCCAGATGTTACTAGTTATAATGTAATTATTGGTGGGCTTTGTAGGGATGGAAAATTGAGAGAAGCAAATGAATTATTTGAAGATATGCCTAGACGGAAGTGTGCTCCTGATGTGATAACGTATCGGACGCTATTTGATGGGCTTTGTGATGGGATGCATTTCAAGGAAGCTGCATTCATTTTGGATGAGATGGTTTTCAAAGGTTATGCCCCACGTACTGCAAGTATGATGAAATTTGTTGATGAGTTGTGTCAAAGTGGTAATCTAAAGCTGTTATGGACAGTTCTAAATAGTTTGGCAAAAGGAAATTTAATTGATGTAGATACATGGAGAATGGTGGTTCACATGGTGTGCAAGAACAATAAGCTTTTAAATGCCTCTGAGCTTGTTGAAACATTGCAAATGCCATAACTGATGATCTTCCAATTTTGTATTGTTGATTATTTCTCTTGGAGTGACTGACAGTCTTAATTTTCATCATCATGCGCCTAGATATATCTCCTTGTGCCTATCCATTTTGCATTCAGCTTGTATGTTAAGCAGAGTAGGTGTTAAAACGGGGTAAAATTCCAGTCTGCCATACCTTTGGGGACAGCATGACTCTAAAACATGATGTTTATAGTGATGAAATAATTTTCCCCATCACATTCTTGCATGGAATTTAATTGTGAAACACGACTAAGCTAAGGTTGCAGAGTTGAACCAATAAGAAGAATTTGCAATATAATGTCTGAACTTTTACAAATTACTGAAACATGTTGGTAATTCATTCCTCACATTCGCTTTTGCCTTTTTATACAAGACATGCCTCCTTAGTATGATTTTGTGTATTTTTATTTTTTTACAAGAGATTTTAAGTTTAACACATGACAGTGGTACAGATTTTGATAGTATGGTCTCGTAGAGTTTCTACAGTTATGTCTTTTGGGTTCATTTTAGTGGCACAGATGCTTCATGGGAGGAGCCAAATCTTAGTGTCCATAATGGAGAAGACTTTAACACATTTAGGCTAGAAAGATGTATCCCACAATCTAGCTCTGTCTGGTATTTGCAAAAGGAAAATGACAGACGGAAAGTCAGTCTAAAACTGACAGACGTAGAATCTTCTGAATGGCAGCTACTTTGATTGGGTTTCCACCAAAGCTTAATCATTCACTCCCTCGTGATTTGGTGTTAAGTCGAAAGTCAGCTTGTATAGCATTGTTCTTTTCAAATAATGTCTTTGCCAGATTTATATGCAGGTCACATTGGTTACACTCAAAAGACATGATCAAACATGGCTACATTTTGCTAAAAAACAACGAATATAATAATGTCTCTAAAACTGAATAGGAAAAATTGGTCGTTCGAAATCACATCCATATCTTATGTATTGTGTTTGTGCACATCATGGGGTTCTTGTTGGTTTTTGATTTACTTGCCACTTACTTTTTTGTGGAAGGATAGCAAACTAGAGTGTCATTTCTAGAATGTTTTGCTTCTAACATTAGCAGTATATTGCGCACATCATGGGGTTCTTGCTGCTTTTTGATTTACTTGCCACTTACTTTTTTGTGGAAGAATAGCAAACGAGTGTCATTTCTAGAATGTTTTGCTTCTAACATTAGCAGTATATTATAATCTGCTTCTACTCAAGTTTGGCTCAGCTGCAAAAGGTACAGTCAGAACCTGGAAACCAATAGTCATTAGAAATATGGAATCCATCCACTTTCAGCTTGAATAAATGCATCGAGATTCGAGGTTTGTACATAGCACAACATACATGCACTTTCATTGGCATCTTTTCTTAGTTTGGTAAGATTTTAGTTAATCATATGGGCTGTAATTGTCCTGTAACCACATTCGGTTATCTTTTTTGCAGTGTTTTGCTTGCTATTCAACCACCTCATCAGCCAGTTTGAGCTCCCCTTTTTGATACTTAGCCCTCCCTCCCTCTCAAGAAGTAAGAACCTCCAGTTGCAATCTGAATTCTTAGAGTCAGTGTTGGTCCACAATCAAAAAAGATTTCTCATAGGATATTCGATGAAAAGGGTTTGGATCTGAATTCTTACAATTAGTGGAGGTGTACACTCTAGCCGCCAATGTGACTTGAGATTTCATGAAAAGACTCAGAAATTTAATGATATTTTTTGCAGAGTTTAATTTAACTGGCAGAGGGGTAAAAACCAAGACTAGAGCTTTCTAATCCTCTTGATGAAGATAATGAAGAAATGCAATGGTGCAAGGAAGAAGCTATTAAGATGACAAAGGAATGCCATCTACATAAGGTGGTTTGTGTTAACAATGGTGATGATCTTAGGCGGTCTAGTATTAACATATTAACTATGTAACGTCCGAAACTCCTGTTGAAGCCAATCCACATGTTTCAGCTCCTGCCATGGCATCAATCATATCAGGACCTAGAGATGAGCAAGGGTGTGTGTTACCATGTACTAAATAATGCCTTATGCCCATTAAATGGTTGCTATGCTATTTGCATTTCTCTTAACAGAGTATGCTGCACAAGCAGAGCTCTTTTGGGGTGCAATCTCACTTCAAATTAGTTTTATTTGTCTATGGAATCATTTGCTTAATAGCTGTGCTAACCTTGTGTTAAGTTGTGTTTGGACTCACTTGCATTGTATGTATTAAGTCATGAAAAATTTGAAATCTTAATGTTGCATTTATCAAATGTTGATATTACATTATTATTCTTAGATTCTTAGTTATAGTTTTAAAATAATTAGTTATATATCATAATTTTCTTTCATTATTAGATGCTTCCTAATAAATTTAACTTGAAACATGTAGCCTTTCCCTAAGGGGACCAACATAGTGATTGGCACCTTAGCGATAAACCTAAAAATTTCAGTTTCGAAAATTCGATTTCTTTTAGAAGCTGTGTTGGTTTTAATGGAAAGGAGTTATCTGTTTACTGTTTTGCATTTGTTTACCATCCATCTTGTATGGGCATTGGTGTGAATTTTGGTTATCTTTGCTATGAGAAAATGATAGAAACAGTGTCCTCATTGTGTAGCTGGAGAAAGGTAGATAGATGAGGGAAGCCATGGCCATTCCACTTGCAGGTTCAACCCTGCCTTGGCAAGTCATGTATAACCTTATAGTGTTAAATGTATCTCGATTTGTGAGGCAACGAGTTAATTATCTTTAACTAGTAAAGCTTTGGAGTAGAGATTATTCTATATTAGCAATAAAACAGATAGCAACGCAGTCTGAAAAAATTGAAACTTGATGGCTTGCAAATTTTATGTTGTACAAACCCAAATTTATTTCTTAAAAAAAAACCTCCAGATTTTCGTTGGTGTATATAGAATTGGTTGATTATATCTTTTTATGGCAATGTGTGTTCCTTCCTTATACTCTGTTTTTCGAAGTACTTTGGTAGTGATGAGCAGCAAGATACTAGACTACATTCCAACTTCAGTAGGCCTTGTTTCATTTTAACTAGGCCTTGTTTCATTTTAACTAATATGTAAAGTTTTTGCCTTTTTTTTTTTTTTGTTAAAAGCAGATAAATCAAGTTGGAAATTGGCAATTTTATTTGTGATTTGGTTGAGGCTATGGAGGGTTCCCAGATGGCACGACTTATACAGGCCGGCTAAAAACAGTTGGATTAACAGGTACATTGTACTTTCTACTCAGTCAACTGGAATTTGGTTTTATGTGTCCTGTTGATTAATCCATTCTAGGGATCAGCTCTGACTAAAGCCAAATTGTATGGTATACACTCTTTAAAAGTCGGTGATTTTTTGTTTTTTTTTTTTTGAACATGGGAGATTGTAGATTGGGTCATAAGATCTTACCTGTGATAAGACTTGAACCATTGACCTCCTAGTGAAGTGAAGAGATTTTGGCTAGTTGGGTTAGACTCGGTATTAAAAGTGTACAAGAAGAAAAATTAGATCCCAAAGTGGGCTTATTTATGAATCAAAGTGTTAATGGTTAGGACTTAAAGTAAAGGTTAAATCAAAGTGAGTTTGTCTTGGTTAGGAGGCAAAGTGGTGTTGTTGGTTACAAGGTAAAATGGTGATTTTGATTATAAGTTAAATTGACTATAATCAACAGTTCAAATTCATTTTTTATATCCAACTGCTAAAAGTTGAAATGTATAGTATGAACTTTTGAAGGATGTACTATAGTCAGTCTTTCCCAAACAAAAGATTCCCAAGAGCCAAAATTTTGTTATTATATGAAGTCAACCTTGATTGCAAACATTAGTTTTGCAGTCCTCATTAGATACTTTATTTTTATGTTTTTATACACAACTACAATTCCCCATAAAAGAAAAAGAAAAAGAAAAACAAAGGGTAAATTACACTCATTTCCTCGAGATTTAAAGAAAATACAGTTAGTTTAATACTTTTGACATTATTATACTGACCTCCCTTTTATTATGATGACAGTGACCAAAATTAGTGCCAATAATTGGTAGATCCTGAAATATATAAAGATAAATATACATTTTAGTATAAAAAAAGATTATAACATTATTTTTTCATTTATAGGACTAACGAGGTACTGATGAAAAAGGGCTTTAGTGCTATAAAAATTAAAATATTGAGAGTGATCAATGTAATTATGTCACAAGTAAAGGATTAACTATATATATTTTTAAATTTCAAGAGAGGTGAGTATAATTTACTCAAGAAAAAAAATGAACAGTCCTAAAGTTGTTTTCTGTACAACACTTGGTGAGATTTTGCTGGTTTTAGAACTCACTTAGAATTTCACTAATAAAAAATAAAAATGTCAACTCTCTCTCTAAGCAATGTTATTTTCATCTTGTTAGGTGATTATTTTTAGGGAAAATGATATGCAAACTCACTTTCTAGACTCGATGATGTGTACGTGATATGATTGGTTGATGATTACAGAATATATGATAGAGAGTGTTGTCTTTAATATCCTAATTGATTGTCACATGAACTTGAAACTTGAGTCTAATTTTTATTCTTGAATATAAATGCTCTTATTTTAGCAATCACTTCGCATGTCATCAATTTTATTTTTTGATTTTAATAGTTGACTTACCTTTTGTCTTGCTTTTGTTGTCGTTTCTTCTTGGATCTTTTGAGCATATAAAGAGTTGGAATAATTTTATGGGCACAAAATCGGTTATAGACAATATATGTGGCCATACGTATAGAATGGAAGAGTTGAGCAGACTCTCTATAACGTAGTTGGTTACCTATTCATGGAATTAGTTATTTTAAAGAGTTCATTATGATCTCTAATTGTATTAAACTTGAGTCAAAGACAAGTTAAAACCTTGTCTAGTCATAGACATTGTAGGACTTTCTGTCTCATGTACCTGAGTACATCATAGTGTATATTTGTTACACAAAATACCATCTCGTCATTGTAAAAAATAGAAATGGAGAACTAACGGGTCCAATCGTAATTATCATGTGGGAAAACCATAGCATTACCGTGTACTATACCTCTCTATTTGTGTCTCATCTCAAGATAACAAAAATGATTTGAATCGTGCATCTTGTAGATTCAACAGTAAAGATGAGTTGTACAAAAAAATTAGTTTTAGAAAATATCGTTAGACACATAAAAAAGTTACATTTTGTTTTTTTTCCCCCTTTTTTCAAGTTTGGACGGCGACTATTAGTTTAATTTAAAATTAAACCGTCTATTTTATAAAATAAAATAAAATTTGTTTAACTATTCATTGATAATCAGTGAAACTGATTTTTTATATAGATAATTTTCATTACAAGGTTTATGATGTGAACGATTCGAATCATAATTGTGGGTTTAAAATGAGACTCACAAAATGAAATATAGAAGATAGTAATATAAAAATGAGCTATTTCCATTTTTGTGAACGATCAATATTTAAAATTAAAACAAAATTATGTGGTTTCAGTATATGTTGGTTTAGCACACCTTGTGGAACAAATCAGTGTTGCCGTTGCCATGAATCTGGCCTGCTTGTTCCATACACCTCACTATCGAAATGTAGGTAAATTACCACTAAAAAAATTCATGATCTCACAACTTTATTGTGACAGTAGATAATAGGCGCCCCTCGTGAGCTCAATTTGAACAAGGATATGTCTATTTTTATAGAATTTTTGGATTACTATTCATATATATATATACATATTATTTTATATTACCGAAATACATGATAAGATATTATTTATTTTCATTAATTCTTTAATAGCACGTGACAATTACAGGATTACTATATATATATTTGATTATTAGATATCGCTAAAGTATATGATAAGATATTATTTATTTTTATTAATTTTGTAATAATTATTTATAAACAAAGGAATCAATCATGATAAGGTATTATTTATTTTATTATTTTTCTTTTATTAATCAATAAAAATATAATTTTCTTTAAAAAATTTAAGCTATTTTTATAAATTTTTTATTTTAAAGTACTAAAATTATAGTATTGATTTTTCATAAATTTATTTATTTATTAGGCTCATAATTGGGGGAAGATCCTTTTGAGCAAAGTTGAAGTCCATACGATGGAGGCTAATAGACCCACAAAATTCCTAGAAACATGGGCCGGCGGCTATTCATAGGTACCCCAACATGAAAATTATTTAATTATTTCGGAACATTACATAGTTATATTCTAAGTTAATCATCAATTCTTTAGCTCCTATGTTTTTTCTCATTCCTAACATAAATTATGAACTCTTACTTCTCTCTACCAATCAAAATTTTATAAAACACCATATATTCATACTTTAAAAATACTGAATAATCATCCCCCAACATCCCCCCTCCCCAACATCCACAAGCCATCCTAATTTAACACACTTGCAAAGTGCAATCAAAATCTCAATCAATCTCTCTCTCTCTCTCTCTCTCTCTCTCTCTCTCTCTCTCGCAAATAGCTATATATAAGCAAGGCACACCCAACCAAATTCCATCATATCTGCTCTGTTCCATTGATTCCATTTGCCCAACTCTCATCTCTCCTCCTCTGTTTTCACTTTCAAAATACTCCACATGGCTCTCTTAAGCAAGCTTTCACTTGTTTCCTTTTTGTTAATCTGCTGTGCTTGTGCACCATCTTTAGAAGCAAGGAAGCTCTTGACCATGGAAAACAAGAAGGTGCCTTCCCTAGAGGATAGTTTGCTCCTAAGTGCCCTTCCCAAGGGCACCATTCCACCACCTTCTTCCCCAGGTGGCAAAGGCCATTCCATGGTCATTAATGGAAGGGTGTTCGTCCTCCCCCTGCCGCACTTGGACCGGGTTTTGCAGTCAGTCCCTAGCCCCGGGGTCGGCCATTAAACTTCTTTACAAAAAAATTATTAGATAGTTTTGGAATACCACGCGACTTTGTTTATGTCTGCCTTCGTCAACCACTTTCTCAAAAAAAAAATAATAAATAAAAAAATTACGCCATTTTATATTTTATATTTTTTAGTTTGATGTATACGTGAGAAAAATATAGATTATACATTTACAAATTAGAAATTTCATAGATTTTTTTTTTCCTTCTTGATGTAATATTCAATAGTGAAATTTGGATATGATATTTTAAACTGAACCCATTACAATATGTTAGATGTTGCATTAGTTTAAAAAATATTATTTATAAAAAAAATTTAAATCATGCTATTTCTTGATTTAGTGCAAGGACATTTGAGTTGTATTTTTATCGTTACATGATTTTGCTTGTCAAATTTTAAGTTAATTGCAAGTTAAAAACTATATTATGACTTAAGGTGGGACATAGGTTTATTGAGAATTTGTTTTCAACGTTTAAGCAAATACAGTACTTTCATGAGGACACATGGCATTATTATTTTAAAAAAAAAATACTAAAATTAGGACTGAAGTACCAATAAATTCAACATAGTAATCGTATGAATTGTTTAATTCTTTTTTTTCTTATAAACTCAAAGGTCCCATTCTGGTGTAAATTACATAAAAGGTTAAAAAAATAATGAGTCATAACTAAACATTGGATCATAATCAAAATAATAATAACAATAGATTATAATAAATATCACAATACACCATAATTAGCACCATAATCAATCATAATTAAAAATCACAAATATTATAACTGGAGGATATAATATACACCTCAAAATTAGAGTGTGAATTCTATGCATAGTAGCGCATAATGAGGATAAACACAACCATTCTATTTTTACTTTGGAGAAATCACCCATCAATTGTAATTTGAAAAATATTAATTTTAATCATTAGTATTGATAAAATTTATTGTATTAATTTATAATTGTTTAATTATTTTTTAAATTTTATCCTAATTTGAAATCTCCTCTTTTACTTATTTGTAGTTCACTTTTCCAATTTCTTGAAAACAAGCAGTTTTTTCTTTTTTTTTTTGAACAGTAGCAATTTCATTTGATTAAACTGCAGAATAAGTTACATCAGATAACAACTCTCTTAGAGGAACAGGATAAACAACAACCCACGAAACAGGGAGTGAGTCAGAGGCATGGGCCTACAGTCACATGCATGATCGTTTTATATAAATAACTTATTTATTGATTTATTGTACACCAATTAACCAACTTTTTTTCAAACTTTTCTCTCCTCTTTTAAAATTGTTTGCCACATTATTGTTGGAAGTTATGACAAGGGGAAGGGAGAGAAATTGAGGCATGGAGTATCGTTCATGTTAGAATGGTTGAAAGAAAAGAAAATTGTATATCTGTATTATTGAATTGAATAATTAATACAATAGAAAAAGCCTATATTTATAAGCTGAAAAGAAACTTAGATAAGTATAGAAGGAGAGAGAGAGAGAGAGAGATAGAGATAAGTATAATGTAGATAAGTATACATTAACAGCGCCCTTTAAACTCAAGGTGGATAAGCATCAATCAACTTGAGTTTGAAAACTAGATCACTGAAATGATCAAGAGAATGAGCCTTGGTGAAAATATTAGCAGGTTGATCAGCAGAAGAAATAAAGAGAAGATGAACAGTGCCACGTGTAACATGTTGTTGAATGAATGAAATGACAATTAATCTCAATATATTTGGTCCGATCATGGAAGAGATCATTGTGAGTAATCTGAATGGCACTTTGATTGTCATAATAGAGAGAGGTAGTACTAGGGAAAGAAACATCCATATCAGCAAGGAGCCAGCGAAGACACAAAAGTTCCTGAGTAGTGTCAGCAAGAGTGCGGTATTCAACTTCAGTGCTAGAGCGAGTAGTGAGGGACTGTTTCATGCTACGCCAAGTAAGAAGAGAATCCCCTAAGAAGAAACAGAAACCCATGGTGGAGCGTCAATTAGTAGGATCCCCAGCCTAATCAGCATAAAAAAAGGCACGAAGCTTGAGAGAAGAGTGAGCAAAGTAATGGAGTCCATGGAACATAGTGCCTTTGAGGTAGTGAAGTATGCGAAGTAGAGTAGTGTAATACGGGGTGCGGAGAGCCGACATGTACTGACTAACAAGATGGATAACATAGGCAATGTCAGGACGAGTCATAGTGAGATAGACAAGACTACCTACTAGCTGGCGATAAAGAGCAGCATCAAAGCAAAAATCCCAGTTTAGAGAAGTGGGACGAGTCTGAGGATCAATAGGAGTAGAGGTAGTCTTGCAATCGATAAGACCAGCACGTGCCAGAAGATCGGATGCATATTTGGTTTGTGACAAATAATAACCAATCGAATCATGAGAGATTTCAATCCCTAAAAAATAATTGAGAGTACCAAGGTCCTTCATCTCAAACAGACGATTGAGAAAGTGTAGGCTAAAAATACCAACCACATCATCACCAGTGATAATCATATCATCCACATAAAGAAGAAAAAGAGTGGTGCCATGAGGAGTGGTTCGAACAAATAGAGTAAAGTCATATGAGCTGAAGGTGAAGCGGAAATCATGGATGGTGAAACTGAATTTAGCAAACCAAGCTCATGGAGCTTGTTTGAGACCATAGAGAGCACACTGTAGTTTGCAAACCTTATGAGTCGGATAAGCAGACCTAGGAGGAGGTTGCATGTAGACTTTCTTAAGAAGATCACCATTAAGAAAGGCATTTTTGACATCCATCTAAAAGAGATCCCAGTGACGAGCAGCAGCAACATCAATTAAGCTACGCACAAAGATAAGCCGAGCAACCGGAGCGAAGTCTCCTCATAATCAATGCCATATTCCTAGGTGAAGCCCTTTCCAACAAGATGGTCTTTATAGCGCTCAATAGAGCCATCAGAATGAGTCTTGATACTGTATACCCATTTGCAGCCAATCGCAGTCTTTCCAAAAGGAAGAACAACAACATCCCAAGTATGAGTTTTGTCTAAAGCCTGTAGTTCATTAATCATAACTTACTGCCAAAGAGAATTAGTACAAGCCTCATGATAGAAGGTAAGTTCATAAGTCAAAAAGGCAGTAAACCCGACAATACAATCACGAAGATGAACATGTGGTTGAGCTACCCGATGTAGACAACCGGTGGGAAATGTTGTGGGGGGAATGTTTGATGGAGAACTAGAAGACGAGCTAGAAGGTGCAATAGGCAGTGGACCATCAAGGAAAGCAGTATGGACGGGATCAGGGGTCAGCAAATGTGTCTCTACAAATGAGGAACCTGCATCAAACGCATTAGAGAAGAGATCTATGGAAGGATTAGTAAACATGATGGAGGTAGAGGGTGAGGTAAGTGAAACGAGGATAGGGATGAAAACATTTTATGCTCCCAGAAAACCACATGACGAGATACACGAAGACGCTTAGAGATAAGATCCCAACAGCGATAGCCTTTATGTTCAATCCCATACCCGAGAAAGCAACAAAGACGAGAACGAGGTTCAAGTTTGGTGTGTTCATGAGGTTGAAGGAGGACAAAACATGTAGACCCAAAAACTCGAAGATGTGTGTTTGGAGGGCTAGTGCCATGCAGACGTTCAAAGGGAGTTTTATTATGGATGATAGGAGTGGGAACACAATTAATAGTATACACAGCAATAAGTGTAGCTTCCCCTCAAAAGTTTTCAAGATAGAAAGAAGAGAGAATGAGAGCTCGAGTAGTGTCGAAAATATGCTAATGTTTTCGTTCAGCACGTCCATTTTGCTGGGACGCGCCAACACAAGAACGATAAGGCTGAGTTCCATGACACTGAAGAAAAGAGAGGAAATCCGAATCTCGATACTCTATAGCATTGTCAGAGCGAAATTTTTTAATGTTCTTTGAAAATTGGATTTGGACCATTGTTGCAAAGGTATAATAAATTTATTTTAAGTTCAGATTGATTTTTCATGAGAAACAGCCAAATAAACCGTGAAAAATCATCAACAAAGATAACAAAATAATGAGATCCCTCCATACTAGTAGTAGGTGATGGGCCTCATATATCAAAAAGTATGAAATCAAAAGGTGCATAGGAAACAGAAGTACTTTTATTAAAAGATAAAACAGGTTGTTTTGCAAGTTGACAAGGAAAACAATCAAAATAATCGGGAAGTACATGACCCAACTGACCACTAGAAACCAAAGACTTTAACCTACTAATAGAAATATGCCCTAAGCGACAATGCCAAAGATGAAAAGGAAACAAAGAAAAATCAGATGCAGGAGCAGCTAACTATGTGGAGTCCAAAACATGAAGATGAATGAGCTCATAGAGACGTCCATGCGTACGGCCAATCCCAAGAGTCTGTCTCGTCTAAGGGTCCTGCACCAAACAACCATTAGCAGAAAAGGTGACAGTTAGACCAAGCTCACATAATTGACTAATGGAAATAAGGTTTAAGGTAAGAGCAGAGATATGATAAACATGTGGTAAAGACAAATGAGAGGTAGAAATAGAGCTAACATGACTTATAGACATGAGAGAACCATCAGCAATATGAATAGAGGGAATATGAGCTGAGGGAGAAATGAAAGAAAATATAGTAAAACTGGAAGTCATATGATTACAACATGTGAAGTCAAAATACCAAGAAGAGGTACCTGAAGTCACAGACAGAGCAGTAAGGGGAAGTATACCAAAAGGGGAGAGAAATTGTTTGAACATGGTCTTAAAATCAGTTTGGGAGAAGACAGGAGCAGATGGGTCTAGAGGCTCAGAAAAATCCTCAGAGGCTGTAGCAATAGTGCGGTAAGCAGGCGAAGATCTAGACTGATTCTCAGGACGACGTGAACTATCCTTGGAAGAGCCACCGCGAGAGGAGTGACTAGTGGAAGACGACCAGGAGGGATTGCGAAAACAATCCTGCTGTAGATGACCAAGACCAATTTTGTTGCAATACCGGTAGGGTTTGATTAGGCAATGAACCAGAAGATTAGTAGAAGGAAGGCCCCGATTTTGACAATAAATACAGGCAGTGGATAGCTAGATTGACAGGGAAGAAGAAGGTCGTGACTGAGGAGTGACAAGAATACAATCCGTATGATGAGTCTGGAGAGTACCAAGACGAGTTTCCTCAAATAACAGCTTTGAAATAGCTTGCTCAAAAGTGGGCAGTAGAGTGTGATGAAGGAGAGATGCACACACGGGCTCAAAATTGGTAGTGAGAGCCATGAGAAATTAAACCAACCGTTGCTGATTACGATATGCAGTGAATAAAGTAGTATCTTCAAGGTAAGGCCATGGAGGTTCTGAGAGAGCAAACTAGTCCCAAACAGAATACATCTAAGAAAGAAAGTCATTTATTGACTGATCAAGTTCTTGACACATGTGGTGAAGCTAACTCTGAAGTTAATATTGATGGGCAAGACCGGTAGTCTGGTATCGTTCTTTCAAAAACTCCCAAATGTCTTTAGCAGGAGTGGTAATAGAGTCAACCTGAAAACGACCAAATTGAAGACTAATAGAGGGAACAAAGGTATTCCGAAGCCAAGTAATGATCTAGTAGTTCTTCCTGTCCCAGTCTTCTAAGCGGTCTTCATATTTAGCAGCAGTTTCAATGGGCACTGTCACTGGTTTGGTTACATCCTCGGTGATAATACACTAGAGTTTTTGACCTTTGAGGAAGAAAGACATGGCTTGGGCCCACAGAACATAATTGAATCCATCAAGCATAACAGAAATTGGATGGGAGGCATCATGACGATCCATAATATTATGGTGGTAGGATAAAATAAATAGGAATAGAACTATAGGAGCAAAATTAGGTAAAACAGATCGTACCAGTGAGTTTGGAAGGCTGAAAATAGATGGGAAATGGCTGAATGGTGTAGAGATGACGTCAGCAGAAGGTTGGATGATGTCAGCAGAGGCGCAGTGCACAATAGCAGAGAGAGGCGCGGCGCACAATAACAACGAGGGTGCACAGCGCACGGTAGTAGAAACGGCGCACGCGGGTGCACGGTAGCAGGAGCGGCGCATGCGGGTGCATGGTAGCAAGAACAGTGCACGCGGGAGAAAAGGCTGACGTCAGGCTGACGTGAGCAGGCAACGGAAGGGGCGCATGTTTGCGCGTAGGAGAGTGGAGGTAGAAGCTTGGACACGCCAACGAGAAAATTGGCGCGTGCGGAGGTGTGTGGCGATAGGCTTGGTGGCGTTGGAACCAGGGCACAATTCTGAGCACTGTGGTAAAATAAATTTATAAAATTTTGGTAAAAAATGATGACGGAACAGTGACGAAACAGTGTTGTGGAACAAAGAATGGTGTATTGATAAAAAAGAAGAGAGATGCTATAATGCCATTGTGTACAAGCAATAAGCAAGAGGAAAGAGGAGCTAGGATTCAAGACCTACACTCTAATACCATGTTAGAATGGTTGAAAGAAAGGAAAAATTGTGTATCTGTATTATTGAATTGAATAATTAATACAATATGAGAAGCCTGTATTTATAAACTAAAAAGAAACCTAAATAAGTATAGAAGGAGATAGAGATACAAGGAGATAAAAATAGAAAGAGATACAAGGAGATAGAGATAGAGATAGAGATAAGTATAATATAGATAAGCATACATTAGTAGTTCAAAAAAATAATAAGTCATAACTAAATATTTAGATCATAATCAAAATAATAATCACAATAAGTTATAACAAATATTACAATACATCATAATTAATATCATAATTGATCATAATTAAAAATTACAAATATCATAACTGGAATATATAATATATACCTCAAAATTGGAGTGTGAATTCTATGCATAGTAGGGCATAATGAGGATAAACACAACCATTCTATTTTTACTTGGGGGGAATCACCCATCAATTGCAATTTGAAAAAATTATTAATATTGATAAAATTTATTGTATTAATTTATAATTATTTAATTATTTTTTAAATTTTACCCTAATTTGAAATCTTCCCTTTTACAATTTCTTCAAAACAAGCAAAAAAAAAAAAAAATTTCTCCATATTTTTTAACACTAGCAACTTCGTCCGATTAAACTACAGAAGAAGTTAGATCAGATGATAATTACTCTCTTAAAAGAACAGGAGAAACAACAACCCACTAAATAGGGAATGAGTTAGAGGCCTGGGCCTTCTGTCACATGCATGATTGCTTTCTTATAAATACTTTATTTGCGGAATTCTATTTCAATCCAAAATATATAGTAGTACGTCTAATTTAAATTCATAAATTTTAATTTTTAATATATTTTAATATAATTTTATTAATAAGGATAATATATATTAAATTTCAAAATAAATTTTTTTTTTCATCGTACACTCTAATCAGTTATTTTTATTTAAATCTTTGTACTTTCTTTTCTAAAAGATTAAAGTTATTTATTTTTCTTCTTTTTCTTCGTCTTCTTCTTCATCTTCCCCTCAAAACTTCAATCTATCCTACCAAAACTCACCACTATCATCATCATCATCAACATCAACATTATTGTTTTTTATTATTTTGAAATCCTAAACTCTAGAAAAAAGTTTGAACAATATCAAATAATGAATGAGAGTAATAATCAAAATAGTTTTTTGAAGCAACCCATTAAAAATGAGGTAAATATTCATATAAAAGGATTTCACAATTTTTGTAGAGAACTATCAATTATTTTTTATATCATTTTTTTGACAAAATTAAAGGGCACAGTAATTAAATTAACAATAACATATTATTGAAATTGTTTTTATTTTATTATTTAAATTGAGAACTACTTTTTCTTGTTAGTGCCTAATGCTTATGTCCTTATGAGTTTGGTTTTTACTTTTCTCTGAGCATTCTTGTGGATAATTTATAATGTAAAAGTTTAATTTTTTTCTATATTTATAATACTTATGTGCTTATGTACTTATAAGTTTGGGGTTTTTTTTTTTTTTTTTTTTCTATATTTGAGAATTATTTTCTGTATTGAAAAGATTTGAAATAATTTAATTTTTTAGTTTGTTTGTTATTTATTATTTAGATTTACTTTGAGGATAATTTGAAAAAAATAATAGAGTGTAATAAGAATAAAATAAAATTTTAAATAATTAAGGTATATTTAAAAATTAGAAGTGCTTAATGATTTTTTGAATCTAAATAAAATCCCCTTTTATTTACTGATTTATTGTACGCCATTTTTGGCTTTTAGAAGTTGGTTCATTTTCCAAGTAATGGCATCAAGTTTGAATAGATTAACAGTTATGCCGTGGTTGTTTTGCTTTTTAGAGGGTGAGATTGGAATAATAATCACGTGGATCCTATTAAATTCATATTTGATTTTGCCATATGTTAAGGGACTACGAGTCCTTGGGGACTACCAACCCTACTTGAAATAGGCTTAGCATTTGTATGGAACCGTTGAGATTGTTGATCCAATCCCTTTAGATTTAAGCAAAATTTTTATTTTACTCTCTATTTATCAAACACAATAAAATCTCTTTTTCAACGTAGTAAAGACTTTTACGTAATTTCATAATTTAATTCCAACCAACTAATATTACTACGCTACTTCTTAGACAAACACACTTTATCTTATATCTCTTAGGCCTCGTTTGTTAAGCGGATTAGGTCGGATTAAATTATAAGTACGGTAAGATTGAGTGAGGAGATTTTTAGTGTAGTGGTATTAGGTTGGAATTGTAAGATAAATTGTATTTGTTTGTCTACTAGTATGGTGGTATTAGCTAGTTAGGATTAAATCTATGAAATTACCTAAAACCCCTCCTCACATATAATATAATTTTGTTGATTTTGTAAAAGAAGAGCAAAATGGTATTTTAACCATTCCATGGGATTGCTAATCCCATGACTTTTTGTTACACACAAATATATGTTAGATAGGTCCCACAAATTGATAATTCAATCCTCCCTCCTAAATCTTCATTCAAACATGACCTAACTTACTATCACATTATTAATCTATTCATTCAATTCTACCGTATTTATAATCTTATCTAACTTAATTCGCCAAACAAACGAGACGTTAGTTTTTTTGTGCCATTTTTTTTTATTACATAAGGTCAGTGTTAGGACTGGCAACGACATTCAGCCAACCGGACTTGACAAACCGGCTACTTAAATGGATGCATGGGCCAGTGGGCGGGCTGGTGAGCCCTTTTCAATTCAGTGGATTCGGATCAGATGCATTTTGTACCGCCTGCGGGTAACTGACCCGACCATTACATGCACGGTTTCAAGAAAACCTACTTGGGGTTAGGGACCAAAAACATAACAGAACCGAACCCACCTTCTCTCTCTAAACTCTTCGACTTAGACAATGGTTCTCTCTCTTCTCTTCTCCGTTCTTTAATGAAAGCAATTAATAAAACTATTTTTAAAATCTAATTTTGCAGATTTCAGTTCTAATTCTTCTCTTTTTGATTTAGGGTTTTTGCAAATTAAGGCAACCTTCTTTCTTCTATTTTATATTGTTTGATGATAATAGTGATGATTTCTGGGTTTTGCATTTGTTAATTTGTTGATATAAGAAATGTGATTTTGAATTTTCTAGGTTATATGTGTGAATTACTAGTTGTTCAAGTAAATTTTTTTTGTCAAATGCAAAATACTTGTTTTTTTGGGATTAATAGGAGGTTTTTTTTTTTTTTTTGGTAGTTAAAAAGTTAATGACTTGATGTCAATGAGAACATAGAAATTTGTTATTAAGAAACTGTGAATATATGATTGCCAACAACTTGTAATTTAACTTCCAATTTGTTGTCAACTTGTGATTTAACTTCAGATTGCAATGTGAATGTTAGAAACACAAAACTCAAAATAATTTCATAAATTTTGGCCTGAATTAGACCCAAAAACAGCAAAGAACAACTTGAAAATTAAGTCAAAAAATGGCCCAAAATAGTTTAAATTAGAAAAAATTAACTAGCTCCTCAAATCCTAGAATTAGAATATTTTAAGTGATTATACAATAGGATTTCGCGTATCCACTCCATCAAAAAGAGCAAGCCTCGACTTTCGATTAGGGCACATGAGTTTTTTTAGGGGTATTAGTAGGAATCATCATCTTATATTATATGAGTATGATTGAAATAAATTTGTTTTTTTTTTAGAACAATATATCAAGAATAAAGTAGTTGTGTCACTATTTCAATAGGTACGAAAAAAAAGTGTAAAATGGAAAGAGCTTAGTGCACCTTGAACCCTAGAATTAGAATCTATTAAAAGTGATTCATATGTCTGATTATGTGTTCCCTAACTATACTCCATCTAGATGAATAGGTCTTGAGTTTTGATTAGGGTTTTATAGTTTCTTGGGGATATTAAGAATAATTTTGAAATAGAATTATGGAAGAAACTACTTTTAAAAAATAAAAAATAAAAAATAAATAATGTTAAAAAGTCTCAATTATTAAGAATTTAGAAATATTTTACTAGACGAGTTTTTTTGGGGGGGGGGTGGATATTGGGAAAATAGATAAAAATCACAAAATTAAAAAAGTACATCAATAATACACTTGTTGAATCCCTATTACTATAGTTGCTAATATAGTTTAAACTAGGAAAAGTTG
Organism: Camellia granthamiana; assembly: GCA_036172215.1. Taxonomy (NCBI): domain Eukaryota; kingdom Viridiplantae; phylum Streptophyta; class Magnoliopsida; order Ericales; family Theaceae; genus Camellia; species Camellia granthamiana. Next base: position 27,712,314 of record CM069907.1, read on the forward strand.
ATTAGGGATCGGCAATATCTTAGGGTATTAAGAATGATTTTGAAATAGTTTTATGGTTGAAACCAATTTCTTCAATTTTTTTTTTTAGAAGAAGTAATTATCTATTTGTCTATCTATCTATGTCTATGCTATTATTAAAAAGGAACATCTACTTTGGAGTCTTAAAGCCATAGTCTCAGAAATTTTTATTATTTTTTCTAACACAAATAATTATACTGTTTTAAAACTTATATCAATTTGTAATTAAGGGTCAAATCATAAATTACTAACTAATAAATAACTTCCACTTTTTCACTTCCCACATTTCACAAAGGCACCGTTTGGGAAGATAGGTTTGGGCTAAATTAGCCACTACAGTCCAAAATTGGCTAAATTGGCCATAACCAGACAAAAGACATTCACGTGCTTACACAGAACTCAAGCCAGGGTGAATTTACCAAACTACCCCCCTCCCAATTTGTTTCACACCAGCACTCCCTCAAACCACACGCACAATACTCTTCTCACCTAGGGCACAGAGAGATGCTGAAGCGAAGGAAGCGATTCCCCGATGCTGAACGGCAAAGACATCTCGCGAAGCTTGCCGAAGCCCAACGCCACCAGAGTGCATATCTGCGGCGTCGAAGAAGACTCGCGAAGCTTGCCAAAGCCGAACGGCACCGGAGTGCACATCTGTGGCGTCGAAGAAGAACTCAACAGCTGAAACACCACCGATCGTCAGGTACTGGTTGTTTTTCTATTTTGTTTTTATTTTTTTTGTGCGTAAATCTGTCTCCTTCAACCCGATTTGGTGGGTTCATTTGTGAAATCCATTGTTGTAGATGATTCAAAATTTTCCTCCAATTTTTTATGTGTATTTCTTTTTTGCCATGTGGGAAATCCACTGCTCTGTTATGGAAATTATGCAAAAAAATGAACCTCTCACTCTTAACCCTGTTTTTTTTTTAAAAAAATTTATACTAAAATTCTGATAATCTTTAGTGCAACTGATTGTCAATTTTTTGAAATATCGAATTCTTGTTTCTATCTTGCCAAATTGATGAAACGATGACAACCCATTTGCAAATATTTCTTCTTTTTTTTTGGACTGTAAGGAGCAACATGAATTAACCCTTTCACAAAGTTAGATTTTTCTGACTCTGCTCTATGGAAATGTTGGGTTAGCTTTTCAATTGTCTCTTTAAATTTTGCGAAATTGGTGTTTCATCTGTTCACTAAACTGTCCTGGATTGGATTAGGGTTTTTACATATTTCTCTTGCAAATGTTGGGTTAGGGTTTTTATTACATATTTCTCTTGGAAATTTTGGATTACGTTTTTCCTGATTTTGCTCCATAGAAATGTTGGGTTAGCTTTTCGATTGTGAAATTTGTATTTATCTCCTCACTAACACTGTCATGGTTTGGATTAGGGTTTTAAATTTTGTGAAATTTGTATTTTAGATGCTCTCAATTAACAGGACAAAGTCAATTCATGTTGACAATTTTTGTAAGTCTCAATTGTAAAGCAAGAGGAAGAGTAAACCTTTGATTTAACACATGGAATTTAGTTTATGAACTTTTGAATTTGATATGTTCATTTGGTTACTTGTATCTTTCTTATGGAACAAATTATATGAATTGTACATTAATTTGAAAATGGAAATGGAGACGAATTACAGCTATGATTGATTGTTACTTTCGAATGTTTGTCAAATAAATAGTGTTTAAAGAAGTAGTTGCTGAATTTTCATACATTCGAACTTTCGCGTTACCTTAATCAATTTGTATTCAAATTTTTGTGTTACTTTGGGACACTTGTTATTTTGTGCTGGATGAAAAAGTAAACTTCATAACTTTCTACCTATTGTTTTTTAACTGATTTTATTAGTGGGTATAATTTTCTTTTTTTTGCTATTTGGGTGAATCTATCTGAACTTTTGGATGGATACTGAAAATTCAACAATATCTGCAACTTCCTTGCATCCATCAGAACTAAACACATGTGTTGTAATTATTTGGATTTAAATACTTTGCTGAAGTCAAATTTATGTAGTTATTTGGGTGTCAAATAGTCGAATAGACACGTTATCAATTATTTTATTTGTGTTTTATAGGAAAATGCTCAAATTTCACATATAAATATTTATATTTGAAAACTTACGTTTTCCTTATTGTAAAACCCCATTTTTAAATAACCAAAAATGGGGACATTTATCAATTTATGGATAACAATTTTCTGAACTGTGAATAATGTGGCACCTACATGTTATCATTAGTGTTTGACACGGTCAGCAAACATAGCATGTCTTCGTTTACCTCTATTGCAACTTCCAGTACATGGCCACATCAGATGTGTGCCTATGGCTATGGCCACTGTATTGTGAAGATATCTAGGTCGACCAAAAATCCAGGGCGTCCCTACTTTGCATGTCCCCGCTCTATGGTGAGTGCCCAATTCATTAACGGTCATAACTACATTTCATTACAAACCAATTGACTAATTGCTTCGTCATTTGCACTCGTCAACCCTGTCTCAGTTGGATTGGTTGGTACGAAGAACCAAGGCGACAGAGCACAGACTATGCGTCATCCAGAAACGACATTGTTATGCAATTACAGGATGATGTCATACACATTCAACAATCATTGCGTCTCCTTAAAACCATTGTCTATGTGTTATGCATTGTCGTTGTCATTTTGTTGTTGCGTATGTAAGGAAACTTTTAAGATGTTGTATAAATGTTGATTGTTATGTAAGTAAGGATAGTTTGCTTTGCAGGACTACTTTGGCTTAAACATTAATGACTACTTTTATGTATTGTTTCTATTTCGATGTTTATATTCATTCTACATTAATGTTATGTGTTTGTATTGCTGGGTTAATTAATGTGCAATGATTATATACTATCCAATTTTGTATCCATTATTGTGTTTATTGTGCAATGGCCATACACTGTTCATGTGGCAACCAATTTAAATTATTGTGCTATGGTCTTACATGTATGTATATAACAAGCAACTTGGTGATGATGATTATTTTGACTCATAAATTAGTTGCCTTAGTTGCGTGGTTAGTCCAAATGGCTTCGATACGTACTTTTCCTCGTACTCAATTGAAAAACAAAGGAATTGCTCCAAAAATCAAGCAGTGTGGAAGAGACACACAAGCAGTTAAACCACAAGGCATCGTGGAACAGTGAGTCAATCTGAATTTTTCTACAGCTGATTGCCAATGAGATTACAAAAGGAAATCAACCATTCCTAGTCCTAAGCCAAGCTGGGTTCAAGTCGTTGGCAAGGAAATTTGAGAAAAAAATTGGAAGAAAACATAGCCTGAAACAATTAAAGAATAAATACATGAGTTTGAAAAAAAGAATGGAATGCTTGGAGGAAGTTGATGGATTCCAGAAGAGGAGTGGCAGGGATTGGCTTTGATAGCGAAACTGGTATGTTTCAAGCGTCTGATGAGTGGTGGGACAAGATGGAATCGGTAAGTACAATGTAATTTCTATATGTTTGTTTTGTTTCATATTTGCCTGTTAGTAATTAATTTTCCCGTTTTTGTTGTTAATAAAAATTTCACATATTGCATGTAATGTTTTCTTTTTTCTTAATGTCCAATTTTGCAAACAAACAAGGCATGTGCCAAGTTCAGGAAAAAAAAACTTTGGAACATTGCGAGTTAATGGAGACGGTCTTTACAGGGGTATCAGCTACTGGTAAGCACCATTAGACCCCGAGAGAGAAAGTTGCTGAAGCTACCGATGTCTCATCCGATTCTGAGGACAGTATCGAAGCCCATCCATTTGTTGATCTGATACCCACACGAGCAGAGGACGTAGATTCAGATTCTTTAATCGAACCTATTCCGACTGTTAACGAAAAGGAAACAGATTAGGGAAAATATGTGTTGCTTTCGATTTAATTTTTCCGCATTAATTTTTATTCCCATTGATTGATTTACTTGTGGGCAATCATTGAATTTCCCTAACAATTGGTATTAGAGCTTACGGTTTATTTGGGTTTATTTATTTGTGTAAATCAATGGAGGGGAATGTAGGTCGTATGTCTAGCTTCAATGGAAGCAATTGGGTAACTTGGAAAACTAAAATGGTGGACCTATTATTTTGTAAAGATTTGTATGGGCCAATTGAGGGTGATAGTGGCAAACCTGATGATATGAAAGACGATGAATGGAAGAGGCTTAATCGAAAAGCCGTTGGTGTTATCCGTCAATGGATTGATGACAGCGTGTTTCATCATGTTGTTACTGAAACTTCAGCACATGATTTATGAAAAAAATTATAAGGCCTTTATGATAGGAAATCAGCCACAAATAAAACTTTTCTGTTTCGTAAGTTGGTTAATTTAAAATATAAATAGGGCAGCCCTATTCCGGAACATCTGAATGAAATAAAGAGTATTGTTAACCAACTTGCTTCTATGAAAATTATTTTTGATGATGAGTTACAGGCTTTGATGCTACTTAGTTCTTTGCCCGAAAGTTGGGAGACTTTGGTTATGACAGTTAGTAATTCAGCGCCCGATGGAGTTGTCACAATAGACCAAGTCACTAGTAGCTTGTTGAATGAAGAAACTAGAAAAAAATCAGCGGGTTCCTCTCATTCGGAAGCATTCGTTGTGAGAGGCCAAAGCAAAACAAGGGGGAGGAGTAAGACTCCTCATGGTCGTGATCAAAGCTGTGACAAATCAAAAGATGGTTCTTTTTCAAAGAAAGACATTGAGTGCTATTATTACCATAAGAAAGGGCACATGAAGCGAGAATGCCGAAAGCTCAAGAACAAGGAGAAAAGGAGTGACAAAAGTGTGGATAAGAAGCAAGAAGACACAACAACAGTTACTACCGATGATCTCATGATCGTTTGTGAAGATGATTGTATCAATTTTGTGGGCCAAGAGAGCAATTGGGTGATTGATTCTGGTGCTTCTTTTCATGTGACTTCTCAAGTTGATTTCTTCACTACCTAAACCAAAGGAGATTATGGTTCTGTTCGAATGGGTAATGAAGGTTTGTCTAAGATTATTGGCATGGGTGATGTTTGCTTGGAAACAAATTTGGGCTGCAAGTTGTTACTTAAAGATGTGAGGTATGTTCCCGACATTCGCCTCAATTTGATCTCTACTGGGAAGCTAGATGATGAAGGCTTCAACAACAAATTTGGTGATGGAATATGGAAGCTCACAAAGGGTTCTTTAGTGGTGGCTAAGTGTAAGAAGACTCATACACTTTATTCGATGCAAGGAAAAATTTGTAAAGGTGTTGTCAATGCACTTGAAGATGATACTTCTACCGAATTGGGGCACAAACAGCTTGGCCACATGAGTGAAAAGGGGCTGCAAGTTTTGTTCAATAAAGAGCTTCTATCCGGTTTGAAAGGTACACATCTTAAAACTTGTGTTCATTATTTGGCGAGTAAACAACATAAAGTTTCTTTTCAGAAAAACATTGCTTCTAAAAAAGAAAATGTTTTGGAGTTGATTCATTCGAATGTTTGTGGTCCTCTAAAAGTTAGAACACATAGTGGCGCACTTTATTTTGTTACTTTCATTGATGATTATTCAAGGAAAGTTTGGACTTTTCTACTAAAAACTAAAGATCAAGTTCTGGAAGTATTTAAGCATTTTCAGGCCATGGTTGAAAGAGAAACATGGCAGAAATTGAAGTGCATCCAATCAGACAATGGTGGTGAATACATTGGGCCATTTGATGAGTATTGTTACAGCCAAGGTATTCGGTACCAAAAGACAGTTAAGAAAACTCCTTAACAAAATGGCATTGCCGAGAGGATGAACTGCACCATTGTGGAAAGAACAAGGTGTTTGCTTTCACAAGCTAAATTGCCAAGATCTTTTTGGGGTGAGGCAATGAAGACAGCAGTTGACGTGATCAATTTGTCTCCTTCCTATCCTTTGAATGGTGATGTTCCTGAAAGAGTTTGGATTAGCAAAGATGTGTCTTATGAGCACTTAAGAGTGTTTGGTTGCCGAGCTTTTGTTCACATTCCAAAGGATGAGAGGTCCAAGCTTGATAGTAAGTCAAGACAATGTATTTTTCTTGGCAATGGGCGTGATGAATTCGGGTATAGATTATGGGATCCGATCGACAAGAAAGTCCTTCGAAACCGTGATGTTGTGTTTCTTGAAGACCAAACAATTGAGGACTTTGGCAAACGTAATCAACCGAAGCCAAAAACTAGTGATCTCATTGACATGGATCCATCTCCTTCATCTTCAGTTGATGATGAAAATTGGGGAGATGTGCAACCACCTATTGAAGATGTAGAGGATGATGTTAATCCTAATGAAGTTGAGCCTGAAATTGAAGAAGAGCATCTAACTCAAGAACTGCCACCACAACTTGAGTTGAGGAAATCTACAAGGGACCGACAACCTTCAAGAAAGTATCCTCCTAATGAATTTGTGTTGATTTCCGATCAAGGGGAGCCTGAGAGCTACCAAGAAGCAATTGAGCATGCAAAGAAAGGTGATTGAAAAAAGGCCATGGAAGAGAAGATGAATTCTTTATTTGAAAACCAGACCTATGATTTAGTGAAGTTGCCTAAGGAAAGGAAAATTCTAAAAAATAAGTGGGCTTTCAAATTGAAGAATGATGGCAAGAATCTGAGGTACAAAACACGCCTTGTTGTGAAAGGCTTTGGGCAAAAGAAAGGTATTGACTTTGATGAAATCTTCTCGCCAGTTGTGAAGATGTCTTATATTCGGGTTGTACTTGGTATGGCTGCAAGTATGAACCTTGAAGTTGAACAATTTGATGTGAAGACTGCATTTCTTCACGGTGATCTTGAAGAAGAAATTTACATGGAGCAACCAGAAGGTTTTGTGGAAAAAGGGAAAGAGAAATTTGTTTGCAAATTGAAGAAAAGTTTGTATGGCCTCCAGCAAGTCTCGCAGCAATGGTACAAAAAATTTGACTCTTTCATGATGAATAATGGTTTTTCTAAAACCACTTTGGACCATTGTGTGTTTGTGAAAAATTTCTCGGATGGTAAATTTATTATTCTTTTGCTTTATGTTGATGACATGTTAATTGTAGGTCAAGATTCTACCATGATAAATAGGTTGAAATTGGAGTTGAGCAAGTCTTTTGCTATGAAAGATTTGGGACCGGCAAAGCAAATACTTGGTATGAAAATTGTTCGTGATCGCAAAGAAGGGCTGATTTGGTTGTCTCAAGAAAGCTACATTGAGAAAGTTCTTGAGAGGTTCAACATGGATAAAGCAAAGCCGGTTGGTTATCCACTTGCGGGTCACTTCAAACTTAGTTCGAATCAATGTCCTACAAGTGAAAAAAACAAAGAAGAGATGTTGAAAGTTCCTTATGCTTCAGCAGTTGGTTCTTTGATGTACGCCTTGGTTTGTACAAGGCCGAATATTGCTCACGCAGTTGGTGTGGTGAGTCGTTTTCTCTCTAATCCGGGTAAAGAACATTGGGCAGCGGTAAAATGGATTCTAAAGTATCTTTGAGGGACTTCGAAAGTGTGTTTGTGTTTTGGGGATGGTAAGCCGATGCTTGATAGGTTCACAGATTCTGACATGGCCGGTGATATAGATTCTAGGAAATCTACTTCGAGGTATTTGATGACTTTTGCAGGGGGAGCTGTGGCATGGCAATCTAAATTACAAAAATGTGTTGCTCTCTCAACTACTGAAGCTGAATTTATTGTTATTACGGAAGCTTGCAAAGAAGAGTTATGGTTGAAATTTTTTTTGCAAGAGTTGGGTTTGAAGCAAGAAAAGTATGTGCTTTATTGTGATAGTCAAAATACTATTCACTTGTGTAAAAATTCTATTTTTCATTCGAGATCGAAACACATTGATGTGAGATACCACTAGATTCGTAATGTATTAGATTCGAAATTGTTACAACTCGAAAAGGCTCACACAGATGATAATATTTCGGATATGTTGACTAAGACTTTGTTGAGGGAGAAACATTTAAAGTGTCGAACTTTGGTGGGTTCTGTTATCAATCACAAGTTTGTTGTGTGATTGGTTTTTGGGTGCATATTCAAGGTGTGGTGGCAGTGTATTGCTTGGGCAAATAAGCAATAATGCTCTTTGTCCGTCTGGTTCAATTTCTGGTTCTGATTTGGTTCGTTATTTTGGATCTTCTTCAATTTTGGTTCTGAAGATTTTGGTTCATCTATTGGTGAGGTCTTTCATCTTGTTTATTTGTGATTATTTGGAATTCACCTAAGGGTGGTTTGTGAGACCATTCATGTCTCGTTTGTAATCGTTTGGAAACTTATTTGGTTAATAGTGGAATCGGATTTCGATCCAGTGGACGTACCTTACATTGAGGGAACCACGTAAAAATTCTTGTGTTGCTTTTGATTTAATTTTTCCGCATTAGTTTTTATTCCCATTGATTAATTTACTTGTGGAGAATCATTGAATTTCCCTAACAGTGGAAAGTCAAAGAAGGCAACAAGTGGAGCGTCAGTTATTGCGGAAAGCATGAATAATCTAACAAATATGGTTCGTAGCCAAAATCAGCAAGTTACGGTCAGGCACCTTATAGGTAACGAATCACTGTACACAATATCGGAGTGCATGCAATGGCTAAGGAACATTTATTCCTTTCTCGGTACGTCGCTATTCCATTTTGCCTTGACATTGATGGATAATGCAAATTACTGGGAGGTGATGATGTGCCAGCCTGATGACGACCACATTATAGGCTGGCTCACACAAAAGTAGCTGCAGTGTAGTGCGGCGACGTCATTTGCAAACCTGTTCAGGGCTTGTCGGATTTGATATAGCAGAGTGATGCTGAAGATGCGTTCCCTTATCTTGCTTTAAAAAACTTTTACTTACATTCATGTTGGACTTGTAATAAATAAGATGGTTACGCGTGCTTTTTTCTTTTTATTTTTATTTTTTATATTTTCCCGGTTTGGTGAAGAAATATTTGCATGTTTGTGTATGTTTTTCGATGATTACATAGGATGGTAGTATGTTTTTTTTTTTCCGGATGGAACATGATGGTTGTGTTTGATTTTTTTTTTTATGGGAAGTAGATGCGCAGCGACGGGCTGCCTTGTGTTGCTTGTTTATTTATTTATTTTTTTTTTGTTTACTGTTATGTTATTTTTCCTTTTCTATGGCTATGTTGGTAATGTAATTGATGTTTTATTAGTTTATGTATTACCAATTACCACCAGGTTTACTATTTGTTTATTTGATATCATTTTACATGCAATTGTACCTTATTGTTAGGCTTCATTTATTCCATGGTGACGCAACATAAATATTTCCAACGATGTGGGCAATATGTAATTGCAAACTGTTTTTACCTTTAAGCCACTACATCATGTGTAAACTGATTGAAACCATCCCACTGTTGTAGGTTTCGCTTGAAGCGAGGTGATGAATCCCGAAGATGGAAGCAACAATCAAGATTTAATGGAAATGCTTAACCAAATGGCCATACAGCTGCAACAACAAAACAACTAGACATTTGTACAAGCATGCCGGTATGTGCAAGAGTGGTATGAAAAACATATGTCTAAAACGCCTCGTCGCACTTTAATTGTGACGGGCATGCAAGGATAACCGAACTATATGTGGGCCATGTGGGTCAATTTGAGGAAAATGTGTGCATGCTGAAGGAAGTTTTTGAGGCTTTGTGTCACATATTAGTAACTGATTTTGGGTTACGAGTACCGCAATGTCAACATAGCTTAACTGTTGAAGAAAGCGTTGCAATGTTTATCCACGTGTTGAGAGGGTTGCAAAACCAGGAAATCCAAGAAATGAGGGGGGTTAAAGAGGTGATTAGAGGTGATCACAAGCATGGAAAACAAGAAATAAACACTATCAACTCAAATAGGTTGGTGGCTAAGGTCTAAACTACCAAGCCTATGAGGACAATTACACTACAAGCATGCTATACAAAGCTCAAATGTAATTAACACTCAAAAAAAGTCCTAAAACAGTACTAAAATAGTCCTAAAACATGTTGGAATTAAGCTAACAATAGCTAGAACATTATGCTAAAGCATAGAGCATATTAAGCTAGTAAACAAGCATAAGGAGAAGAGGCTACCACGTCCATTTTTGAGACTTCAAAACAACATTTTAGCCATTGAAAAAGATTTGAGAATCAGTGGTAAAAAGCTCAAAAAAAGGGTGACAACAAAGTGAAAAACACAAGGGTAAAGGCCTTAGAAGCTAGGCAACTTACACACCCTATAGAGCTCAAAAATAGTAGGCAAAACAGCAATTAAAGCAAAACAATAAACCAAGACTTATACCTCTTGAAGGAGATAACACTTTCCAAGCAACAAATCAACACTTACACACCCTATAGAGCTCAAAGTAAGCCCAAAAGTGCCTCAGCTCCAATACCACAAGGTTTGGTTTAGAATGTATAGACAAAAGCTTGCAAAAGCTTAAGAATTTGCAAGAGAGAGAGAGAATTGTAAAAAGAGAGAGAGAGATAATTTTTGCTCCGAAATGTTCAACCCCCAAAAATGGAAAGGTTGGTCTCCTATATATAGAAAAACATGCAACTCCCACAGAAACATCCATACATACACGTGTAGGCAGATGCAAGCATCAGTGGAAACAGCTGGCACAGCTAGCATAAATATTTGCCAAAACACACTTGTAGCCGGCAGGCCACTAATTGTGGCCGGCAGGCCAAAGAAAGGGGCCAGCAGGTCCCAGGATTGTTAGGATTGAAAAACTAGGGTTTTGGGTCCAAAACAAAACAAGAGGTGCGTAGGGTTTGAAGGCTCAAAGCTGGGGCATTCTGCTGAGGACTTCGAGCACTTAACAAGCATGTACAAATTCATCATTGGGCATGCAAGCGATGGTGTCCAAATTGTAAGGGTGGTCAAAAATGGAGTGTCTACAGCGGTGTAGTTCCACGTTTCACCATCTTCTCTCTTCTTTTATTTATTTATTTATTTTTTAATTTACAACAACCTGCTGTGTAAGTTCCACATTTCACCATCTTCACCCTATTCAAAAACTTTATTTTTTCTTTTTCTTTTTGGAAAAAGACTATTCAAATATTCAAGAACTTTTTTCTTTCTTTCTTTCTTTTTATTTTATTGTGTGGAGCAACAAGAACATTGCAATTTTATGGTTCTGTTGCAAGTTAATAGAGTAGTTATCCAAAATATATATAAACTATTCATTTTACATTGTAAGTGTAATATTGTTAGTTATAATTTTTATTTTCTTCATTAAAAAGTTTCATTATGTAATCAAGTTTTTTGGGAAAAAAAAAAAAAGCAGAGAACTAAAAATTTGTTTGTTTGTTTTCTTAATTTTGTGTGTGTGTGTGTGTGCGTGTTATCAAAAAAAATCAATGTTCTTAAAATTTCCACTATGTTATTAGGTTCTGTAGGAAGAAAAAAAATTAGCTTTTTTTTTTTTTTTTTTGGAAATTGACCAATAAGTCCTATATTTTGAACTTGTAATCTATATAGTCCCATATATTTTTTTTCTTGTGATCCATTTAGTCTTTTTTTATCTGTAATGACTCATTTATCCACCATATTGGAGTGTCACATTGAAAAAAGTATACTAAGGAGCTTTTTAGTGTCACATCATACCCGCTATGTTGGAGTACCACATTTGGGAAAAGTATATTAAAGAGTTTTTAATTTTTTACAGTGTTATATCATATATGTCACGTTAGAGTATCACATGTCGCGTTTAGGAAAAATACACTAATGAGTTTTTAGTTTTTTTTTTAGTGTCAGATCATACCTGCTACGTTGTCACATTTGGAAAAAGTACACTAATGAGTTTTTAATTTTTTTAGAGTGTCACATCATACTCGTCACGTTGTCAAATTTGGAAGAAGTACACTAATCAGTTTTTAATTTTTTTAGAGTGTCACATCATACTCATCACGTTGTCACACTTAAAAAAAATATACTAATAAGTTTTTTAATTTTTTTGAAGTGTCACATCATACTCCCACGTTGTCACATTTGAAAAAGTACATTAAGAGAATTTTTAATTTTTTGGGAGTATCACATTATACTTGTCACGTTGTCACATTTGGAAAAAAAATACACTAAGGAGCTTTTAATTTTTTTTGAATAAAAGATTTAAAGTGTCACATTATACTCGCCACATTGGAGTGTCGCAATAATACTTGTCACATTGGAGTGTCACACCATACTTGCCACTTTAATAAAAGGGTATAGTCGTCCACCAAAATACTCCCAAAATCGAAAATAGGACCACATGGAAAAAAAAACTTAGGACTAATTAGAGTACTTAATTGTGAGATAGATGGGATTTATTGGTAAATATCTTTTTTTTTGGGGGGGGGGGGGCGGGGTTTCTTTAATCTAAAATTTGTGTGTGTTTAAATATTAAAAAAAAAAAAAATCAGTGTTCTTAAATTTTCCATTATATTATCAAGTTCTCTTGGGGAAAAAAAGTACAGAATAAGAAATAAAATTTATTTATTTATTTATTGTGTTTTTTTGTAAAGAAAGAATTCATTGTTCTTAATTTTTTAAAAAAGAAAACAAAAAAAAAATGTTTTTAAAAATATATATTTTATTATTGTAAAACGAAAATCCACATGGCAACAAATGCAACACAGCGGCAGCAAAAGGGCGTGAGAGGAGCGACGACTCACAATGTCATCTAAGATTTTGTCCGCTTTCTTTTCCAATCTCTTATGCATATAATCACTATTTTTAAACCCATTCGCACCATTTTCGTTCTCTAAAAAAAAAAAAGAAATCTTTTTTCTCTTTCTCAATTTTCTTTTTATTTTATTGATTATTGGAGTTCTAGAGTTGGTTTTTTTTATTTATTAAAAATAAAAACTGAAATTGTTTTTTCAGTTTTCTCTGTCAATTTTTTAACTAAAACTTTTTTTCCTCATTTTTTTATTTTATTTTTTTATTATTAGATATCGATTGTGATCAATCAATTCTCTACTGTTTTTCCCAGTTCTTTATCTCAACTTTTCTTTTGACTAATTTTTTTTCTTTCTCAAATTCTTTTTATTTTATTGATGGATTATTGTAGAGTTTTTTTTTTTTTAATTTCAATATAGAGTTGATTATGCTCTATTTTCACCCAAAGTTTCTCTCTCAAATTTTCTTTTTATTTATTTTATTTCTTTGTTATGATGTATCAATTGTGATGAATTAGTTTTTCACTGTTGTCTCCGGTTTTTTCTCTCAATTTTTTTTGATTGAAACTTTTTTCTTTGTCAATTTATTTTTATTTTATTTATTTATTATGATATATCAATTGTGATGAATCAATTCTCCCCTATTTTTTCCAATTCTTTCTCTCAAATTTTTTGACTCAAACTCTAAAAAATATAAAAATTAAAAAAACAAAAATAGGATACCTTGAGAAATTATGTACGAATGTAGTTTTTAATTTTATTAAGCAAATAAATTAATAGATAATAAACTTATAAATTTATACAGTTTCCCCCCCCCCCCCCCCAAAAAAAAAAAAAGCACACACACACACAAAAATTTAAGAATAAAGAAAAACCCAAATAAGAAATCCAAAGTAGGTGTTACCATTTAATAATACAATAGATAAGGAGGACACCAAAAGTTATTAAAATTAAAAAATAGATATATATATATTCATGACCTTTCTCATAACATTATTTGAATTGTTCTTAAAAAAAAAAAAAAAATAGAAAACAAAACTTAAAAATATACTTGAAGAAAAATTACTATTATTTTAATATTATAATTTTTTTTTAGTTGCATAAGTATCGCATGTGCCCACCGCTAATCTATATCTATACTATTATATATGTGAGCACATGACTTGGTATTTAATAGTGTGGTGGCTTCTTGCCATGTGGCAAATTTTCCTATCCTAAAATAAAAAAAATATTATTCAAAGATGTGAACAAAATTTGAATCTAAGATCTTAGATTTTATTAAGAACACTCTTACCATTTAGACAACATATATATTATAATGCTAATTTCTTTATTCTTTGTTTCTATACTTACTTGTCTAAATTACACACGCATTGCGTGTGCCACTCACTAGTATATATAAAGTGAACAACTCACTTGGTGGTGTCCTGAAGCCTATTCTCTCTTTTTGCCAAGTGAATTTTTTCTCTATTAAAAAAAAAATTACATAGTGAAATGGTTAAGACTTGAACCTAAGGCCTTAGATATCATCACTTGAGCAACACACACTATACAGACTTTTAATTTAAAATCAAAATTTATATATTACATATTTAACAGCACAACCATTGAGTGGATGCACACCCTCTAGTGTTATACAATGTCTCAAATATTAAGAAATTAGACATTTTAGTGTATTGTTTAGAACTCAAAAGTAACATATCAATAAAATAATTTGAGTCATTTACTTGAAAGAAATACATAAAAAATAAAATAATTGCATCCCTATTACAATAATAATTACAAGAATAGTTTAAAATATGAATAGTTTTAGCTCCCAAAATTCTAGAATTAGAATCTATAAAATATGATTGTATGCAAGAAGAGAATGGAATGAAATTTTGTTAGTATGTTCCCCAAGGCACCAAGACAACCAAGACTTCAGTTTTTACTAGGATTTAAATATCTTGGGGGTATTAAGAATGATCTTAAAATTGAAGTATAAGTGAAACAAATTTTCGGTGAATTAAAATTGAAAAACATTAAAAAAGTAGAGATTTAAAAAAAATCATAAAATAAATTAATTTTTGCAAAAAGTGAATTAAATAAAATAAAAAATAATAATAGGCTAGTCGTTTGGCCGGAACCTTTATATCTCATTAGGAGGTTAGTGGTTTGAATATCTCCACCTTTTGTAAGTCGTGTTTATTGTAATTCATTAGATTTCATTATAATATCATGATAAATAAATATTAAAAAAAAATAATTGAAATGAGAACATATAAAAGTTATTTTCACTGCTTGTTTAGTTTCTAATTGAATTTCATGCTCTCTATTTTTTATAAAAAAAAATAAGAGTGAAAATATGATTTTGAGATTGAAGTCGTGTTTTGAAAATTTGGGCTTTTTTTGGCTGATATAGCATATGTTATTTTATTACATTATCTTATTTGAGTCACAATTATTTTATTTGGGTCGCATCACCTCTCTACCAAATCACTTCAAGCCCAACACATATTTCACATTTTTTTTATTTATAAAAAGTAAAAAAGTATACTAATGTAACATTTCCCAAACAATCCCTTAATTTAAAATTTGAACGTGTATGTGAAAAATATATATATATATATATATGTTTTTTTTTTTTTTGAATTTTTTTAAAAAAATGTGAGTTTGATATGTAAATAAGTTTGGTAGTTGAAAATTTATTTGAATACTTTGCGTATGTGAATACAAACAGTTGGTTTGGTTCTCTGCTCATCAGCTGAAAACTACACGGCCTCGTTTGGGAACAGGTTATTTTAATAACTTTTTGACTTTTTAGCTAAAATATGAGATAAAAAAATTAGTATGTTTAGAATGACTTTTTGGCTTTTTACGAAAAGATGTACAAAAAGTAGAGAGAAAAGGGAATCTTTGACTTTTTGATATAAGTTGTTGACTTTTTGATTTTTTTAGTAATTTTTTGACTTTTAGACTAAAACAGCCACTTGCTAAACGAGGCCAAGATGGAAGGGTTGCTTCTTGGAGGTTACCTTTTGACATTTACACTCACATACACTCCTTGTGTTTGTTCCACCAGAGACAGAAGGGTTGCTTTCCTTACTAATGTTCAGGAAGTCTAGTCAATCCCTTAAGCAAAGGGCAGAGGTCACCTACCTGTTCGCTTCTTGTAGGTTACCTTTGACATTCACACTCATATACACTCCATGTGTTTGTTTTATTGTCTCGGTGGATCATATCACTTTAAAAACATGATTGTATTGTAGCCATTTTTGTTGTAGTTCTCTATGATTTTTTATGCAATCCGTTGAGTTTCTGTTCACTGGTAGCCTTGTCCAGAATCCAGATTTTATAGCCCTTCTGAGCATTAAATGTTAATCACACACATCTTTTGTTTGCACTACTAGTGAAAATTTGTAATGGTGGATTTGCTACTCTTCTTAAAAATTGAGCAAGTTTGATTTTCATTTAATGCCAATTTTGATGCTTAACATGATCCTCGTGCATTTTTCATTATTTTAGGTAAAAGATTACAGTAATTACCTTTAGATTTTGTTCCTAGCTTTATTTATTACTGACAATGTACTCTGGTATTATAACACTAGTATCCAGACCACATTATATCTGTGGTTTTGGTGATTGATCTGCTTTCATTGATCTGATTGGGAATTATTTACCTGTTGTTGTGGTCTTATTAGATAATTTATATTCGAAGCTTCCTGTGATTGTTGTTGCTTATGTGGTTACAGAGCAAGAGACATCCTAATGAGTTTGCAGAGGAACTTGTAAGGTATGCTGATCAGTATAATGGGTTTAACCTGATTGTTGGAAAATGGCTTTGTAAAATCTTATTTTTTGTTAACTTTGAGCATTAATTAAGGTGGGAACCAAGCATTACTTTTAACATTACTAATTGGGTTCATATTTAATACCACGTAGTGAATAACATCGTATATTTGGTTGCTCAAAACCATTTCCGAATGAATGAGAATTCAACGTGCATTTTCGGATTCGTGGAAATGGCTTTAGGTGGGTTTCCTACACATTTGTGAAATGTGCTTGTCCCACGTTGGAAATACTTAAGGTTTTGAATGGGTTTATATACTCAAGCTTGGGATTAGGATGTGCCTCAAGGGGTATCCAAGTTTGTAGAAGGGTGAGGTTATGGGTAAAGTGAACTAGACCCATTGGACCCAAAACAAAAAACCACACACGTACGCCGCTGTCCGATCGAGCTAGACTTATCCGACCCAATACTTATCTTTTTTAGCCAAAAATATTTGCATTTTATTTATTTAATTTTGAATTTCGGTTTCAAAATTCAAATTTAATCTGTCTAGTTTTTTTTCCACCCAAACAGGTTTTCTACCTGTTAAAATTCAAACCGAACCTGTTGAATCTGTCCAAACAGATTTCTATCTGTTTGGTACTTGTTCGGAAAAGCCACTTAGTTTCCTATAAATAGCCTGCTTTCCAACAATTCTAAGGATCAAAATTTTCCAAAACTCTTCCATTTCTTCTTCTGTTTGTTCTCATATTGCTCTTGCATCTGTTTACATTTAGTCCATAGGAAAAGAAAGAAAAATAGTTACAGCATAGTTTGGTTCGCAAGACTTGTTTTGTAGTACTGCAAATCTAGTAGTAGTCGTTGCATCCTAGGAAGTAGACATCATTAATACTCGAAGCACCAGAGCGAGGGCGAAATCTACTTTAAGGAGATTGTGTCCAACACAAGCCTCGACATTTAAAGTTTCTGTAAGCAATTAATTCGGAATTTAATTTATATAATTATTTTTTGAATTATATTATTTTGTTGCTTATTTTAATTATACATTTAATTTACATACACACACCTCTGTGGAAATAACAATCTTAAAGTAGATTTTCCCTTTTTATTTTCTATGTTAGACAGACAAATATTTTGTTTTAGGAAATTAAATAGTAGTCATATACTATTTAATTTCTTAAATAGTAGTAATATGCTGTTTAATAATTTCTTTGATAACATAGTCGTCATATACAATATCATTGGAATTTTGTTACAAAATATTATTCTGTATATTTTGTGTGCAAATTCTATTTCTGTATAAAGTTTGCGATTGGTGTGTTATTATTTCGTCAGAAATATGACAACTGAAATAAACAGTACTGAGACTGTTATTACTCCAACCCCCACACCTGTTGTGCCAGTGATGACTCTGGTAGTACTGGTAAATAATGGGGAGAAGCCAGAAAAATTCAATGGAAATGATTTTAAAAATGGCAACAAAAAATGATATTTTATCTTGCGACATTGAATTTGGCTCACTTCACTAACGAAAAAGCACCGGCACTAAACGAGGGAGAAACTGGCTGGCAAGTGGTTGCCGCAGTCGATGCATGGAAACATGGTAATTTTCTATGTCCGAATTATATCCTTAATGGGTTGGACAATACACTGTATAATGTGTATAGTGTCAAAAACACTGCTAAAGAATTGTGGGAATCTCTAGATCATAGATATAAGATAGTGGATGCCGGTATAAAGAAATTTGTTGTCAACCATTTTCTGGATTTTAAAATGATGGATTTCAAGACGATTATTAGCCAGGTTCAAGATCTCCAATTAACTCTCCATAACATACGTGCGGAAGGGATAGTTCTCAGTGAATCTTTCCAAGTAGCGGCAATCATTGAAAAATTGCCACTATCCTGAAAAGAATTCAAGAATTATCTAAAGCATAACTGTAAGGAGATGAAATTAGAGGAATTGATAATGCGGCTCAGAATTGAGGAGGACAACCGTGGTTCTGACAATAAGTCAGGAAACCATGGCATGCAAGCTAAGGCATGTGGAACATGGACAAGGGTCAAAGTTCAACAATAAGAAGTGGAAGCATGATAGCAATGGTCCCAAACAAGGATCCACTAGTAAAATCAACAAAGGAATCAACAATAGGTTCAACAAGAGGTTCAAAGGCAAGTGCTTTGTGTGTGGCAAATGGACATCGCGCGAAGGAATGTCACGTTCGCAAGGACGGAGGGAGTTCAAGCAAAAAGCCATCACAAGCCAACATAGCCGAGGATTTTTATCTTCCAATGGAGTGGTAAACATCAATCTTGCTGCAGTAGTCTCTGAAGCAAATTTGGTGGGCAATCCTAAGAAGTAGTGGGTGAATACTGGAGCAACTCGCCATATCTGTGTAGATAAGAAGATGTTCATAACCTACAAAGTGATGGAAGGTAGAGAACAACTTTTTATGGAAAACTTCTCCACTTTAACTGTGGAAGGACAAAGAAAGATCGTGTTGAAAATGACCTCGGGAAAAGAACTCATGCTCAACAATGTACTCCATGTGCCAGAGATTCGGAAGAATTTGATTTCTAAGTCATTGTTGACCAAAAATGAGTTTAGATTAGTCTTTGAATATGATAAAGTTGTACTCTCCGCGAGTGGGATATATGTGGGGCGAGGTTACATGAGTGATGGGTTTTTTAAGCTCCATGTACTAACTATTGTACCTAATTTGGCTATTAATAATAAGAACACATCTTCTGTTTATATTGCTGAGTCTTCATTTTTATGGCATGGTAGATTAGGACATGTAAATTTTAATTCTTTGCGTAGACTTGTTTCTTTAGAATGTTTGCCAAACTTAGAGTTTGATCCTAATCATAAATGTGAGATTTGTGTTGAGACAAAACTTATTAAGGCATCATTTAATAAAGTAGAAAGAAGTACTGAACCTCTAAGTTTAATTCACACAGATATCTGTGATTTAAAATTTGTTCAAACTAGAGGAGATACGAAGTACTTTATTACTTTTATTGATGATTCCACTCGATATTGTTATGTTTACTTATTGAGAAGTAAAGATGAAACCTTAGAAGCTTTTAAGAAATATATACTTGAGGTTGAAAATCAACTTGGCAAAACTATTAAGGTAGTGAGGAGTGACAGAGGTGGTGAGTATGATGTACCATTTGAGGAATTTTGTTCTGAACATGGTATTATTCACCAAACCACTGCACCCTATTCTCCTCAGTCAAATGGAGTTGCTGAGAAAAAGAATCGAACTCTTAAAGAGATGATGAATGCCATGTTGATTAGTTCAGGGTAACCTCAGAACTTGTGGGGGGGAGACAATTTTGTCTGCTAACTTTATCCTTAACAGGGTACCCCACAAGAAAATCAATCAAACACCTTATGAATTATGGAAAGGTCGACGACCTACCTACAATTACCTTAAAATGTAGGGCTGTTTGGCCAAGGTGGTAGTCCCTAGTCCCAAAACAACTAAGATTGGACCAAAAACCGTTGATTGTGTGTTCATTGGTTATGCAAATAATAGTAGTGCATATAGATTTTTAATCCGTAGATCTAAAAATCCTGATATACATGTAAACACTATTATTGAGTCAAGGAATGTGTTGTTTTTTGAACACATTTTTCCTTGCAAGGAAATTGAAGAGACAAGTTCAAATAAAAGAATTTTTGATACTGCTAGTAGTGAAGACCATAATGATAATGAAACAGATGAACCTAAACGTAGCAAGAGAGCTAGGATCTCTAAATCATTTGGTCAAATTTTCTGACATACCTGTTAGAAAATGAGCCTCAAAACTTCAAGGAAGCAATGTCAAGTGCTGAAGCTCCATTGTGGAGAGAGGATGTAAATAGTGAAATTGAATCAGTACTGTAAAATCATACATGGGAACTAGTGGATCTTCCACCAGGGTGTAAACCTCTTGGATATGAGTGAATATTCAATAGAAAAATAAAAGTGGATGGTTCAATTGATAAATACAAGGCTAGGCTTGTTGTTAAGGGATACAAACAGAAAGAAGGCCTTGATCATTTTGACACCTAATCATCAGTGACAAGAATAACATCTATTCGCATGCTAATTGCGATTGCAGCTTTGTATAATCTGGAGATACGTCAAATTGATGTTAAAACAGCCTTTTTAAATGACAAGTTAGATGAAGAAATCTATATAGAACAATCGGAAGGGTTTCAAGTTCCCGGCCAAGAGAAAAAGGTTTGTAAACTTGTCAAATTCCTTTATAGATTAAAACAAGTTCCGAAACAATGGCATGAAAAATTTGATCATGCTATGCTTTTAGGTGGTTTTATGATAAGCGAATGCGACAAATGCATCTATGTTAAAGACACAGACAAAGGCTATGTCATAGTTTGTCTTTATGTGGATATCATGCTCATTATTGGAAGCAATAATGACATGATTAAATCTACAAAGAAAATATTGAACAAAAAGTTTGACATGAAAAATCTGAGAGTAATAGATGTAATTCAAGGAATAAAAATTACTAGAACATCTGAAGGATATGCTTTATCTCAATCTCACTATGTTGAGAAGATTCTAGAGAAATTTGGAAAGCATGACGTTCGTCCTGCTAAAACACCTGTTGACATTAGTCTTCATTTGTCAAAAAATACAGGTGCAGGCATATCTCAATTAGAGTACTCTCGGATAATCGGAAGCTTGATGTAGTTAATGAATTGCACTAGGTCATATATAGCCTATGTTGTAAGCAAATTAAGTAGGTGCACAAGTAATCTAGGGTCTAATCATTGGAAAGCGATAATTAGGGTACTTAGGTATCTAAGACATACCTAGAATTATGGCTTACATTATACCAAACATCCAACAGTACTCGAGGGGTACAGCGATGCAAATTAGATATTGGATACTAAAGACTCAAAATCCACTAGTGGATACGTCTTTATCCTAAGAGGTGTTGCAGTCTCTTGGAAATCTTCCAAGCAGACATGCATAGCAAGGTCGATAATGGAATTTGAATTTATCGCATTAGATAAAACAAGAGAAGATGTAAAATGGTTTCTTAATTTCTTAGAAAACATTCCAGCTATATGCATTCCAATGTGGCCTAAACTTATGCCAGCTATATGCATTCACTATGATAGTGAAGCAGTAATAGGACGAGCACATAATCATATGTATAACAGTAAGTCTCGACACATTCGTTGAAGACATAATACCGTTAAGCGTTTGTTTTCACATAGAATAATTTCTGTAGAATATGTAAAGTCGATGGAGAATATTGCGGATCCATTGATTAAAAGGCTAGCCAGAGAGCAAGTGTACCATTTATCGAGGGGAATGGCATTAAAGCCTATTACTTAAAAGTCGCCATAATAGCAACCCAACCTAATTAACTGGAGATCCCAAGATCTAGGTTCAAAGGGACAACCGAATGATGAATGACTTCATGTATCACTAAGGAGGTTTTCTCCTACCCATTTCTATGATAAGAATAGTGATACCTGTAGCGTTAGTAGGATAAACTTTGCTTTTAATAATTCTTATAGCTTGGACATCCAAGTGGGGTATGGCAGGATACTCTTAATAAGAAGTCATTTATATGAGTGTTAACTGGGTCGGTTCTGTGAGAAAGAAGGCTAAATTCTCTAGAGCACTCGTGAATTACCAGGCATGTTCAGGACCAAAATGAACACAACCGTAAGAACCAAACTGTCTCTGCAGATACACTATGTGTAGTCTATTGTCTTGGCTTACACAAATAGCTCAAGGCATCACGTCCACTGGTTAGCCAGTAAGTCCGATAGGCTTTTACTAGAGGAGATTCAAAGCCAAAAGCTACCTATCTCAATATGGTGTATCTTCTTAATGTACTCTTTCTTTGTTTACATCTTTTTGTATGTCCATTACCATGAATTCCATTCAGGTGGGGGATTGTTGGAAAATGGCTTTTGTAAAATCTTATTTTTTGCTAACTTTGAGCATTAATTAAGGTGGGAACCAAGCGTTATTTTTAACATTACTAATTGGGTTCATGTTTAATGTCGTGTAATGAATAACATCGTGTATTTGGTTGCTCAAAACCATTTCCGGATGAATGAGAATTCAACACGCATTTTTGATTTCGTGGAAATGGCTTAGGTGGGTTTCCTACACATTTGTGAAATGTGCTTGTCTCATATTGGAAATGCTTAAGGTTTTGAATGGGTTTATATACTTAAGCTTGGGATACTTGGGATGGGCCCCAAAGGGTATCCAAGTTTGTAGAATGATGAGATTATGAGTAAAGTGGGTTAGACCCATTGGACCCAAAACAAAAAACCACATGCACGCACCACCGCCACCGCCACCGTCCCGTCAGGTCGATCGGGCGGGCTAGCCTGGGCGCGGGTGCAAGGTGTGAGGTTGGGTTGGGTTTGTTCGGTCCAATACTTATCTTTTTGGGCCAAAAACATTTACATTTTATTTATTTAATTTTGAATTTCGATTTCAAAATTCAAATTAAATCTGTCTAGTTTTTTTTCCACCCAAACAGGTTCATACCTATTGGATTCTACCCAAACAGGTTTTCCACCTGTTGAAATTCAAATCAAACTTATTGAATTTGTCCGAACAGTTTTCTATTTGTTTGGTACCTGTTCAAAAAAGCCACTTAGTTTCTTATAAATAGCCTGCTTTCCAGCAATTCTAAGGATCGAAATTTTCCAAAACTCTTTCCTTTCTTCTTCTGTTCATCTTCCTGTTGCTCATGCATCTGTTTACATTTAGTTTGTAGGAAGAAAAACAAAAAAAAAAGAGTTATAGCATCGCAAGACTTGTTTTGTAGTGTTGCAAATCAAGTAGTAGTCGTTGCATCTTGGGAAGTAGACGCCATTAATACTCGAAGCACCGGAGTAAGGGCAAAATCTACTTTAAGGAGATTGTGTCCAACACAAGCCTCGACGTTTAAAGTTTCTGTAAGCAATTAATTTGAAATTTAATTTATATAATTATTTTCTAAATTATATTATTTTGTTGTTTATTTTAATTATACATTTAATTTACGCGCACACACACCTGTGGGAATAGCAATAATAACCAGTTGAAGAATGAGACTTGCTTTGTCCCCAAAGAAATCATCTTTTGTAACATCATCACCTTTTATCGCCATGCTTGCTTGCCCAACCGAGCTCTCACAACATTTGATCACATACGGGCTTTTCGATGTCAAAGAACCATAAAATCTCTGAATTCCCTCTTGAATGCTCTATTATCTTTCCGGGAATTCAAGAAAATGAGGGAAATTTTTGTGGGTATTGATCAATATGCGGTTCCGGATGCATGTACTTATAATATATTGATCAATGCTTGTTGTTTGTGCAATGATTTGGGTAGTGCTTGGAATTTGTTTGATGAGATGCAAGAGAGAGTATTCCAGCCCAATGCAGTGACGTTTGGAACATTGATTAATGAACTTTGTGTGAATTGTAAGTTAGAAGAAGCTTTTAGGTTGAAACAGGATATGGTGAGCGTTTTTAAAGTAAAACCCAATGCTTTTGTTTACAGGTCACTGATTAAAGGGCTTTGTAAGGTGAATGAATTGAGTTTGGCTTTTAACCTTAAGGATGAGATGTTGAAGTATAAAATTGAATTGGGTTCGCGGGTGTACTCTACTTTAATTAGTGCTCTTTTCAAGGTTGGTCGCAAGGAAGATGTTATTGGAGTTTTGGAGGAAATGAGAGAAAATGGGTGCAAGCCTGATGCAGTAACTTATAATGCAATGATCTGCGGGTTGTCAGGAGAAGGATTTTGACGCAGCATTTGGTGTTTTATGTGAGATGGAAGTGAAGGGGTGCAAGCCAGATGTTACTAGTTATAATGTAATAATTGGTGGGCTTTGTAGGGACAGAAAATTGAGAGAAGCAAGTGAATTATTTGAAGATATGCCTAGACGGAAGTGTGCTCCCGATGTGATTACATATCAGACGCTATTTGATGGGCTTTGTAATGGGATGCATTTTAAGGAATCTGCATTTATTTTGGATGAGATGGTTTTCAAAGGTTATGCCCCTCGTATTGCAAGTATGATGAAATTTGTTGATGAGTTGTGTCAAAGTGATAATCTAAAGTTGTTATGGACAGTTCTAGATAGTTTGGCGAAAGGAAATTTAATTGATGTAGATACATGGAGAATGGTGGTTCCCATGGTGTGCAAGAACAATAAGCTTTTAAATGCCTCTGAGCTTGTCAAAACGTTTCTAATGCCATAACTGATGATCTTGCAATCAGGTAAAGTAGGTTTAAAATGGCGTACTTTTATATTGTTGATTATTTCTCATGGAGTGATTGACAGCCTTAATTTTCATTATCATGCTTATCCACTTTCCATTCTGCTTGTATGTTAAGCAGAGTAGGTGTTAAAATAGGGTAAAATTCCAGTCTGCCATACCTTTGGGGACAGCATGACCCTAAAACAAGATGTTCATAGTGATGAAATAATTTCCACTATCACATTCTTGCATGGAGTTTAATTACGAAACGTGGCTAAGCTAAGGTTGCAGAGTTGAACTTATAAGAAGAATTTGCAATATAATGTCTGAACTTTGCAAAACAATGTTGGTAATTCTTTCTTCACATTATCTTTTGCCTCTGTATACAAGACAGGCCTCCTTAGTATGCTTTTGTGTATTTTTATCTTTTTATGAGAGACTTTAAGTTTGGCTCATGACATCGAGCTCAGGGACGGAACTATGTTGAGACCATAGGTGGCCGTGGCCCCCCCGGCTTTCAAGCTTCACTTTAGAATATTATGGATTGTATAGCTACTTCCTGCAAATACCTTACCGTGGCCCCCTTCATTCTCTAACAACCATTTTTCTCTTTGCAGGACAGCAATATGATATGAAGTAAAAGTAATAGTTTATTCATTTTATTAGTCAATCCGAAATGGTTCGGAATAGCAGTAAAAGTTTGCTGTTTATATTTGTTTTACTATTGAGTGATTAATGAACATAGAACTAATTTTGTTGGTCAATCATTTTAATTAGTAGTTTAATATACATATGTATAAACAAAAAAACATTAAAACAAAATTTATAAAATAAAAGTTATCTTCACAAGTGTTTAACCTTAAAGTAAAAGGTTTATAAATCATATCATTCTATAAAATTTTCTATCATTTTGTATGAATTGTTTTGGGTCGAGACTTGAGACCTAATCTGACCCATACAGATATGCCTAGTCTCGACTTGGCCCCCCAGTGTATGAATCCTGGTTCCATCCCTGATCGAGCTGTGGTACAGATTTTGAGAGTATGGTTTCATAGAGTTACTACAGTAACGTCTTTTGGGTTCATTTTAGTGGCACAGGTGCTTCTTAGGAGGAGCCCAATCTTAATGTCCATAATGTAGAAGACTTGACACATGTGGGCTCAAAAGATGTATCAAACCATCTATCTCTGTCCGGTATTTGCAAAAAGAAAATGACAGACCCAAAATTCAATCTCGTAATTGGGAGCTATTTTGATTGGGTTCCACCAATGCCTAATCATTTACTGTTACTCCCATGTGAGTTGGTGTTAAGCTGAAAAAGTCAGCTTGTATGGCATTGTTCTTTTCAAAAAACATCTTTGCCAGATTTATTTGTAGGTCACATTGGTTACACTCAAAAGACATGATCAAACAAGGCTACATTTTGCTATAAAAGAACAAATAATAATGTTTCTAAAACAAGTTAGGAAAAACTCGGTCGTTTTTGAAATCACATCCATATCTTATGTTTTGTGTTTGTGCGCATGGTGTTCTTGTTGGTTTTTGATTTACTTGCCACCTACTTTTTTGTGGAAGAATAGCAGATGAGAATGTCATTTATAGAATGTTTTGCTTCTGACATTTGCAGTATATTATAAATGTTTTGCTTCTACTGAGGTATAATTGGCTCAGCTGCAAGAGGTCCAGTCAGAACCTGTAAACCAAAAGTCATTAGAAATATAGAATCCATCCACTTTCAACTTGAATAAATGCATCAAGATTTGAGTTTTGTACGTTGTACAACATACATGCATTGGCATCTTTTCCTAGTTTGGTAAGATTTTAGCTAATCATATGAGATGTAATTGTGTTGTAACCACATTCTTTATCTCTTTTGCAGTGTTTTGCTTGCTATTCAACTACCTCAACAGCCAGTTTGAGCTCCCCTTTTTGAAAACTACAGTAAGCCGCAGAGACTTAGACGAGAGAGAGAGAGAGAGAGAAGGGAAGGGAAGGAAGGAAGGATGGAAGGGAAATGTGTATAGTGGTGTTTATATGGCAAGCTCACCCACTCTAACCATTCCTTTTGTTGCTAAATAGAGACGAATATCACAATCAGTGAGTTTTTACTTTTGATTGATTAATAAACTGCCTGAATTGTTTACCAAATATGGCTATTTCTTTGTAATTTGGAAGGCCTACGAAGCCTTTGGCATGGTGGGAAGTGGAAGGCGGTGGTTGTGAGAAACTGGGTGGAAGAGATGGGCTTGCTGGAGGGACATGGTTGGCTTCCACCACAGACGGAAGGATTGCTTTCCTTACTAATGTTCAGGAAGTCCAGTCAATCCTTCAAGCAAAGAGCAGAGGTCACCCACCCAATCGCTTCTTGGAGGTTACCTTTTGACATTCACACTCACATACAATGTTTTTGTTCTGTTGTTCCAATGGATCATTTCACCATAAAAATTAGATTGTATTGTAGCCATTTTTCTCATAGTTCTGTATGATCATGGGGGATTTGCTACTCTTCCTTAAAATTGAGCAAGTTTGATTTTCATCGTCTTGACGCCAATTTTGATGCTTAACATGATCTTCGTGCATTTTTCATCATTTTTGGTAAAAGAATACAGTAATTACCTTTAGATTTGTTTTTAGCTTTATTTACTACTATGTGCTTTGGTATTATAAAACTGGTCCAGACCACAAAATATCTGTGGTTTTGGTGGTTGATCTGCTTTTATTGGTGTGACTGGGAATTATTTACCTGTTGTTGTGGTCTTATTAGATAATTTCTATTGGAAGCTTCCTGTGATTGTTATTGTTTATGTGGTTGCAGAGCAAGAAACATCCTAATGAGTTCGCAGAGGAACTTGTGAAGGATGCTGATCAGTATAATGGGTTTAACCTGATAATAGCCGATTTGTTCTAAGACCATGAAGAAGATAAGGTTTCAGTTATAGAAGGATGCTGATCAGTATTCATGTCTGATCAAATGCAAGCCTGGACTCACCTTGGCCTAAGGTAAGAATGCACACTGTACTTGATCTATTTAATTAATTGCTATGGCATGCACAATAGAGTTGGTGTTCTGCTAACTGGTGAGTACAGAATAGGAAGCTAAATGTTTGAAGCTGATGTGTTTACTTTATTTCAACAGCTGGTTGTTATTGACCAAAAGTATATCTATGGCCAGTGGGACAAAATAATGGCCATTGCCCTTGGTAAAGTAGAATGTTCAATTGGTTCATGAGTTTTGGATTTGTCAAAGTTCTAGTTCTCCGCATCTCTTCACTGTTTGTGTTTTTCTTTGTTCTTTTTTGTTAGTCTTGTGTGCGTCGTCTGTTGTGAGTATCTTGTGTGCGTCGTCTAATTGTGTGCATGTGTTTTCCACCTGTCGCTATGAAAACTCTGAAGTTTCTCTGGTACGTAGGAGTGCTATGGGAGAAGAAGCACTTCTGCATTGTGTGTCAAAGCAAGTGGGGAGGTAAACTTTCATGAAACATATCTGGAGAACTAATTTTGGAAAGAGCAGACTGTAACCTATCAGATTGAGACGACGGATAATTACCTATTTTCTCGTAAGGGTAGCGGGACCAATATGTAATTGTAGTATAAAGATGACACAAAGATGAAGAGAATTTACATTGCTTTATTCATTGGCCTGAATGCCAATTTATAGAATACATCTTGTACATACAGACAAAAATCAAAAGTTATTCTAACATTATTACATATTTACCTTACGTCCAACACGTTACGACTTTTGACAAAACTTTACAACTTTTGACAAAGTCTATAAGCCTAGGCATAGGCTTATACAACATTTCCACAAAATTAAATACAAAGACAAAAAAAGTCATAAATGAGAGACTATGGATTGTACAATTTTTTTTAATCCCTCCTTGTGATGTTGTATTGTGATGATGTATGTATTCACTATGGATTGTACGTTGCCTTTTAATATAGAGGGAATTACATCCAGTGGGATAGAAAAAAAAAATTTAAACAGATATGGATTTCCACCCCTACACGTCTGAGTTGCAACCCACCACACAAGGAGTTTCGCTCCACATGTTTTACAAATTTTTTTAGTCTTCTATCCTACATTGTTATTTCCCCTTTAATATATTGATGCAATTTATGCTTTTCTTGAAAAAAATAAAATAAAATTTGAACATCAATTTCTTAATTTGAAAAATGTATTAAGGCCGCAAATTTCCAATTTTGAAATGGTGAAAAGTCAGGTAACAAAGGTAGTTAATTTGGGGTGGGTTGATTTGTAATGCAGTAATATAGTACATGCATACATATGAAGTCTGATATCACTTCGAAATGAATGCTATAATTTTAAAAAATGAATAGTTTAAATCATTAAAATGAAACTCATGATGAATTTTATAAATCCGAACATGATGGTCAGGTTTAAATTTGAATTTTGGAGAATTTCAACTCGTAAAAATCTGTACTTTCTCTTTTATCTTAATACAAGTTGTAATAATAACTTGTTTTTATCAAGAATTAATTATAATTTTATTATTTAATTTTTATTTAAATATTGGATATCATACCTAAAAATTGATATTTTATACCATTGAAAATTACACTATTAATAAAAAAAACTCGAATAATAAAAATAAAAATAAAAATAAAAATAATTAATTGAACATTTAAAAACTGAATAATATTAAAATAGTTAAAATATTAAAACATAATTTACATATTCTCATATGATTTCATATATATATATATTTTATATATTTCAATATATTTTTATACATATACCAACATTAATAATGACAGTGGCTAGCATTTTCCTTAATCTTTTTACTGGGCAAATTACATTTTACCACCCTAAACTATGGTCTCATAATCACTTTACCCCTAGAATTAAAAATTATAACACTTAACCCCACTCATCTAACAATTCTTTTCAATTCAGACCTTAATGACGAAAATACCCTTTTAACTATAAGAGTAAATTACACTTTACCCCATTAAATAATTACTCAATATCACTCTACCCCTCAACTAAAAAAAGAAAATTTGATTTTTAATTTAAAATACAATTTTAAATTTTAAAAAAACGTTTTTTCATATTTTTTATTTTTAGTATTTTTTTTTTCATATTTTAGTCGACAATTTTAATTTTTAGATGCACCTAAAATTTGAATATTTGTGAAGAATTTTTTTTATATAAAAAAAAAAAAGTGAAGGCAAAAAATAAAAAAACATAAAACAAAAAATAGGTATATTTTTGTATTTCTTGTCTTTAGTGAATTTTTATTAGATTTTTTCATAATTTTTTTCGTTGTTTGATTTTCAATTTTTTTTCTAACAAACTAAAAATTAATTTAGTCATAAAATGTTAAAAAAAAAAAAAGAAGAAGAAGAAGAAGAAGAAGAAGAAGAAGAAGAAGAAAGTCCAAATTGAAAGTGATATTAGGTGATAGTTTAAGAGGGTAAGAAAGTGATATTAGGTGATAGTTTAAGGGGGTAAAGTGTAATTTATCCAATTGAGGAAATGGTATTTTAGTCATAAAGGACCAAATTAGAAAAAATTAGTGGATGAGGGGTTAGTTATTACAACTTGTAGTTGAGGAGGGAAAAGTGATATGGGACAATAGTTAAAGGGGGTAAAGTGTAATTTACCCTAGTTTTTATTCTAGAAACTTGTTTGGTGGATTTTATATAATTTGCTTTTTGAAAGATTAAAAAGCAATTTAATAAAATATAAATACTAATATTTTTTTGACTTTTTTAAAATTATTTTTGCCAAATATGAAAATCATCATGTGAAATTAATGAATTTTTTAATAGTTTTTTTTTTCTTTACCAAACTACTTTTTAAATTTAAATTGTGAATATTTACCAGAAATGGCAACGGGGCAGGGCGGGGCCGGGCCAGGCCGGGCCAGGGATCACACTTCTCGTCCCTGATCCCCGAAGCTACAAAATTTTTCGTCCCCGTCCCCGATCCCCGGCGGGGAGCCAATCACCCACCCCCCCGCCGCGTCCGCCGCCGCCCCTAATAGGGATCGGGTTTCCCTGACCCCAGAAAATCCCCGTAGCTCTCTCTCTCTCTGTGTTTAGCTTTCTCTCTCAATTAGAAATCATCAACAACAACATCATTTTCATCAACAACAACATCATCAACAGCAACATCATCAACCACAAAAAAAAAAAAAAAAAAATGGAGACAGATCACAAATAGAGACACACATAGTGACACACACATATACATGTATACACATAAATGGCGGGATCTGATCTTCTCAGATCTTAGATGTGAGACGTAAGATTTGCGGTGGCATGGAAGATGTGGGATCTGCTTAGATCTGCCATGGTGGAAACCGAAGCCGGAGTATGAAGTTTCGGCAATGGCGACGGAGGAGGAGGCGAGGGTGTGCGTACTGCCATGGAGGAGGAGATGATGCTGTCACCACTGCGGAGAGAAGAGTGAGTAAGAGAGAGTAGAGGGAAGAGAGAGAGAGAGAGAGAGAGAGAGAGAGATTAGATGAGGAACATAGGGGATATATATATATAAATGAAAAATAAAAGGGTATTAAGGTAATTTCATTTTGGGGAGAAACGAGGACAGAGACGGGTCGGGTCCGGGGCTGTGAAAGCTATCCCTGTCCTTGGCCCAAAATTGATCGGGGATTCAATTTTAAATACAATCCCCGACCCGTCGGGGGTATTTTTGGGGAAAAAACCACTTCTATCGGGGACGGGGGGACAAGTCCCCGTCGAGCCGGGTTTAAATTGTCATCCCTAATATTTACCAAATAGTTATTAATT
Organism: Camellia granthamiana; assembly: GCA_036172215.1. NCBI lineage: Eukaryota > Viridiplantae > Streptophyta > Magnoliopsida > Ericales > Theaceae > Camellia > Camellia granthamiana. Next base: position 27,743,748 of record CM069907.1, read on the forward strand.
ATTCAAAATTAATAGTAATTATTAAAAAAAGATAAACAAAGTAGAATTCCGTATCAATCATGCATTCGAATCCAAAATTTTATGGGGGAAAATCCAATATAACACTATTCAATAATTATTTCTTACTTTTTTTTTTTTTGCTATGTATACATGGCAAGTTAATTACGTCTTGAAAGTGGGGTCTATCCTTATGTGTATAAAAAATATATTATTATATTAAGATTTAAGTTTTTATTAGAGGTGTGAGTTACATATAACAAAATATTTTTATAACATGCGAACGTTAGTAAGTTATTTTTGTATAATTTTGAACATAAGCTAGCTTTTGCAATAAATTGGGGAAAAAAAATTGGAACATAAAACAACAAAGTGAAATAAAAATTAAAAAATGACCAAACATAAAGGGAGAAGAACATAATTTACCCTTTGTTTTAATATGTTAGATTTGCATCATTGCATGACAACTACATGCTATGATGCATGACCGGTCTAAGCAATGGATAGGGCCGCGATCATCCTCTGAAAAACCCTACAACAACGTTCATCCTAAAAGGTCCAAGTAATGGGCAAGGCTACAATCATCTTCCAAAACTCCCTACAGCAACAACCATCCTAAGAAGTCCAAGCAATGGGCAAGGCCATGCTTATCCTCCAAAAAATGCTACAATAACAACCATCTTAAAAGGTCCAAACAATGGGCAAAACCACAGTCATCCTCCAAACAATCCTACAACAACAACAATCCTAAAAGGTCCAAGCAATGGACAAGGCCAGAGTCATCCTCCAAAAAATCCTACAACAACAACCATCTTAAGAGGTCCAAGTAACGGGCAAGGCAACAATTATCCTCCAAAACTCCCTACGACAACAACCATCCTAAGAGGTCCAAGCAATGGACAAGGCAACGGTCATTCTCCAAAAAACCTTCCAACAGCAACTATTCTAGGAGGTCTAAGTAATGGGCAAGGCTACAATTATCCTCTAAAACTCCCTACAATAACCATTCTAAGAGGTCCAACCAATGGGCAAGGCAATAGTCATCCTCCAAAACTTCCTACAACAACAACCATCCCAATAGGTCCAAGCAATAGGTAAGGCAACAGTCATCCTCCAAACAACCCTACAACAACAATCGACCTGATAGGTCCAAGCAATGGGCAAGGCCATAGTCATCCCCCAAAAAATCCTACAACAACAACCATCTTGAGAGGTCCAAGTAATTGGCAAGGCAACGATCATCCTCTAAAACTCCCTACAACAACAACTATCCTAAGTGATCCAAGCAATGGGCAAGGCCACAGTCATTTTCCAAAAAATCCTACAACAACAACCATCTTAAGAGGTCCAAGTAATGGGCAAGGCAACGATCATCCTCCAAAACTCCCTATAACAACAACCATCCTAAGTGGTCCAAACAATGGGCAAGGCCACAGTCATCCTCCAAAAATTCCTACAACAACAACCATCTTAAGAGGTCCAAGTAACGGGCAAGACAACGATCATCCTCCAAAACTCCTTATAACAACAACCATCCTAAGTGGCCCAGCCAATGGGCAAGGCCACAGTCATCTTCCAAAAAATCCTACAATAACAACCATCTTAAGAGGTCCAAGTAACGAGCAAGGGAATGATTATCCTCCAAAACTCTCTACAATAACAACCATTCTAAAGCAATGGACAAGGCAACAGTCATTCTTCAAAAAAACCCTCCAACAATAACTATCCTAAGAGGTCTAAGTAATGGGCAAGGCAACAGTCATCCTCCAAAACCCCCTACAACAACAACCATCCTAAGAGGTCCAAGCAATGGACAAGGCAACAGTCATTCTCCAAAATACCCTCCAACAATAACTATCCTAAGAGGTCTAAGTAATGGGCAAGGCAACAATCATCCTCCAAAACTCCCTACAACAACAATCATCCTAAGAGATCCAACCAATGGACAAGGCAATAGTCATCCTCCAAAACTCCCTACAACAACAACCATCGTAAGAGATCCAAGTAATGGGCAAGGTCATGCTAATCCTCTTAAAAATCCTACAACAACAACCATCCTAAGAGGTCCAAGTAACGGGTAAGACAACAGTCATCCTCCAAAACTCCCTCCAACAACAACCATCCTAAGAGGTCCAAGTAATGGGCAAGGCAATGATCATCCTCCAAAACTCCTTACAACATGTTAGAATAGTGATCCTATGTGTAATGTGTGTGTGTTTTAAATGTATAATCAAAATAAACAACAAATAAATAATTCAGAAAATAAATATGAAAAATTAAAATTTGAATTTAATGCTTACAGTGCTTTAAAAATGCAGAAACTTCAAATCGAGACTTGTGTTGGACACAATCTCCTTAAAGTATATTTTGCCCTCGCTTTGGTGCTTGAGATTTTCAGCGTCTACTTCTCAGGACTATATCTTGATTTTGTAGCACAAAAAAATCAAACCTGGCGAACCAAACCAGTGTTGTAACTCTCTCTTTCTCACAGACTTTTCCTAAAGCTATTTGCAGAAAATATGGAGAAACAAAGGAGGATAAAGAACATGAAAGGAAGAAATGAGTATGAAGGAAATCTGAGATCGAGTATAAATAAAATAAATAACAAATAAATAATTCAAAAAAATAATTATGAAAAATTAAATTTTGAATTTAATGCTTACAACGCTTTCAAATTACAGAAACTTTAAGTTTAGGCTTGTGTTGAACACAATCTCCTTAAAGTAGATTTCACCATCTCTCTATTGCTTCGAGATTTACCAACATCTACTTCCCAAGATGCAACGACTATATCTTGATTTTGAAGTACTACAAAGTCAAGCCTGACGAACCAAACCAGTGTTGTAACTTTCTCTTTCTCACAGACTCTTCCTAAAGCTATTTGCATAAACAAAGGAAAACGAAGAACACGAAAAGAATAAATGGATATGAAAGGAATCTGAGATCAAATCGATGAAGATTTGAGGAAATTGTGAAGACTATTTATAGAAGTACTGTTGCCATTCAGACGGGTCATGACTCTTGGGTCATACCCTGTTATATGAAATGACACCATGAAGGGTTGCACATTTTCATTCGAAAGGAGAAAGGTTGTGACTCTTCGATCATACCCTTTCATATGAAAAGACACCATTGGATCACACCATTTCATATGAAGAGTCATCGTGGAAGGTTGCACCCTTTCATACAAATGGAGTCAATTCTCATTTACTTCTAAAATTTTCTAACACAACAACCATCCTAAAAGGTCCAAGCAATGAGCAAGGCTACAGTCATCCTCCAAAACTCGCTAAAACAACAACCATCCTAAAAGGTCTAAACAATGGACAAGGCAACAGTCATCCTCCAAAAAAACCCTACAACAACAATCATCTTAAGAGGTCCAAGCAATAGGCAAGACAATGATCATCCTCCAAAACTCCCTACAACAACAACCATCCTAAGAGGTCCAAGCAATAGGCAATGCCACAGTCATCCTCCAAAAAACCCTACAACAACAATCATCCTAAAAGATCCAAGTAATGGGCAAGGCCACGTTCATCCTCCAAAAAATGCTACAACAGCAACCATCCTAAGAGGTCTAAGCAATGGGTAAGGCCACGCTTATCCTCTAAAACTCCCTACAACAACAACCATCATAAGAGGTCCAAGCAATGGGCAAGGCAATGATCATTGTCCAAAACTCCCTACAACAACAACAACAACAACCATTATCTCATAAAAATATGGAAGCCTCCTCTCCTTTTTTTTCTATATACATATATTATTGATGGTACTAGTTATTTAAATAATTGTCACTTCATTTTCTTTGCAAGCTGAAAGATTGAGACATAGTTTCAAGGACCTATTGGACATATGTAGTGAAGGTGAAGTTTGTGTAAACAAGATGGTTGAGAAACTAATGAGAGACATGTAGGGACGGAACTAGGATTTTATTACCGAAGGGGTAAAAAGAAAAATAATTTTTTTCACCATATACATAAAACACACATGTATGTATGTATGATATATAAATTATATATATATATAAATTAAATACCATAGAAACAATTTTTAATAGGATGAATGAGTTTGTTCTGATATAAAATAGAAAGAGAATTCAAGATGGAAGAAGAATGACATATATATTTTATATAGTGGGGGTCATTTTATATATAAAATGATATATATATATAATTAAAGTTCTATAACAAACAATAATGTTCACAGAAACAGGGGGCCATGGCCCCCCATAATCTTCTCCTAGTTCCGTCCCTGGAGACATGGTTAAAGACGACAAAAGCGTGTTACCTCACATTTATCCTGTTTAAAAGAGAATACCAAATAAATTCCATTTTCATTGAAAAAGAAACTCCTTTGGTAAATATGAGTTCTTAAAACTCTCCATCTTCCATTTATAAGTGTGTGCATGTGTTTTCCACTTGTCGTTATGAAACTTCTGAAGTTTCTTTGGTACATAGGGATGCTATGAGACAAGAAGCACTTCTGCGTTGTCTATCAAAGCAAGTGGGGAGGTAAACTTGTTGGAGATTTTCTAAAAGCTTCAAAACTTTAATTATTTTTTTATTTATTATTATATTTTATTATTTCTTTCTTTCTTTCTTTTAATAGTCTTATTTATTTAAATTTTAAATATGTGTTTGGTTTCAAAAGCAATATGTGTGTCTGTTCCTAAAAAACACCATAAAGCCTTTATATACAGTGTTCTCTACTTTCTCTCTCTCTCTCTCTCTCTCTCTCTCTCTCTCTCTCACACACATCTTTACTTTATTTTTATATTCCATATTTCTGGGCAATCGATACATTCTTGGCAAATTCTTCTTGTGCAACTGTGCATTGTGTCAAATCCTGTAAAGTTTTGGGTTTTATCTTGGAGTCGTTTGTGATCGTTAAAACCTGCACACAGAGAGCGCATAATGACTTTAGGACAGCGTTTTTGGCGTAGCTCTCACAATCACACAGGCTATTTTCTAAACCCTTTTCTTCATCTTCTTCTTATTCTGTTTTATATATATATATATATATATAATTTTATTGAATTGTAAAAACCTATTTTTTAGAATCTGTTTTGCTTTCAATTTTAGTCTATAAAATTGATTTAAAATAATTTTTGTTCAATTCCCCTAACAATCTAAAGTCATTATTTCTGTAACATATTTAATCTTTTAATTATTTGTGTTTTATAATTGCATTTGTTGATCTTGGAAAAAAGAAAAAAAAAAAACTGAATTTTGTTTCCCGTCACTTTGGTAAAACCTGGAATTTTGATTTTCTCCATCAATTTGGTAAATGTGCCTCCCTTGTTTGATTACAATACAACATATACATCTGCTTGTATTGTAGGAGTGAGTCCCTGGTTTGATTACATTGATCCTATTCAATTTTTTTTCTTTTTCGGAAGTAGTGTAACTTTGTTTGGGAACATTGACTTATATATATATTAATCCAGGGAAGTTGTAGAATTTGTTGTTTATGTTTAATTTTTTTTATATTAATTATTCTTAGGAAAGTTGAGTAAAATCAAAATTTTCACATGATAAATTATTTTGTTCAGATTCATGATATTTAATTAGCATTGTTCACGTTATAAATTATTGTTTTTAGATTTGATCCGTATAAAAAAAAATTGTCACATTTTATCTATTCCTAAATTGTTGGCATTTAATTTTCAATTACAAATTTAATAAGATTTGTGATTGTTTGATTGCTGTCTCTGACCGATTTTATAATTGTTTACTTTCTTGTACTTTAACTAATTTATTTTTATGGCTAATTTAGAAGAAATTGTTAGTGTGAAACCTGAAAATTTTAATAGTAGCAATTTTGAAAGATGGCAAAAACAAAGAAAATATTGGTTGACCGTGTTGGGTCTTATGTCTGCCATGGAAGATCAGGATTTTGTTGGATCTTGATTGTCACCCGAATAAATCGAATTTCATTTCTATAACAGAATTCTTAGTGTGTTGTCTAACCATTTATATGATGCGTATTAGTCAACCACCTCAACTACAAAAGAACTATGGAAAACCTTAGAGGCCGAACATAGAACTATAGATGCTGGTATTGATAGGTTCATTGTCTCTAATTTTAATGAATATAAAATGAAAGATGACATACTTGTAGGAGACCAAATTCATGGGTTTCAAGAACTACTTAGAAAAGTAGAAAAGAAAAAGATAACTTTTAGTGAGGAGTTTAAAGTGTCTTGCCTTATCGATAAATTACATCGATCTTGGAATGACTTTGCTAAGCGTCTTAGGCACAAACAAGGATCTGTCTTTACCTCAACTAATCAATACACCTAGGGTGGAAGAGAAGCATAGATCAAATCTAGAAACTGGAAAAGAGAAAACTCCTAAGGTACATTTTGTGGAGAATGGGAATAAAAATAGTTCCAACGATAGGAATAACTTTCGACCTAAAGGTAAAATTTTCAATAACAACCTTAAGTTTAAATCTAGAGGTCAAAATAGCAAACACTATAATAACAACTACCAAGCCCATGTTAATAATTTTAATGGACAAGGGAGTGGCAAAAGGTTGTGCTATGTATGTGGAAGACCCAATCATTATGCTAAGGATTGTTTTTTTTAAAAGGACTGATGAGTATAAATCAAGGTTCAACAATAAGCAAAGAAATCAAGGTCATAATACTCAAGTGAATATGATTTTGGAGAAAGAAGAAATTGTCAGACCATCTTTTAGGTAAAATCTTGAAATTAATTCTACTTTTGAATATCAAGATTGGTGGTTAGATTTTGGGGCTAATATACATGTGTGTTTTGATTGTGGTTATTTTAAAACTTTCCAAAAATCAAGTGGAGGAAGTGTAACTTTGGGGAATGGATCAATCGCACCGATACTTGGCATTGGAAATATAAATTTGAAGATGACTTCTAGAAAAATATTAACTTAAAGAGATGTGCATTATGTTCCTGAAGTTAGAAGAAATCATATTAGTGGATCGTGTTTAGTACAGTTAGGTTACAAAATTGTAATGGAATTGAATAAAATTGTAATAAGAAAAAATGATATTTTTATTGGTAAAGGTTTTGTATGTGATGGTTTATTTAAATTGAATGTATCTTTTGAAGTTAATTATATCTCTCATAATATTTTGAATATTGAAGTTTGTGATTTGTGGCATGAAAGACTTGGACATGTGAATTTAAAGAAAATTAGCAAAACGATGGATTTAGAATTAGTACATAAATCACCTATTGATGTTAAATGCAAATGTGAAATATGTGTGTAAGCAAAACAACCTAAGAAACCTTACAAATTTGTAGAAAAAAATTCACAAATCTTAGACCTTATACACTACAGGAAAAGCACATTTGGCGACCAAATTTCCCGACTAAAAAAAATTTGGTCGCTGAAAGTATAGCTTTTGGCGACTAAAAAAGCATTAGCAGCCAAAAGTAAAGATTTTTGGCAACTAAAAAAATTTAGTAGCCAAAAGTATAGTAATTGGCGACTAAAAATCTGTTTGGTCGCCGATATATGACTTTTACCGACTAAAAAAATCTTAGTAGCCAAAAGTTAGGCCCTTTGGCAACTAAAAAAAATTAGTAGCCAAAAGTGAGGCATTCGGCGACTAAACTGATGTTTGGTCGTCAAAAGTGAGGCTTTTACCGACTAAAAAAATTTTGGTAGCCAAAAGTTAGGCCCTTTGGCGACTAAAAAAAATTTAGTAGCCAAAAGTGAGTCCTTTACTGACTAAAAAAAATTTAGTAGCCAAAAGTGAGGGTTTTTGGCGACTAAAAATAATTTAGTAGCCAAAAGTGAGGCATTCGGCGACTAAAAAGAAGTTTAGTCGCCAAAAGTAGTAATTTTAGGACGGGAATTTTATTTTTAACGACTAAAAAATTATTAGTAGCCAAAAGTATAGAATTGGCAACTAAAATTATGTTTAGTCGCCAAAAGTAGTCCCTTTTTTTTTCTAATAAATAATTTATTTTTACATAAATTATGTTCAATAAAAAATAATTATCTTTATATATATACTTTTATATTAATACGGGTCTATGTACTATATAAATAATATATATTGCATATATAATCATATAGTGTTATGGAGGCGTAGTGGAAAGAGGGTATTGTATAAGATTTATAGTGTGGGAGGTTGATGGTTCGAATCTCCACAAGAGTAGAGTGTAATTTTTTTTTCACAAAATCACTTTTGGCGACTAAAAGGTTTGGTCGCCGATTCCTTGAGTATTGGCGACTAAAATATTGGTCAATAAATGTATAATTTAAAAAAATATAATTGACTATTGGCGACCAATAATTTAGTAGCCAAACATTGGCCCTTTGCCGACCAAATAAAATAATAAAATTTAGTAGCTAAAATGTAGGTTTTGCTGACTAATTAATTTAGTAGCCAAATGTTTCACTTTCAGCGACCAAACACACGTTTAGTCGCTAAAACATTCGCCGATAGGGTTTAGGCGACCAAGTTGGTGACAAAAAAATTTAGTCGCTAATTGGTTTTGGCGACTAAAAAAGTGACCTTTGGCGACTAATATTTTAGTCGGCAAAACTGTTATTTCTTGTAGTTATACATAGTGACGTTTGTGATTCTAATAGACCACTAACTAGAGCAAGAAATAAATATTTTGTAACCTTTATAGATGATTGTTCTAAGTTTTGTTATTTATATTTAATTAAAACCAAAGATGAAGTTTTTAGTAAATTTAAAATTTATAAAGCTGAAGTAGAAAATCAATTAGAAATAAATATTAAGAAACTTAGATCTGATAGAGGAAACGAATATAATGTAGGTACCCTTAGTACTTTTTGTGAAGAACATGGAATTATTCATGAAGCAACCCCACCTTATTCTCCACAATGTAATGGGATAGCTGAAAGGAAAAATAAAACTCTAATGGATATGATAAATGCAATGCTTATTGGTTCAGGTTTACCGGAAAGTTTGTGGGAGGAAGCGATACTCACTACTTGTGTAATATTAAGTAGAGTAATTGTGAATGATAATGATAAAACACCTTATGAAATCTAGACAAAATGAGTACCTAATCTTAAAATATTGAAAATGTGAAGGTGTTTAGTAGAAGTAGCAATTCCAAAACCTAAACGTAAGAAAATATGACCTAAAATTGTTGATACCGTTTTCTTAGGACATGCTCAAAATAGTAGTGCTAATAGATTTCTAGTAATAAATTCTGAAATTAGTGAAATTACTAATAATACAATAATTGAATCTCGTGAAACTATATTTTTTGAAAATATTTTTCCATATAAAACTAGGATCTCAAATCAGTTTGTAAGTAGAACTTTTACTACTAGTACTAGTGTTATTCCTTTAAGAGATGATTCTGAAATCTAGATATAGAACCTACAAGGAGTAAGAGAACTAGAATAGAGAAAACATTTGGAGATGATTTTTATACTTTTTTAACCGAAGGAGAACCAAATACTTTTATAGAAGCTGTGTCGTCTTTAGATGTACCATTTTGGAAGAAAGCCATTAATAGTGAGTTTGAATATATACTTCAAAATAATACTTGGGAATTGACTAGTCTACCTCCTGGGAGTAAAGCTATCGGTTGTAAATGGGTATTTAGAAAGAAATTAAAACCTGATGGAAGTATAGATAAATATAAGGCAAGATTAGTAGCCAATGGATTTACACAAAAGAAATGAATAGATTATTTCAATACCTATTCACCTATTTCTAGGATTACAACCATTAGAGTCTTAATTGCTCTAGCATCCATTTATAATTTAGAAATCCATCAAATGGACGTTAAAACTGCTTTTTTGAATGGAGATTTAGATGAAAAAATTTATATGGAGTAACATGAAGGTTTTGTGGTTAAAGGACAAGAACATAAAGTTTGCAAGTTGGTTAAATTTTTGTATAGACTTAAGCAAGCTCCTAAACAGTGGCATGAAAAGTTTGATAAGATAATTCTAGAATTTGGTTTTAAGATCAATGAACATGATAGATGTGTATACTATAAAGAAGATAATGGAGAATGTATTATTTTGTGTTTATATGTTGATGATATCTTATTATTTGGAACAAATTTAGAGATAATTAAAAATGTAAATTCTTATTTATCTTCAAATTTTGATATGAAAGATTTAAGAGAAGCTTATATAATTTTGGGTATGAAATTAGAGAAAACAACCAAAGGTATTACATTGAATCAATCTAGAATCCTAGAGAAATGTTTAAAAAGTTTGATTATTATAATCTCAAACCTGTTTCAACTCCTTTTGATCCTAGCATGAATTTGAAGAAAAATAATGGTGTACCTGTATCTCAACTTAGATATTCTCAAATTATTGGATCACTTCTCTATATTGCTAATAAGACTAGACCTAATATTGCTTATGCTGCTGGGAGATTAAGTAGACATACTCATAATCCTAGTAAAGATCGTTGGATTGCTGTGGAAAAAGTTTTTAAATATCTAAGAGGAACTCTAAATTATTCACTTTGCTTTAGTGATTTTCCTAATGTGGTAGAAAGTTATAGTGATGCTAATTGGATAACAGACAACTTAGATGTTAAGTCTACTACTGGGTATATATTTACGTTAGATGGAGCAGCAATATCTTGGGGTTCTAAAAAACAAATCATTATCTCTAGAAGTATAACAAAATTAGAACCTATAGCCTTAGATACTACGTGTACTGAAGCTGAGGGGATTAAAAATTTACTCCTTGGTATTTCACTTATTGAAAATCCTATACCTGCTCTTTCCATACATTGTGACAATAGAGCTATAATAGAACTTGTGAGACAAGCACATACTAATAAAAAGATGAATAGGCATATGCAAGTGAGGTATAAATCTATAAAAAGTTTGGTGAATAAAAATGTTGTATCTTTGAATTTTGTGAAATCTGAAAAGAATATTACTGATTAGTTAACAAAAGGTTTATCTAAGAGTATAGTCTTAGATTTATCGAGGGGGATGGGTCTAAGCCCATAGGGAAGGAAGTAACCCGACTTCTGTGATTGGAGATCCCATGAAAGAAGGTCAACGGATAGAAACAATCCTTATAGTGTGACTCGTATTCCAACACTTTAAAGAATGAGACTTTATTAAATTTATTATTTATATTCTCCTGTTCATCCCTAAGATATTAGTGTTGATGTAAATGTGATGGTTAAGAAAGAGTATTTACTCTAAATGAATCTAAGGGGGGTGTACTCTCGCAAGATAGACATTTGTCACTTCTATCTTTGGAGGATTCACCTAAATGAGAGCGTCATGAAGCCACGACCGTGGAAATAGGGCTATTTCCTAAAACTTTCATGAGAATCAAGATTGAGCACATGGCTGCTAATAGTGCTAACCCACGCCACAGTTATGTATCATACCATATGTGTAACATGTTGATTTCTGGTAAAAAGGATTTAGTGTAAGACCTGGTTCGCTAAGATTCTTTCAGACTAAAACTGTTAACACAAAGTAAGGTTCAAGTTTGAAAAACATCTACACCCATTGTATGGTCTTAAAGTTATCCATATTATTATTATTTATTTATTATTGTTTTTATTTTATTTTTTTGTATTTATTTGACGGTTTTACAAAGTTTTGAATCTTGTGGGAGATTGTTGGAGATTTTCTAAAAGTTTCAAAACTTTAATTATTTTATTTATTTATTATTATATTTTATTATTTATTTATTTCTTTTAATAGTCTTATTTATTTGAATTTTAAATATGTGTTTGGTCTCAAAAGCAATAGGTGTGTCTGTTCCTAAAAGATACCATAGAGCCTTTATATATAGGACTCTAACATTGGGAAAAATATACAACGTTCTCTCTCTCTCTCTCTCTCTCTCTCTCTCTCTCTCTCTCTCTCTCTCTCTCTTTACTGTATTTTTTATTCCATATTTCTGGGCAATCAATACATTCTTGGCAAATTCTTCTGGTGCAACTGTGCATTGTGCCAGATCCTGTAAGGTTTTTGGGTTGTATCTTAAAGTCGTTTGTGATCATTAAAACTTACACGGAAGGAGTGCATAACGACTTTAGAACAGTGTCTTTGACGTGTCTCTCACAATCACATAGGCTATTTTCTAAAGCCTTTTCTTCATTTTCTTCTTATTCTGTTATATATATATATTTATATATGTATATATAATTTTATTAAATTGTAAAAGCCTATTTTTTAGAATCTGTTTTGCTTTCAATTTTAGTCTACAAAATTGATTTAAAATAATTTTTGTTCAATTCCCCTAACAAAACTTTCATGAAAAACTTGTTTGGTTTGTTTTTCAGAAAAATTTTTGAAAAAATTCTCTACAAACAAATTTTCAAGAGTAATCAAACCAAACAAATTTTTTCAAAAAAAATCTCAAAATTTTGTTTGGTTACCTACTTTCCAAAATCACTCTCTCTCTCTCGCGTACACATCAAATCAATTACTTTTTTTAAAACTCTCTCCCCAAAATAATTTTTCAAAACCATTTCTGAAAAAAAGTAAACCAAACAAGTTTTCGTACTTTTTATCTCAAAAACTACTCTACAAACACAAACCAAACACACCCATAAATTCGGAGAAAAAAAAACAACTGTGACATATCAGATTGAGATGATGCAGTAGATAATTACGTGTTTTCTCATAGGGTTAGCCAATTGTTTACGTACAACAGAGCATTACATAGAAGATAATCGAGAGCATTACATTATTTTTTATATATTATCTTCATCTGAAATAAAGCATCACTTGTCATCTTTGAGAAAGAAGTAGAAATACTTATTCAGTGTGTAATGCTTGGATTGAATAAAGGCTTTGTAATGCTTGTACTTCTTAACTGGTTTACAGTCACCAAAAAAGAGGGTTGTGCTTCAGAGCAAGGATCCCCTCCTTGCATCATTTCTTACTTGTAGGGCCATTGGGCCCACTTTTAGGCCCAATTTTGATAATCCGAACCGTTCATATTTTAAGATTTGTTCAGTATATCATACCTGTAAAAAAAATCAAGTTGATCGGATATCAGAAAGTATGTGTTCGGAAAAATCGAACTAAAAACTTTTTTTTTTTTTAAATTTAATAAACAGTTTTCCGAACACATGCTTTTTGATATCCGATCAACTTGATTTTTTACAGGTATGATATACTGAACAAATCTTAAAATAACGGTTCGGATTATCAAAATTGGGCCTAAAAGTGGGTCCAATAACCCTGCAAGTAAAAAATGCAAGGAGTGAGTGCAAGGAAGGATCTTGACTCTGTGCCTCATTGAGTGTGAAATAAAGAATGCAATAATCAATAAATTAATCTGTAGGTTGCATGACAAACTACACGCTAATTTTCAAATATAATTCTAATGTCAACATTGTTAAAATTTTAAAAAATGATTAAAATAAAATTGAAGTGAAAATGAAATGGAGAAAAGTAAAATTAGTAATTATGGGATGAAGGAAGTTATTGTTATATCTAATGCTTTCCATTTAATTGTTATAAGTCACTTTCTCCGATCTTTTTCATCTAGGCCTCAGTGGACAGCTGTGATTTATCCAATTTAATCGTGAAAATTGAAATATAAATTTAACTTATCTAGTTTCATAACATTACATATTATAAATATAAGAGCAACGCTTGGTACCCGAAAAGGAAGTTGGTTCAAATGGCTCAAAATTTATCTTGCCGGTCATTTGGACAAATATCCGGTCGGTCATCTAGCTGATCGTCCAGCGAAAAGGCTGACAGTTGCGGTCGACAAAGGTGACAACCGCGGTAGACAAGTTTTCACCCGATCGTCCGGACGGACGTCCGGCCAATACTCATTCAAGCCATTTGAGCCTTTTCTTTTTGAGCTACTAAGCATTTTTGTAAATATAATGAAAATGATGAAAAGGACAAACAAAAATGGAATTAATCTAATAAGGCAGAACTCTTCAGCATCACTAGGAGGTTTAATTGTTGAAATCTTTTTACTTGTGTATAGGTCTCGTTGGCATAAATTAAAATGGGATTTTTTTTGTTGAAATAGTTACAAAAAAAATAAAATAGGCTTAATAAGATAAAATATCACATTCAAATCATAATCATTTTATTTTTTTCTTATAAAAATAAAAAAAACCAAAAAACCTAGAAAAATTGTTGAAAGCACTAAAAGTAGTGCTCTAATAGTACCACTAATGATGTGCCTTTTGTTTTTCTTTTTTTTGGCATTCTCAATGCATTAGTGCTGTTGGTGGTCTTTTTTTTTTTAGTAGTATGAATCATTATTGAAAAACCTATCCTAAACGAGGTTTTCACTAAAAAAAAAATTAAAGTTTTAGAGACCAAAATTTAGGAACAAAATTATTTTTTAGTGACCAAATATTTTTGTTATGAAAAGTGTCATCATTATATTTTGGGCAAATTACAAGCACCCCCCTTGAGATTTGACTAAAATACGAATCCCCCCTGAGGTTTATATTTGCATAACAAATTATCTCCTAAGATTTATATTTACATAACAAATTGCTCCCTCATTTGTTATGCAAATATAAATCTCAGGGGGCAATTTGTAATTTTTCAAACCTCAGGAGGGAATCCGTATTTTAGTCAAATCTCGAGGGAGGTGTTGGTAATTTGCCCTTATGTTTTTAGCAACGAAAATTGGATATTAGTAATAAATTATTATCTTTTTGGGACTAAATTTTTTGTCTTAAAAAATAAACTTTTTTTAGACTAAGGGCTGGTTTGGGTAGACCTATATAAGCCAAAAAGTCAAAAAGTTACTTCAAAATCCAAAAATATATCACTATTCACCCAAAAAAAAAAATTAAAAAATAATTTTTCTTCAAAAAAGTAAATGCCGAAGTGACCCGTGAGCAGCTGCTGTGCTGCGCCGGTGCTGAACAAAGAAATTATTGGGTGTGATTTGCACACACACGGCTGTTTGGCTGTAGGGGCTATCACGGGTCCCGTTTTAATAATCTGAACCGTTAGATGTGTAGAACTCGTCAATTACTATATCTCTGTAAAAAATCACATTGATCAGATATCAATAAGTATATGATCAAATCAGTTACATACGACAAAATTATTGTGTTATAATTAATGATTGAAAAATACATAAATCTTATCAGATAGCTATCAATATCCGATCAATGTGATTTTTTATAGGCATATAGTGTTCGACGAGTTATACGCATTGAACGGTTCAGATTATTAAAATGGGACCCGTGATGACCTCCATGGACCAAACAAAACCGTGCAGTACTTTGTAAAAAAAATAGCCAATAATTTCCAACTCCTCTCACAGCTGCCGAGTTGTACTTGTTGGGGCCCACCTGTCACTATTCATCTCTTACACACTCTTTTTATATAATTTTTTAATACACATTTTTCCAAAAAAATCCAAAAAGTTAACCCAAACCTCCATATTTTTTTCTCAACTTTTTTAGTCCAAAAAGACAAAAAGTGCACTTTTTTAGTACACCTCAAACCAGCCCTAAATTATTTTGTCTTTAAAAGTGTATTCATTAATGACATTTTTTAAATTTTATCGCTAAAAGCTTTATTGTTTACTTTTCGGGACACAACGATAGAATTTAGGCTCTAAACGTCTTTTGTAACAAAATTTTCACTTATAGGAATCAAAAAATTTGGTCTTTAAAACTCCCATATGTTGCAGTGTTTTTAGCCACAGACTAAAATAGCAAAAAAAATTAAAATGCCAAAAAATCAACCAACATCTCAAACCAACCCTAGATTTTATTCCTATGTATTTGTTAAGACTTTTCTCTTCTTTCAACATTCATATGATAATATTATATATCACTAAATAAATAAAAAATACTCATATTGATGTAATGTAGGTCCCACATTAAACTTTTATAATTATGATTCGGGGAATGACTTATTTTCATACAATTATCCTTTATTTTAGACCCATAATATGATCAATTTATCTTGTAAATCTTACCCGGGGGGGGGGGGACCCCATAACTTTCATAATTATGATTGGAGGAATAACTTATAGTCATACAACTATCCTCCATCTTAGCCCCACAATATGATCTAATACATTCATCTTGTAAATCTTATGTAATTCTCACACAGTTACTTACTTATTAGGGAAAATATATGATTCTCCATAAGTAAATCAATTAATGGGAATAAAAAATAATGTGGAAAAATTAAATCAAAAGCAACACAAGAATTTTTACGTGATTCTCTCAATGTAAGGTACGTCCACGGGATCGAAATCTGATTCCACTATCAACCAAATAAGTTTCCAAACGATTACAAACGAGACACAAATGGTCTCACAAACCACCCTTAGGTGAATTTCAAATTATCACAAATAAACAAGAGGAAAGACCTCACCAAATAGATGAATCAAAATTTTCAAAACCAGAGTTGTAGAAGACCCAAAATAATAATCCAAATTATCTTCAAAACAGAGACCGTAGCAGCATTAAATCACATACAAAGAAACCACCGAATTTGATCTGACACTGTTGCTCCTTCACACAGCCAAAGCCACCAAATTGAATCAAATCTATTGTATTAAGCCATTGCCGCCACACCCACCAAAACACGCAAAACAATATATATATTATTGAATCTTAGGTTTTGTAATCAAACCTTAATTGTTGCTAAACTAAATTAAGTCTCTAAAAATTAGATATAATATATTAAAATATATTATAACCAATACCAAACCAAACTAAACTCTTTAATAAACCAATTGGGTCTCAAACTCCAATAAGAAGATATACCCCAACAATTCTCCCCCTATCAACTTAGGTGGAGACATCAACCATACCCGCTAAAGTTCGACACTTTAAATGTTTGTCCCTCGACAAAGTCTTAGTCAACATATCCGAAATATTATCATCCGTGTGAACTATTTCGAGTTGCAACAATTTCGAATCTAACACATCACGAATCCAATGGTATCTCACATCAATGTGTTTCAATCTCGAATGAAAAGTAGAATTTTTACTCAAATGAATAGCACTTTGACTATCACAATAAAGCACATACTTTTCTTGTTTCAAACCCAACTCTTGCAAAAATTTCTTCAACCATAACTCTTCCTGCAAGTTTCCGTAATGGCAATACATTCAGCTTCGGTAGTTGAGAGACCAACTAATTTTTGTAATTTAGATTGTCATGCCATAGCTTCCCCTGCAAAAGTCATCAAATACCCCGAAGTAGATTTCCTAGAATCAACATCACCAGCCATGTCAGAATTTGTAAACCCATCAAGCATCGGCTTACCATCCCCAAAACACAAACATACCTTCGAAATCCCTCGAAGATATCTTAGAATCCATTTTACCACTGCCCAATGTTCTTTACCCAGATTAGAGAGAAATCGACTCACCACACCAACAGCGTGAGCAATATCCGGTCTTGTACAAACCATGGCGTACATCAAAGAACCAACTGCTGAAGCATAAGGAATTTTCTGCATCTCTTCCTTGTCTTTCTCACATGTAGGACATTGATTCGAACTAAGCTTGAAGTGACCCGCAAGTGGACAACCAACCGGCTTTGCTTTATTCATGTTGAACCTCTCAAGAACTTTCTCAATGTAGCTTTCTTGAGACAACCAAATCAACCACTCTTTGCAATCACGAACAATTTTCATACCAAGTATTTGCTTTGCCGGTCCGAATTCTTTCATAGCAAAAGACTTGCTCAACTCCAATTTCAACCTGTTTATCATGGTAGAATTTTGACCCATAATTAACATGTCATCAACATAAAGTAAAAGAATAATAAATTTACCATCCGGGAAATTTTTCACAAACACATAATGGTCCAAAGTAGTTTTAGAAAAACCATTATTCATCATGAAAGAGTCAAATTTTTTGTACCATTGCCGCGGAGCTTGCTTGAGACCATACAAACCTTTCTTCAATTTGCAAACAAATTTCTCTTTTCCTTTTTCCACAAAACCTTCCGGTTGCTCTATGTAAATTTCTTCTTCAAGATCACCATGAAGAAATGCGGTCTTCACATCAAGTTGCTCAACTTCAAGGTTCATACTTGCAGCCATGCCAAGTACAACCCGAATAGAAGACATCTTCATAACTAGTGAGAAAATTTCATCAAAATCAATACCTTTCTTTTGCCCAAAGCCTTTCACAACAAGACGTGCTTTGTACCTCAAATTCTTGCCATCATTCTTCAATTTGAAAACCCACTTATTATTCAGAATTTTCCTTCCCTTAAGTAACTTCACTAAATTATAAGTGTGATTTTCAAGTAAGGAATTCATCTCCTGTTCCATGACCTTTTTCCAATCACCTTTCTTTGCATGCTCAATTGCTTCTTGGTAGCTCTCAAGCTCCCCTTGATCGGAAATCAATACAAATTCATTGGGAGGGTACTTTCTCGAAGGTTGTCGGTCCCTTGTAGATTTCCTCAACTCAAGTTGTGGTGGCTGTTCTTGAGTTGGATGCTCTTCCTCAATTTCTGACTCAACTTCATTAGGATTAGCGTCATCTTGTACATCTTCAATGGGTGGCTGCACATCTCCCCCATTTTCATCATCAACTGAAGATGAAGGAGATGGATCCATGTCAGTGAGATCACTAGTTTTTTGCTCCAGTTGATCACCTTTGCCAAAGTCTTCAATTGTTTGGTCTTCAAAAAACACAACATCACAGCTTCGAATGACTTTCTTGTCGACCGGATCCCACAATCTATACCCGAACTCATCACGCCCATAGCCAAGAAAAATACATTGTCTTGACTTACTATCAAGCTTGGACCTCTCATCCTTTGGAATGTGAACAAAAGCTCGGCAACCAAACACTCTCAAGTGCTCATAAGAAACATCTTTACCGATCCAAACTCTTTCTGGAACATCACCATTCAAAGGATAGGAATGAGACAAATTGATCACGTCAACCGCTGTCTTCATTGCCTCACCCCAAAAAGATCTTGGCAATTTAGCTTGTGAAAGCAAACACCTTGTTCTTTCCACAATGGTGCGGTTCATCCTCTCGGCAACGTCATTTTGTTGAGGAGTCTTCTTAACCGTCTTTTGGTGCCGAATACCTTAGCTACAACAATACTCATCAAATGGCCCAATGTATTCACCACCATTGTCTGATCAGATGGACTTCAATTTCTGCCCTATTTCTCTTTCAACCATGGCCTAAAAATGCTTAAATACTTCTAGAACTTGATCTTTAGTTTTTAGTATAAAAGCCCAGACTTTCCTTAAATAATCATCAATGAAAGTAACAAAATAAAGTGCACCACTATGTGTTCTAACTTTCAAAGGACCACAAACATCCGAATGAATCAACTCCAAAACATTTTCTTTTCTAGAAGCAACATTTTTATGAAAAGAAACTCTATGTTGTTTACCCGCCAAACAATGAACACAAGTTTTAAGATGTGTACCTTTCAAACCGGGTAGTCTTGAACAAAACTTGTAGCCCCTTTTCACTCATATGGCCAAGCCACTTGTGCCACAATTCGGTAGAAGTATCATCTTCAAGTGCATTGATAACACCTTCACAACTTTTTCCTTACATCGAATAAAGTGTATGAGTCTTCTTACACTTAGCCACCACTAAAGAACCCTTTGTGAGCTTCCATATTCCATCACCAAATTTGTTGTTGAAGCCTTCATCATCTAGCTTCCCAGTAGAGATCAAATTGAGGCGAAT
Source organism: Camellia granthamiana (assembly GCA_036172215.1). NCBI lineage: Eukaryota > Viridiplantae > Streptophyta > Magnoliopsida > Ericales > Theaceae > Camellia > Camellia granthamiana. The sequence continues at coordinate 27,763,369 of CM069907.1, forward strand.
GTCAGGAACATGCCTCACATCTTTAAGCAACAACTTGCAGCCCAAATTTGTTTTCAAGTAAACATCACCCATGCCAATAATCTTGGGCAAACCTTCATTACCTATTCGAACAGAACCATAATATCCTTTGATGTAGATAGTGAAGAAATCAACTCGAGAAGTCACATGAAAAGAAGCACCAGAATCAATCACCCAATTGCTCTCTTAGCCCACAAAATTGATACAATCATCTTCACAAACGACCATGAGATCACTATTGGTAGTAACTGCTGTTGTGTCTTCTTGCTTCTTATCCACCCTTTTGTCACGCATTTTCTCCTTGTTCTTGAGCTTTCGGCATTCTCACTTCATGTGCCCTTTCTCATGGCAATAATAGCACTATCTTTCTTTGAAAAAGAACCATCTTTTGATTTGTCATGGCTTTGATCACGACCATTAGGAGTCTTACTCCTCCCCCTTGTTTTGCTTCGGCCTCTCACAACAAATGCTTTCGAATGAGAGGAATCTGCTGATTTTCTTCTAATTTCTTCATTCAACAGGCTACTAGTGACTTGGCTCATTGTGACAACTCCATTAGGTGCCGAATTACTAACCGTCACAACCAAAGTCTCCCAACTTTCGGGCAAGGAACTAAGTAACATCAAAGCCTGCAACTCATCATCAAAAACAATTCTCATAGAAGCAAGTTGGTTAACAATACTCTTTATTTCATTCAGATGTTCCGGAATAGGACTGCTCTCTTTATATTTTAAATTAACCAACTTACAAAACAGAAAAGCTTTATTTGTGGCTAATTTCCTATCATAAAGGCCTTCTAATTTTTTCCATAAATCATGTGCCGAAGTTTCAGTAGCAACATGATGAAGCACACTGTCATCAATCCATTGACGGATAACATCAACGGCTTTTCGATTAAGCCTATTTCATTCACCATCTTTCATATCCTCGGGTTTGCCATTATCACCCTCAATGGGTCCATTCAAATCTTTACAAAATAATAGATCCTCCATTTTAGTTTTCCAAGTTACCCAATTGCTTCCATTGAAGCTAGACATACGACCCACATTTCCCTTCATTGATTTACTCAAATAAATAAACCCAAATAAACCGTAAGCTTTGATACCAGTTGTTTGGGAAAATATATGATTCCCCGCAAGTAAATCAATCAATGGGAATAAAAACTAATGTGAAAAAATTAAATCAAAAGCAACACAAGAATTTTTACGTGGTTCCCTCAATGTGAGATACGTCCACGGGATCGAAATCCGATTCCACTATCAACCAAATAAGTTTCCAAACGATTACAAACGAGATACGAATGGTCTCATAAACCACCCTTAAGTGAATTCCAAATAATCACAAATAAATAAGAAGAAAGATCTCACCAAATAGATAACCAAAATCTTCAGAACCAGAATTGTACAAGATCCAAAATAATAACCCAAATTTTCTTCAAAACAGAAACCGTAGCAGCATTAAATCACATACAAAGAAACCACCGAATTTGATCTGACACTGTTGCTCCTCCACACAGCCAAAGCCACCAAATTGAATCAAATCTATTGTATTAAGCCACTGCCGCCACACCCACCAAAACACACAAAACAATATATATATATTATTGAATCTTAGGTTTTGTAATCAAACCTTAATTGTTACTAAATTGAATTAGGTCTTTAAAAATTAGATATAATATATTAAAATATATTACAACCAATACCAAACCAAACTAAACTCTTTAATAAACCAATTGGGTCTCAAACTCCAATAAAGAGATATACCCCAACAATTTACTTTCATAATTATGATTGGAGAAATGACTTATCTCTATACAATTATCTCGATCCCATGCCCACAATATAGCCATTGTTTGGGAAGTGGGTTTGGGTGGGTTTGGGTGGATTAAAATAGTCACAAAAAATAAAATAAGTTTTTTAGCTCAATAAGATAAAACATCACATTCAACCCATAATCATTACATTCTTTCTCTCACAAAAAAATCTTAAAAAATCAAAAATCTTTCTCAAACCAAACTTTTTAACTCCAGATTAAAATAACTAAAAAAATCAAAAAGCTAAAAGGTCAACCCACTTTTTAAATCGAGCCATAATCCAATCCACTCATTTTGTAAACTTGTCAGTGAAGCTTATGACATTGCTTGGAAAAATGATTGGGTTAAAATAACTCATTAAAAGACAAAGTATATTAAAATAATTAATAAAATAAAATGTCACATCTAACCTATAATTATTTTTTTTTCTCATAACTATCAAATCAACTATATATAAAAAAATAATTATTTTAATCAAATTAAAATAATTAAAAAAAATCAAATAATTTATTAAAATAACTAACTTTTCAAATAAGTGTAATAAATCAACTTTAGTATTAGGCTTATAGACGATTCAAATTATTGTTATAGGCCCCACCCTAGACCCACAAAATAGAATGTGTTGGTCCCACACTGTAACTTTCATAATTGTAACTAGAGAAATGTTCATCTCCATACATACCACTATCCTCCATTTTGGGCTCATAGCCTGTTCATCTCACAAACCATATGGTAATGACTATTTGTACAAGAAAATCAATTCATCTTTAGTACCTAGTATGTGAGATGAATAATTCAAATTATCTTTGTAGATTCCATCATGAGCCCACAAAACACAGTACGTGGGATAATATAATGGAGAAAAGTCCTATAAATGAGATTCATGAAGGAAAATTATATTTGAATGTATATCATATGTACCCTTAATACGACTTTTGTGATCTTTAATTATGACTAATTATAGTATTCATTACAATTCATTGTGATATTGATTTATAATATTATTTTGACTATGATTTAAAAGTTTTTAGTTATATTTTATATGATATTTATATATATATATATAGTTAGGATCCACAGGATTGAATTATGATATTTGTGATAATTAATTCAAAAAATATTATAACTTACCTATGGTGCATACTCTTTTAAGGATTTTGAGGGTGTGTACATAGCTTTACCCCTTTTGTGAACTTCATTCTTGTCATCCTACAAGCACATGGCTCATTTGGGCATAATGTTTCTCAACTCAATCTTTATATGCATGTTCACAATACCTTCTTCAAAAGCCAGAGAACTCCAAAATCTAAAACTTTGTAACCCTAACGATGAACATGTCCCAAAATGGGTTATTTTTTCAATTCATTTTAAGTTCTAGTTATCGTCAATAAATAAATGGTCTTAAGTTTAAACTAAAAAGAATAAATCAATAAAAAGAAAATAACGAGTTGAGCTCTTTGTAAAAAAAACCTGAGTGGTAGATCTTATGTGTAACCAATGTACACATGCATTAATTGCATGGTTGTATTGAGAAGAAAAAAAATAATGAATTTTGTCTCGTATTATATAGAAAAAATAACAATTCAATATATGCTTCTAAAAGAAATTTTAAATTAGTGGTAAATTTTATTAACTTTAATAATTAAAGTTATATAATTTGTAAATATTTTTTTGAAGCTGATTTGTAATTTTCCCAAGTATATAACACCTCCATTTTGAATTTTTATTAATTTTGGTTATAAAATTTTCCTACAATTGCAATCAAATGTTATATGAGATTGATCGGATACTAAGATTTGGCAAAAGTGGATGAACATTAAGATCATGTTTGGAAAGGTTGTGAGCAGGCACTTCTCTAATTTTTCGAACTACAAGTCCTATCCCATCTTCGATCCATTGCATTAATTCCTGAAGTATCGAAGTAAAAATAAATAAAAATAAAAAAAACCTTTCTTATCCTCAAACACCCTAACGCTGTATTTGATTGGAAGATTTGGAAAGAGATTTGAAAAAGAAAAAAGAAAAAGAAAAAACGTGTGAAACTAGACAAAATGTAATTATATTTTATTCACATTTCACCTACCTTTTCCATTTCTCTTTTTAAATTCATTTCCAAATCCTCCAACCAAACACAGCATAAAAGAAAAAGAGAGGAAAAAAAAAAACGTAACTATTAGTTAAATTTCGGCTAAAATTTAACTAGTTTTATGGAAATGTAATTACAGATAGTTGCTAATGAACTTGACAACTTCCATGGGCTTGCACACAACACAAAGAAATAGGCTCATAAACTTCGCCCTTTGGACCCGCCCAAATTCTGGCCCAAAAGCTTTTATGAGTCAACACTAAGGCCTAATTTGTGACGTTTCTGTTTTTTGACTTTTTGTTTGCATTTTCTAAATTGGTTTGCTTTTTATTTTCAAAAAAATAAAATTGATTTCAAAATTTTTTAAAAAAATTAAAAAAAAAAAGGTTTTTACTTATTTTTAAAAACAGCTTTTTCTCTCTCCTTTCTCCCCTACTCATTGTCGGCCACCACTTGTCACCAATCGTTGGTAAAACTTTGGCGAGCAGACGATCACCGCCTGTAACTCCAACAACGCTCTGATAACCACCTTTAGCTACCCTCTACTACCAACCACACTGCTTCTTGTTACTAACCAAATATTTTTTTTTATTTTTTGTTTTCATTTATTTTCAAAGCATTCGTGTACGCTAAATAATTTATATATATATATAAAATAAATAAAACAAGCTCATTATCAAATGACACCTTTCAACGAGTTTTCTTCTGATTTGTACATTAGTATATTAGCAACTTGTCACTAGTCCCACTTGGTAATAATTTGGGGTAATTGCACCCTGGTGGGATTTTGGAAAAAAAAAAATTACAATTTTAATTATTAGTATTTATAAACCTTCTCACTAATTTTAAATTTTTTTTGGTTTCAAAATTACACTAATATGATATTTCTACTAATAATTATTCACATAACAATAGCAAATTAAATGTAGTAAGGAAAAACTAAGCTGAAAGATGTCCTTGTGGTTTTCCTTTTATGGCCCTAGGAGGAATTTGCAGCACAAACATCACTTTGGACACCCAATCTTGGACTTGTCTGTGATTGAGACTGGAGGAACCTACCTGCCAAAACCTACCTGCCAAAAATGTCCACCCACCCACACACACACCACAAGGACATCTTCTTCTCACATTCACACCCACCCACCCCTGTGGGAAAAAATTACTATTTTTAAAATTGATGTCTTTCTATTTTAATATATTTTTAATCAGATGATTGTATTTTAAAATTTTGATATTTTAAAGATTTTCACCTCATTGTAAGTTTGGAAGTACTTTTCTCCTGAAATCCATGTACAACTTTGTGTTTTGAAATTCCCAAGACATTGTAAGATTGAAAATGCATTGAAAAAGATGGACAAAGATTTGTTAACAATATGACATGTGCATGACCCACAATACTTTCTTCCTCCTAAGAAATGGATAAGTTCCCGCAACGCTTTAATGCCACAATTATATATATTATTTCCATGTCATTATAAAGTTGTAACTATTTTCTGCGGAGACATATTTTGTGAATGATAATACATAGCTAAAGTGACACCAAAATATTAGTCGAGGTGCCATGTGGCCTGATCTTGATCCCGAGTTGATCTCGGCTAAGTCGAGATTATCTGCAGAGATACCGGAATTCGAAGTGAACAGATAAGGGACAAAAGTTCTAGAACTGGGAAGGATCTCAATCTGGATAAAGATAAAACTCTTAGAGAGTTTATCTCTATCTAGCTGGGAGTCCAAGATGAACATTGAGCATGAGTCCATTGAGATTAGGCTTCTACAGGGATCAGGTCAGTGTTGGCTATAAAAACAAGGCACCCCGTTAGTCTCAAGTATGTGTGATATACTGTAAGCAGTAAGTTCTTTCTTGTGAGTTAAGCACAATTGGCTATCTTTGAGAGATAATTACTGACTTGATCGTCAGAGTGCCCCCGGGTAGATGAACCACCGCCGGATTCTTATCTTTCTGTAACAGATTGTTCGGGCTTAATCTATTCTACCGGTACTCTCCTGCTGAGTTTCTCTACTTGGTTGTGTGGTAAAAAATCAACATCCATAATTTGGCACCATCTATGGGAAATTAAGGAGAATAAATGGCCAACAACGGACAGAAAGAAAAGGTTAGGGACGACATCTCTAGTAGGAGTGGCAAGCATGCCGATCCTAATATGGAGGAGGAGAACTGTAATAAAGGACCTTGGGATCAAAATCCCGGGAAAAAGGACATTGCCAAAGAGCCGGCTGACAAAAGCAAGGAAGCCTTGAAGAAAATTCTGATCCAGCACGAGGATAAAGAGCGCTTCTTCTTTCGGCTTAGGCTTGGCCGAGGAAGAGAAAAGTGAGTTAGAAGCATTCTTGCGAGCAAACATAGAGGTGTTTGCCTGGGTGCCTTACGAGATGCCTGGCATTGACCCCGAGGTCACATGTCACAAACTAAATGTAGACAGGTCGACTAAACCTGTCATTCAGCAAACAAGGAGGCCGACGTTGTTTCATGTAAAGGCAGTAGAGAAGGAAGTGAACAAATTATTAGAGGCCAGAGCCATTCGGGAAGTAAACTACCAAACTTGGTTGTCAAACACAGTTGTTGTGAAAAAGAAGAATGGAAAGTGGAGGGTCTGTGTGGACTTCACCAACCTGAATAAGGCTTGTCCCAAAGACAGTTTCCCACTCCCCAAGATCGATCAATTAGTGGATGCCACTTCAGGACATGGAAGGATGAGCTTCCTAAATGCTTACAGGGGGTACCATCAGATAGCAATTTATCCCCCCGACGAGGAGAAAACTGCATTTATCACCCCAAAAGAGCTGTATTGCTACAGAGTGATGCCTTTCGAGTTGAAAAATGTAAGAGCAACCTACCAGAGGTTGGTGACCAAGATGTTCAAACATCTGATTGGCAAAACAGTGGAGGTATACATTGATGACATGGTCGTGAAGATCGAAAAACCTAAAAATCACCTGGCCAACTTGAAGGCAGTGTTCGATATTCTTAAAACATATCGGCTCCGACTCAATGATTCGAAATGCGCATTTGGAGTTGGGTCTGGTAAGTTCCTGGGATACTTAGTTACTAGAAGGGGCATTAAGGCAAGCCCAGATCAAATCAAAGTCATCCTTGACTTGAAGAGCCTAACATTGGCAAAACAAATACAGATGCTGATAGGAAAGGCCGCGGCCCTAAATAGGTTTATAAGCAGAAGTTCAGATAAGTGTAAACCATTTTTCAATTTATTGAAGAAGGCCACAGATTTTTTGTGGACGGAGGAGTGCGAAGTCGCCTTGGCCAGCTTGAAAAAATACCTAACAACAGCTTCAATTCTCTCAAATCCAGTACCTGGAGAGGAACTGTTCTTATACCTAGTAGTTTCGAAGCATGCAGTGAGCGCAATGGTGATCAGAGAAAAGAAAGGAGAACAAAAGACAGTGTATTATGTGAATAAAACTTTAGCAAGTGCAGAGACCAGGTATTTATCCCTGAAAAAGTTAACACTAGCCCTAGTGATGGCCTCAAAAAAACTAAATCATTTCTTCCAAACCCACAAGATTGTGGTGTTGACTAAGCACCCCTTGAAGTCCCTGCTGCAACAAGAAGATCTGATAGGCAGGGTGGCCAAATGGGCAGTGGTATTGGGCCAATATGATTTAGAGTTTAGAACCAGAACGGCAATCAAAGGCCGAGTTCTGGCTAACTTTATGTCCGAATTCACACCTGGTGCCATCCCACGTTGGGCTCCGATGAGCCGTGGCTTAGGGTGTCTAGGGAAACAAGAAGAGACCCAACTGGGAATGAAAAATGCCACAATAGAGCAGAAGAAAGAAGAAAAACCCAAGCCCTGCGATATTTACATCGGCAACTCATTCCGCCTGTTTGTTGATGAAAGTTCAAATTGTCAAGGAGCGGGGGCAAGAGTGGTATTGGTATCACCAGATAGGCGAATGTTGGAACAGTCTATCCGTTTAGGGTTCAAAGCCTTAAATAATTAAGCAGAATATGAAGCACTAATCGCAGGGTTGAAGTTAGCAACAGCAATGGAAGCCGACGAGGTGGTAGTCTTCTGTGACTCCCAACTTATTGTGAACTAGGCAACAGACGAATACGCAGCCCGAGATGAAAAAATGATCTCCCATGTCAAAGAAGTTGTTAGACTACTAGCCTTGTTTCAGGATTGCCAACTACAGCAAGTTAGCCGAGGTGACAACAGCCATGCCAATGCCTTCGCTAACCTGACTAGTGCAATGAAATCAAGAGAGGCAAGGACAATAATGGTTAATTATTTGTCAGGCCCAAGTGTGGAACCACTAATCACAGAGTATGAAGCAATGTGTGTGGAGATGGATCCAAGTTAGATGGATGCAATAGTGATGTTTCTTAGGGACGGCAAGTTACCGGATGATCGCAAAGAGACACACAAAACCAGACTGAAGTCGGCAAGGTTTAGCCTAACAGCAGAAGGACATCTTTACAAAAGGTCTTTTATTGGTCCCCTTTTGAGGTGTGTGCATCCCTCCCAAGTTGAAGATTTCTTGTGTGAAATACAAGAAAGGTATGTGGAAGCCATGTTTGGGGCAAATCACTTGCTCATAAGGCCATTACTCAGGGGTACTGGTGGCCCTACATGCAGAAGAATATTGAAGCCTACGTCAGAAAGTGCGAGAAGTGTCAGAGGTTTGCACTTTTGATACATCAACCAGCAACAGATTTGAACCTAGTGTCCAGCCCTTGACCATTTGCCCAGTGGGGCATAGATCTTGTTGGACAACTACCCTAAGCAACTGGGCAAAGGAAATTTCTGCTAGTAGCAACTAATTACTGCACAAAGTGGGCAGAAGCTGAACCCCTTCTGAATATTCGAGATATTGATGTGAAAAACTTCATATAAAAGAACATCATCACCAGGTTTGGGATCCCAAGCGCAATAATAGCAGACAATGGTACACAGTTTAACAGTAAGCTAATCAAAAGCTTATGTGCAAAGTACAAGATCAAGAACTACTACTCTACTCCGAGTTTCCTCCAAAACAATGGTCAAGTAGAAACATCTAGTAAGACTATCTTAGATGGAATCAAAAAGAGGCTGGAAGCAGCAAAAGGAAAATGGGTGGAAGAGTTGCCTAATGTACTCTAGGCATATCGGACTGCGCCGAGAAGATCAACTGGGGAGTCTCCATTTGCCATGGCTTATGGCACTGAAGTTGTTATCCCACTAGAAGTCGGCATTCCAGGGATCAGAACCCAAGGAGTGGAAAATGGTACTAATGAGACATTTCTAGCCCCAGATCTAGACCTACTGGAGGAGAAAAAAGAGATAGCAACAATTCGGCTGGGGGCATACTAGCAATAACTTGGTAGGGCTTACAACAAGAAGGTCAACCCAAGAAAGTTCAAAGTTAGGGACATGGTGCTAAGGAAAGTAGTCAGCAACAAGAAGGATCTTAGGGAGGGCAAGCTTGGCCCAAATTGGAAAGGGCCTTATAAAATCATCTCGGTCGCCAGCAATGGGGCATATTGGCTTAAAGACAGTAATGGCAAAGAGTTGCCAAGACCCTAGAACACTTGCAACCTGAAGTTTTTCTATCATTAGATTTTTGTTTTTCAAAATTTATGACATTAGTTGAAGTAATAATAAAATTTTAGTTTGATTTTTATGAATCTGAAATTTGTGTGATAGGACTGACCAGTGCTATGGCGATATTTCTGAATGAAACATGACGAATAACTTAGATTTATTATATGGGAGAGTTCAATTATACTTGCATATAATAAAGTTGAACTAAGTAGCTATGTTTCTAAATAAAACATGATGAATAACTTAGACTTATTATATGGCAGAGTTAAATTATACTTGCCTATAATAGAGTTGAACTAACTTGGCGAGGTTTCTGAATGAAACATGACGAATAAACTTATCATGTGACAGAGTCGAATTATACTTGCATATGATAGAGTTGAACTAAGATTTGTCATGTCAGCAGAGTTAAACTCCGAATTGAATTAAGTATGCTTTAATCAAATTAACAGAGGAACCCAAATTGAACACCTCGGCTAGTCTTTGTTCGAATCTGACTATGGCGAAAGGCTATAAGTGCTTAATGTGAACTTAAGTAGAACTTAGGTTCACATTAGAGGTCAGAAAGCTGGAGAATAATGAATAAAAGTTAAAAGTTTAAGAGCTTGAGAAGACTTGTTGAATTTTTTTAAGAATTTACAAGCTACAATTGGCTTAAACACTTCACGAAAATTTATAAGTTGAAGTTAGCCGAGGTAATATTGAAAGAAGTATCTGAGATATATACTGGCCAAGATGACCAACCAGGTTATGGAGGTAAACAAGCAATGCTTGACTGAATAAACAATTGTAAAAATATTTTTATGTTTTTAAGTGTTATCCGAGGTATTTCAATTGTTGGCCGAGGCAAACAGTCAAGGTTTATATCTGAAGTATTATACCCTGAAGTCATTATACAGCTAAGGTATACTTTGAAGAAATGCTTCTAAGTATGGAAGCAGTAAACATGCATAGAAGAAAATAAGGCATACATTCAATACTTGGAAGAAAGACTTGCATTCAGAAGATGGAACTTGTTCACAGGGAAAAAGGCACTTCGGCCTGGCAAAAAGACACCTTGTTCGGATACAAAAAAAGGCACATCAGCCAAATTAAAGCTTAGAATTGTTCAGACAAAAAGTATAACTAAAAGAAGAAAAGTTCAGATGAAAAGAAAAAGAATAAGAAAATTCTAAGTATGGGAGACATGGGCATTGATTTCAGATTGCTCAACCTCAGCTGTTGGAGTTGTGTCGGCCTTGGTTGGCAAAGTGTCTTCCTTCCCAGCCAGTATCTCAGCATCAATTTCCAGCAAGGTCTGGTCCAAGCTCTTCTCGGCCGCCTGGACCTCAGCCTCAGAAGTTGTTTATTTAGGAGAGGGTGCCTTGGAAACCAAGTCCTCCTCCTCATCATGAATCATGTCTACGACTTGATCATTTAGAGTTGGGGACTTGACCCCAGTAGCAGTTTCCTCCTGGTCAGCATCATCACCCTCGGAGTCCTCGTCATCGACCTCATCCTCTGAATCCTTAGGCGCAGGAGGGAATGGCAATTTGAGTTGATTGGTATCACGAAGAGAGGAGTCCACAGGAATTGACAGTTTGTCTAAAGACGCAGTCCAGCCAAGGAGAAAGCCTCGGTTACAGGCTTGGGTAACCTGGGCTTTGTATGCGTCACGAACGGCAGCCTGCCCCTCTGAGAAAATCCTTCTCATCAGTAGCTTTGATTTTGGCCTCTTTAGTGGCCAAGGCATTTCGGAGCTCTGTTTGGGCTTCGGCAATTTTTGTTTTAGCCTCCTTTACCTCAGCTTTGAGAACCTTGGCCACAGCCTCCGCTGCCTCTGCTTTTTCCTCAGCCTGGTCTTGGGCGCGCTTGGCTGCCTTGGCCTGATCCAACAGAACTTTCATCTTGGCCTCGGCGTTGTTTAAGGAAGTAAGGAAGCCAGCAACCTCCTTGGTCTTGTGGACCAACTCCTTCTTCAAATCCTCAGCTTTCACCGCAAAGGAATGAGCGTGCTGGATCGCCTGATTCATACCCCGAGATCTCGGCCATACGATTTAGATCAGTTGGCAGAAGAACAGCGGTGGAAAGAGCGACACCGACCTCGATATTATCAATGGCACTGTCATCATCCTTGATTGGTTGGTCCCTAATTGTGATGGTAGAAGCCCAAGGATCATCGGCTTTGAAGGCACTTGGGCGTGCGGTCGCCTGGGACTTCGGCTTCTTTGATCGCAAGGTGTTGGTTGGCTCATCCTCGGCAGGCCTCTTCTCGACGTTAGAGGCAATCTTTTCAACCTGGGCCAATTTTGAGATTGGCACTGTATCTTTGGTATCAATTTGGGTAACTGGGGCCTTCGCCTTAGCCTTTTTTACCCTCTTTGGTTTTTGCTTGGGCTGGAATTCTAATAGAGAAGATTAAACTGTCACCACCCCTGGAAGGTCGGCCAGGAGGTCCTCCACAACAGCCTTATCGCGGCCCATTTCCTCGACGGTTGCAGCAACGGTGATTTTGGTGCCAAAATAAATTACTGGCAGAGCGATTGGTGGGCTTACTGGGTCAAACACTGATTCTTCAGAATCTTGTCGTCTGCAGCTTCAGGTTCTGCTGGCAGGGACGTTTGATAGAGCTCGACATCGACGTCAGCATTGTGATATCGAGATAAGTTGGGGGGCAGAGGTTGATGGCAGCTCAACAAGATCTGAAGAGGAAACCTGATCAACTCTAGAAGAAGAAGCGACTGGTGGGGTTGAGGCAGATGATGGAGTTTGACTTCTGCGAGGGACGTCGGGCAAAGCCGACGTGTACGTGGGTATGTAATTCAATAGTAGAGGGGCCTTGTGTTTCTGCACAAGAAGATCTAAGAGCTTCTTTAGATCTCGACTGGGGACAAATGATTGTCGAAATCCCTTGGCTGGCTGAGGAAGAACTATACAAAAAAATAAATAAATAAATAACTTCAAAGAGCAAACATTAGTAGAGATGAATGAGTTGGCAAGCCTAAACCAAAATGAAATTGCAGTAGGATGGCTCATTCTTACTATCACCTTCTTTAAAAACTGTTCGGCTCAGAGGATAGAGATGAAGGTCGTCATTAGGTGCAAACTCCTAATTACCCGAGACAATGAAGTAATCATCTCCAACACCCTTGTTGGAGTCTGGGAGGTCGGCTATTAGTTTGAAGGCGGTGGATCTGAGTTTAAGGTAGTATATGTAGCCTTTTTCAAACTTAAGGCCACATATAGTATAGTAGAATTGGATATCGGCTAAAGTGATCCTAGCCTTTTTTCGGTGTGCTAGTTCAATTATGCCGTTGACAACTTTATATGAGTTGACGGCCAGCTGCATAAGATTAAGCTTATAGTAGTGAAGGACCTCCCTAAAAAGAATGTCTAGGGGAAACCAGAGTCCACACTTTATAAAGGCTACTACTGGGAAAGGCATGAAGTCCTCATCAGGCATGATAAAGTCCTCCTCCCCAGCCAATCTGAGTTAAACATCGACTGGGATGGAGAACTCTCGACGGAAATACTCTATTTTTTCTGGGATATCCACTCTCGACCTGAACATACCCATAATGTCAGCTAGTGAAGATTGGTGTGAAATTTCGGGAAAGAGTATTTGGTATGGGTTTAAAGACCTCGGCTAAACCCTAAACTGGCACTAGAGTGTAGACACCCCATTTTTGACCGTCCATAAGACTTGGACGCGACTAATGGTTTACATGGTGGAGAAAGTTGTGCAGGGGAAATGTGCAATTTCTTCGGCAAAGAGAAAGAGTCAAATCTCAACTTCATACCCCTGTTCTGGACCAAAACAATCTCGATCAAAAGATTTTAGTCTTAAAACCCTCTCTTTCAAAACGTTTTTGAAATAAAGTTTTTACGATGTTCCGAGGCTGCATTTTGTCAAATGTTGCGCTTTTCGATAAACCGAGCAAGGACAAAGTGGAAATGAATGAAAGAGAGATAAAATCTTTGAAAAATCTTTCAAAACACCCTACTTAGGGGTTTGAAGTTGAAGAAAAGAGGAGAAGAAGTAAGAAATCCAATTGGGGGAGAAAATGGGCATGAATCGTTAAGAGAGAATCGGACAGCCCTCGTCGAATCGGGCCTATTCATTCGCATACTTGGAATCAAGCTATGAGGCCACCACCGTTGGAAATAAGACTTTCGGGGCTTCATTTTGCACTCAAGAATCTCCTAAATCCAATTCTGGATAGGGGAGATATGGTTGATTGAAGTAGGGCATCACTCCGGTTGGGACCGAATCTGCGCGGCTTCACGGAAACGGGCATAACTTTTTCCACAGGAGGAATTTTGATGCAAGGTTTGCGCCATTGGAAAGCTAACTTCCGGAGCTTCAATTTGGATACTTGAACGGACACATTTGGACTTCCCAAACACCCACCGGCCACTTTTCTTTCCAGCAGCCCATGTTTTCTGTCCTGAAAGTAGCTGGCCGGCCAGAAAAGCCAGAAAAAGTAGCTGGCCGGCCAGAAAAGCCAAAAAAAGTAGCCAGCCGGCCACCTAAGCCCAAGAAAACTGGCTGGCCATGTTACTCACACCTGGTTCCTTCCAAAAATGCCCTCCTTTCCCTCCTAGATTGTGTATCCGGGTTTGCCAACTTTTGGGGGGAAACTTGGCTTGTTTTCCCCCCCCTTTTTTCCCCCTCTTTTTTTTACCTCTTTTTGCCTATAAAAACCAGCATCTCAGGTCTGGTTTGGGGTTGAAAATTTTGGTCTTGAAGCCTTGCATACATACCTCCATTCATCTCCCACTTCCAAGCTCCAAACATCCAAGTTCCTACACCCTTTCTTCACCATCACCTAGCACCACACCACCACCTCCATTCCAGCCATTTGGAGCAGCTTTCCAGAGCTTGAGAGGCAACATTTCTTGGTCCAAGAAGCAACCAAAGATTGGTCTTCAAGGGTGAGTGCCATTTCCCTCTTTTTTAGCTCATTTTTGTACCATTTCTTAGGCCTTTTGGCTTTCTGTTTTGAGCTCCGGCCATAACTGGAACTAGGCTTATTTTGAGCCTTTTTTCATGTTTGTTGAAGGGTCTTACCCTGTTTGAGACCTCCAGCCACCACTTTCTTCATTACCCCTCTTGGATGCCATATTTTTGCATGATATTTTGGCCTATATATAATCTGTTTTGAGGCATGATATAAACTGTGAATAGGCTTATTTTGAGCCCTTCTTCAACATTGAAGAAGGGCTCAACACTGTTTGGGACCTCCATATATCACTTGTCATTGTACCCCTCTTAGGTCCCCTTTTTTGCATGATTTATTAGGCTATTGTGTCTCTGTTTTTGGACCTTGGTCCGAACTGAAAATGGCCCTAAAATGATTCCCTCTTCATGTTTCATTAAGGGTCTAGGGCTGTTTGAGACATCCTTGGTATACTTCATGTTATAGCCCTCTTGTGGCCTTAATTTTGCATGGCATTTTGAGCATATTTCTACACTGTTTTGGGCTTGATCATCTACTGTAAAAAGCCATATTTTGGGCCCCTCTTCAACATTGTTGAAGGGCCCTAACCTGTTTGGGGCCAGCATATATCAGTTACTTCTTTGCCCCTTTGTTGGCCCATTTCTTGCATGAGTTGTTTGCCATACTTGTATCTGTTTTTGGGGTTTGTCATAAACTGTGAAATGTCATATTTTTGGTCCCTCTTCAATGTTGTAGAAGGCCTTTTCTCTGTTTGGGGTCAACATTTGTGGGTTGTCTCATACTCCTCTCTTGGCCCCCTTTTTGCATGCTAATTTAGCCCCACTTGTGCTTGCTGTTTGGCCATGTTTAAAACTGTAAAAATGCTTGTCTTGGGACTGTCTTGAATCTGTCTTAACACTTCATGATCAAATTATGCATGCATTGCATAGCTATAGGCCATCTCATGCATCAAAATTCATGTTTCGGGACTCGTTCCATGCATCGGGTTTCATTTCGCCATGTTTCAGGGCTGTTTTGCCCTTCATTTAGCTGCTGAAATTTGCCTGCTTGCATCTCATATTCCATGTTTTGCCATGTCTTGTTAGAGTGGCATTCCGTGCAGTAGGTTTGGTCCTCGGTTTGCGTGCACGCGTGCACGCATTTCGAGTTGTCTCATTTTCATCTTATGGCCTCCTATGTGAGTGTGACTGAGGTTCACTTGTGTTGGTGTAAGCCCATATTGCATTGTGTATGCCATTTCATTCCATAGCATTGTGTATGCTAGGTTGTATATTAGCGCATTGTGTATGCCATCTCATCTCGTGCATCGTGTATGCCATTTCATAGGCCTTCGCATGTTAGGTTGTATCTTAGTTACATTTCATGCATATCATGCATATTGCATCGTGTTCGAGATAGGAGTTAGCCCGGGCACGGGAAACGAGGTACGTTCCGTACTCCGAGTAACGGAACGTGTCTCAATTTCCCAGTCACCGACACTCCGAATTATCCATGATGGAGTTAGGTTTTGTTGTATTTTCATATGCATTCATTTCATATTGAGTTGTGCAATTCGACTCCTCGGCCATCATGCATCGATATGCGTGATTGGTGGTACGAGGATCGAGACATGCATACATTTGTGAAAATACATTGCCATGCCCCTTTCCTGCTCTCTGTTGCAGCAAAATGAAGAATCAGTAACTTTTCGGAGCTTGGCACGCATTTCAAGAACAGGTACAAACAGAGGCTAATTGGGGCATCGTCATGGATTTCCGCGCAAAGGCAACCCGGGCATGTATCATTCATCATCCGGAATGGAATCAAGGCAATCCCTGGCTTGCATGCCAGTTTATTTATTTTCTTAGTTAATTTGTTAATTAATTAGGAATTTGTACATATTTGGACTGTAATATTTATTTGGACTGTACTATTCTTTTATTCGGGACTGTATATTTATTCGGACCCTCTGCGCGAGGGCATAATTGTAATAAGTGTGCGTGAGTGTGATGTATGTCTTCCAACCCCACGTCTTTCTTCCCTTTTATTTATCAGCTTATGATGGTTAGATTATGGCATATTTCAATTAGCATACAGTATAATAGCATGTTTGCATTCATTCATTTGTTTTGCATGCACCGGGCTCGACGCATCATACTAACTGCATTTGTATTTCAATTCCAAGTTGAATACATGTTAACTGTAGCATCATCATATGCCATGTTTAGAATAGCCGAGCCTATTATAATTGCATTTTGCATGTGTTGCATTAGGCACTTCTGTATATTTAGGACCATGCATGGATTTCTAATGAGTTTCTGTTTTGGCTTGGAATACTCGGTGAGTTTTTATACTTTAGCATCCTTGCACGCGTGTGAGTGTTGCCATGATAACATGCTTACCATGAGGCTATTTGCTTATGTGATATAACTGCTTGAATGCCTGTGGGTGAAGGTTGGGTTACTTGAATTGGGACAATGCACTGATTATTTGTTTTTAAGCCCACTAGATAGTGGCAAAATCATGTTTTCTAAGCCCACCCGAGGGTGGCAAAATCTGCATTTTAAGCCTACCTGCGGGTAGCAAACCATCTTTCAAAAATAAACATGAAATGTGTTGTTCCAATTTAGGCGATCCAATCTATACTTGTATGATGTCCGCATCACGTAGTAATCTAGGCTAATAACCGGAATAAGAACACACAATGTTTTCAAAACTAGATATCACGGTTAGTAGAGGCCGGTCTTTGACCGGGCGAGCGGGGGTGCTCACGAAATGACCTTCCCCAATCGTACCCAAGTTCCCGAGCCGAGGCAACTTTGGTGATGACGGACACATGGCCTTTGGCACCGAGTCAGGGTTTCCTAAATTTCCCCATAAAAAATATTTAGGTGGCGACTCTGTATCTGGCAAAACAGTCCATGTTTGGCACTTCTTTCAAAAATCTGTTTTCTCAAAAATGATTTGCCGGATTTGGACTCTTTGGTTCAAGATTTAGAACCGTGACAATCGAGTCCTTGAACTGTAGTGAGCCCAAATGAACAGAACGGGACTTAACCCTCCTGGGGCGTTCGGGGACGTCTACATAGAGCTAGGGTTTTTTTAAGTCTAAAGGGGGGGTTTGGTTTAGTTTTTTCTAAAATATGTGGTTTCTAACAATTCCCAAACCTAGAACTACAGAAGCAAGAATCAAAGACCAAATATCTTAAAACAGTCAAGAACAGGAAAAGAAAAATGATTCAGAATCAAGAAGTATCAAGGACAAACAAAGTTCAAAGAACATGAAGAATTGCAAATGCTGTGTGAGTGTGAGAAAGCAGTGTGTATAGATCACAAGCAAACATGATTAACAGTCAAGAGACATAGTGACAAAACTTCAAGATATAGAACAGGTCCAAGAAATCGATTCACAATGCGACAGTGAATGTGAGATTCAACAAATAAGCGAATGTAGAAAATAGAGCGCATGGCAAGTTCATGAAAGAAACATATGCAGAACAGTAGAAGACTGAGATTTGAGAAGACAAAAATTGAGAACTTACCAAATAGAGCCGAGGAACCGTGGCCGAAGTAATGATCGACGAAGTAAGATAGCAGTAAATGCTGGAGCGGAACAGTGAAAAGAGTGCTAGAGGAGACGATCGGAGCAGTTGCAGAAAGCTTGAAGAAGTGGCAATGGTGGTTTGGGAGTTTTTCTTTTGCTTTAGAGAGAGAAAGCTCGAGCAAAGAAAGAATGAAGGAATGAAAAGTGAAGAAGCAAAGAAAGAGAAAGAGTTTTCGTTAAAACACGAAAAGGCGGCAAAACATAATTAAACGCCTTGGACGACGTGCTTGTCAAGCGACGCGTGCAGAGGCGACGCGACCTGATAGCGCGTGTCAGGTACGAACCAATGAGGAAAGGGTGCGTAGAGGAAACGGTTGAGAAAACCGTACGTGACAGCTCATGCGCAAATGAAACTCTTGAAGTTCTTGAGTTAATAAAGCAAAAACCTCAGCTAGAGGAATGACTTCAATTAAGATACTTAAAGAACTTGGTTCTTGGTTCTTAATCCTTGGTAAAGTTGGACAATTGAGTCCTGGGTGCATGAAGCCGGCGAATAATGATCTCGAATGAAGAAGAAAGAACGAATTTCAACCGACATGGTAAATGCACTAGTGATGTAGGTTCCATCACCTCAGGTTGTCGAGATAATAGAACCTAGGGGGCTGTTGTGGGACATATTTTGTGAATGATAATACGTGGCCAAGGTGACGCCGAAGTGTCAGCCGAGGTACCACGTGGCCTGGTCTTGATGCCGAGTTGATCTTAGCTAAGCCGAGGTTAACTGCGGAGATGTCGGAATTCGAGGTGAGCGAATAAGGGACAAGAGTCCTAGAACTGGAAAGGATCTCAATCTGGATAAGATAAAACTCTTAGAAAGTTTATCTCTATCTAGCTGGGAGTGCAAGACGAACATTGAGCCTGAATCCATTGAGATTAAGGAGTGGTTTGGCATCCCCTACATAATCTATCTTTTTATCTTTTTATCTTTTTTCCATCACATCACCTCTCTACTTTTCTGCACATCTTTTTGTAAAAAGACAAAAAGTGCACTTATTTAGATCATCCCAAACAACCCCTAAGCTTCTACAGAGATCAGGTCAGTGTAAAAGTAAGGCACCCCCGTGGGTCTCAAGTATGTGTAATATACTGTAAGTAGTAAGTTCTTTCTTGTGAGTTAAGCACAATTGGCTATCTTTGAGATAAATACTGACTTGATCGTCGGAGTGCCTCCGGGTAGACGAACCACTGCCGGATTCTTATCTTTCTGTGAGAGGTTGTTTGGACTTAATCTATTCTACCGGTGCTCTCCTGCTGAGTTTGCCTATTTGATTGTGTGGTCAAAAATTAACACCCACAATTCAAAATTCATGTCCTTCTATTTTAATTTACTCTTAATAACACGATTGTATCTCCGGACTCTAATATTTGGAAAATCTCACAACATCATAAGGTTAAAATAAATTGAAACAAAAAAAAACAAAGATATGAGGATAATATAGCCCTTGCTTGACTTGCAATAAATTTATTTTGTCTTCTAAGAAAAGGATATGTTCCCTAAGCTTTGATGCCACAACTATTATTGATCAACAATCTGCATCCCACCATAAATGACCAACAAACCATATCTCTTGACATGAAATAGATTTTTTTTTTAACGAGTAACGATTGAGACCTCAAAAATTTTACTAAATGTCTTACATGGATATGGAACCCACATCATATGAGTCCTACACCCATATGAAAGACATTTGATAAAAATTTTAATAAAATTTTTGAAATATCTAACATTTTTATTTTTCAACTGAACACCCCATCATGTGATAGAGACCCAAGAGACAATCCCATCCTCTTTCAAATATGCAAAAATGTTTCACATTTAGTGAAGAAGCCAGGCATATCACACGTAGGACCCTCCAAACTATATCTTTTTTGAGTTTTGCAATGTGATCTGAATCCACACAATTATAGAAGGTGCCATGATCATCACATATTTTTGCCTTCCACGTTATCCTCTTATCTCTACCATCAATGGAGAGAAATGTATGGTGACAAACTACAAGCAGTCAAGCACACATTTATGATAGTTAATCTCTACACTGTAACATTTGTCTGTGGTGCTCCCGACTCGACCAATGAGGTCGTACAAAAACAAATATAAATGGGACTCACCTTGTCTCCCACCTTGCCAATTAAAATGAGTCGAGTCAACTCCACCTATCCTAGGACTATTGTTCTTGTTGCTCCTAGTCCAAAACCACCATGTCCGCATGGTGAGTTAATATTCTGTAACTATTAAACGTCTTAAATGTTTCTCCAATTTAATCACTAAACAATGCTGAGTCGGGGTTTGGAATCTTTTCTATCTAATTCCTTTTGTTTTTTACATCTCAATACATTTCCGGTCATTGAATCATGTTTCGAGATTCACATATCTCAAAAATATCACATGATCTTACGATTGGGTATAGAAGAACCACTATGTAATCTCACCTGAATCAGAAGATAGGTGTGATTGCCCTCCAAATTAGAGGCAAGAAACCCAAGAAGGCATAGAAAATCCTTGGTCTCTGTCCACAGTTTGGAGACTTGTACATATAAACAAATCAAATGGTATACAAAAGTTGCACAACATGCAAAAAATGAAATAATATTATCTTGAAATATTTTTATATAAAGAAAATATGATATAATACAGCTAAACAGTCCCTCTATTACTTGCCTGATGATATTAACAAAATTGGGGGATCATCCTTCAAGAAATATAAAATAGAAATTCATCGGAGATAGTTCCCACAAAAAAGTCCACAATGCTTTCCTTTTCAAAAATGGCCACAAAACAAAGAGAAAATGCCCACGACATTACTCAAGAAACTAGGCAAACCATGTCTGTGTCTCTGCCATTTTTCTATGATTAGGTGGCTTTATTCAAAGAGAGTTCAAGATCAAGAGAGGCACACCTGACACTGAATTACAGTTTTACCAATCCTGAACCCCGGAACCACCGTGAACGCCACCACTGGGTCGGCTTTCATTGTGCCATCCGATGACAAGAAGGCTTCTTCGCTTACACTTTCCATGTACACTTCTGAAAATCGACACCTCTTGCCCACTTGAAAGATCGAGGCTTCAGGCTCGTACGAAAAGGCCAAACAATGCAGGAGCCAAACCCGCTTTGCCATTTCAGCAAACAAGGTGAAGAACGTAGTTTCAGGGTATTGACCAGAATTTATTAGATTTCTCTGATTTAAGTTGCCAAAAAGAGATGTTTCCATCTTGGGATGAACAATTTGCAGGTACTTGGCAAAGCAAAATCTTGCAAATGTTGATTTTGGTTTCCGGATAAGGTATGCCCTTGTTTTCAAGGATTTCAAATCCGTGAATCTGTCAAAGAAGAGCTGTTGCCGCTTCTGCTGATCAAGCAAAGACTTGTTTGAAAAAGAGAAGTTCGGGTAATTGAAACCATCAAACATTTCAAGGCAGACAAAGGACTCGAATGCTAAACTTCTGAGGCTTGTGTTCCAATAACCAACACCTGGTAAAATTGCTTTGGCTGCTTCATCTAAATCCCACCCAGCCAACTCCATCTCGTTGATCATCAACCTAACAAATTGCCGAATAGATTTAATTGTCTGCCGAAGAACAGATATGAAATGGTTGGGGCTCAAGCCTGACAAGTGAAGTTTCTCTGGAACTGATAACAACCCACTTGCATTCAATCTCTTATCAAGCAATTTGTTCTCTTTATTGGTTTCCTCCAACTTCTCTTTAAGAAATGTAATTTCCGAGTGCTTGAGCTGAAGCTGAGAGTCCAGCTTCTTCCCCATAATTTCATAGGTTTTCAGAAGACTCTTCTGCTCCAGGAGTTCAGCCAAAAGCAGTGTAGCTTCGGGAGGAAACTCGTCAAACTGTTTCTTCAGATAGTACTGTTTCAATTCAGATAAATTCTTCAACTCCGAGACCACCATCTGATCAGCAGCTTGAATCCCATCAGCATCATAAGGAGACTGAGCAAACTGTAACTGGGCATATGCTGCTTTCATGGCTGAAATGCTGGCAAACAATTTAGCCAAAAAAGCCTCTATGGCCACTCTGTTCCAGAGCTTTACATCGTCATCGTCAAAGGACTGAGACCTATTATTGCTCATGCTATTATCATACTCGACCTTTGCTTGAGAATTATTAGTTTTCTGAATTCCATCAACAGGGGCAATACCAGTCATAGCTCGAATATGCAAAACCTTGGCAAAAGTGCGCACCAATCTGCTTTTACTTGGAGTCACCACTGTCGGATCAACTGAATCCATCTGAAGCAAAAGATCAAAAAAAAAAAACTGGTGATGATGACGATAGGGGAGATTGATGATAGTTTTTGAGTGATAACAGAACTAAGGCAATAATGTGATTATTATGTTGATGATGATGATGAAGATGACAATGATGACTTGTTCCAACAAAAGAGAAAAGGAGCTTGCTTTAACTCTTAGATCGAGGCAATTAATGGCATAAGGAAATTCCTTTTGTTTTTCCTTTTGGGGGGTTTCCAATTTATTTGCTTTCCTTTGAAAGTGCAAAAATTGGATTTTAAGCCAAAACAAAAAGCATGATCCAAAAGGTGAGTATCAGGGGAGGAGGATGAAGAACACGCTCAAAAGGCGTGTAATCACTGTGATAAACAGAACTTGCCTGGGTTGCAATGACGCATTGCAGCACGAGTATTATGGTTTGTGGAAATCAAGTGGGGAAGAACTGTTTAATTTAAGGAATTAACAAATGGGTATGACCGCCCATTGGGCCATTATGTTTCCATAAATATTCAACTACACATGGCAAGGTTTGACCACAGAATAATGTAAGTTCTATGCCACCAAGCTAAGAAATTTATCAGAACCAATACACATTCAAGTGCAACTAATTAAATATATCCTCTATCTACTACCACTAAAACCTTATTTTAAGCTTATCGCATAAACAACATTTAAATGACTCCCATCAAAAGACCGAGGGAAATATAAAATGAGAGTTTTGTGGTTTAGGATGGCATATAAAATGCCTACACAGGGAAATATTATGAATTTTTTTTTGGTCATAAATTACTTCACTGTTCTTTTTAATTCCTACATGGATGCACATAAGAACTGTTGTGTGTATATAAAATTCACCATTTATTGATGTACACAAGGCATAGTCAAAAATAATGACAAAACCTTATATCGTAATTTGTAAGATGTACCCAGAAAATTTATTCCAATATGCCCTTGTGGACATGACTATCCCATTAATGCCTCGAAAATATAGGCAACTTGGTTTTAATCTTATTAGAATCTCAGAAGGTTTGGTAGCACTTTAATTGCTTGGTAAGTAAATGGCATGGGCATACTGGATAATACTGCACAATATTTAATGGACCCAAACCACAAAATCGCTTGTGGTTTCACACTTGTCATTTTGAATTCCTTGGGTCCATGTATTTATTCATTCAAAAGTTTTTTTTGAAAATTAAATAAAAAAATAAAATTTTAGTTCACTAAATCAAAAATTATCTAGCAAGTCTAACTTATCGCATGCTGTTCAAAAAAAAAAAGTCTAACTTATCGCATGGTACCGTCGTCTAATATCAAAAAGAAGCATGGTAATCTCATTCCCTCTTTCCCCGTTCTCCTACAAGGACTCCTAATTCCAATCTATCAGGTGAACACGACCATGTAGCATGTGATCTTGTCACTATCAAAGTAGAACTTATTTATTAGGTCTGGCTTACTATGTGACCATGTGTGCCGGTCTAATAATAAGAGGATTTATGACCATCTTGTTAGAAAATAAAAATGAAATGAATCTGAATTCTCCTACTATTATAGTGGCACAACACGTGTTTTGTAGACTGGACTCACAATTTTCACAACACTTGTCT
Source organism: Camellia granthamiana (assembly GCA_036172215.1). NCBI lineage: Eukaryota > Viridiplantae > Streptophyta > Magnoliopsida > Ericales > Theaceae > Camellia > Camellia granthamiana. The sequence goes on from CM069907.1 coordinate 27,787,221, forward strand.
CAAAAAGGGTGAAAATAACTCTCCTATTTCATAGATTCTGATTGCTTCATTCCAAAACAGTTGATCCCACCTAAAAAAGAAAATCTCACTGGAAAAATCAATCAATCAAGAGGGACAAGAACCCACATTAAAATTAGATAAACAAAATCGTACTAAAAAGAAGTTATCTAGTATATTTAACCTACCACGTAACCGTATGCCTACTTAACAATAAGGGCACACATTACCATGTTATCTAAAATATAAGAGAAAAAAATAGAGAAACTCATACAAAAAATAGGTCAGACCTATAATCTGACCTATTATATAATCTGACCCGTTTCGATTGAATAATTATTTGGAGAGAAAAGAAAAGAAATCAATTTCTCTTCATCCTATGAATTACTAATATGAGAGAAATGAAGAGAAATGGAAAAAAATGAGATAAATTGATTTCTCTTATAACTCACTTTTTTTAATCTCTCCAAAATTAGAGAGATTAATAAAGGAAATGAGATGATTACTAATTTTATATAATACCAAAATTGCCAACCTATGTACTAAAGAAACAAAAACATAAATTTTTTTTTTTTTTTTACGCACTTTGTCCAAACAAGATTAAAGAAGAGAAATTATTATCATTTCTTTTATTTTCCCCAACTTAACCAAATAAAAAGGAGATAAATCACAATCTCTTTTCTTTTCTCTCCTGATTTAACATAATATTTATTTTCTTTACCCTCCTAAATAGCCAAAGAAAAATGCCTAACACCCCCAGTGGGGGTCACTGGGGTCTCCTCCCATTGGTCAAAAACTGTTTTCCTTTTTTTTTTTTTTTTTTTTTTTGTTTTCTAGCGAATGAGGGGGTGACACCTCACTGGGGGTTGTAAGTGGGGGTCACCCCACTGGGGGTCGGTGGCATGGCCCATAGCCAAACATATGCTATTTAAATAATAAGAGAAACCCTTTCTGAAAAAAATAATAATAAGAGAATCACTACTGTTACTTCACTTGTATTTCATATCTACCACTATTATTAGCTAGGCAAACACACATGATGGGCAGGACAACATACCAAATATACCTGATAATTTCTCCCCCCCACCCCCCCAAAGGCCCTATAACAACATTGCAAAATAGGACCCACCATGTGATATGAATTTTCTATTTATATGGCGGTCTTGGAAAAAATTCACATAATGTTTTAATTTGTTAAACTTGTGAGCTTAGAATTATATACCATTTCTCTATTTTTTTAAATATCTTTTTATAAAAAAAATTAAAAATTAAATTTATTTATATCATTTCAAACAAGTTTACGAGACCCAAATAATAATTACAAATATCAAATGATAAATAATATATGAAATAATATTTTAAGACCACTAAATAGTCACTCTCACTCACCACTGTCGTTGTGCAAAAACTCCCACGTGGATCCCCTTATAATTACGAAAAATTATTGCCATGAAAAATGTTTAATCCCTCAAATTTGTATAGTTTGAATGACTTGAATTTGTCAAAAAAAATATTATTTTACCCTTAAAATGACATCATTTTAAAACATTCGAATTATTCAAATTATAAAAATTCAAACTACAAAACATTATTACTTTATCATACGTCACAATCTCTTACTACTCAACACAAGGGCTCATTGGGCTCATGAGCCACAAAAGACAAAATAGACTCATGAGTCACAACAGACAAAACATCACATCCAACCCCATAATCATTACACTCTTCTCTCACAAAAAAAGTTAAAAAAGCCAAAAAATCAAGAGAAACCAAGCTTTTGAGCCCAGACTCATATAGCCAAAAAAAAATCAAAAAGCCGAACAGTCAGCCCACCTCCCAATCGTAGGCTTATTACTTAACACAAACTCACAAATATTTTCTGCTTTCTTTACCCTTCACCAATCACAATATACCGGACTCCACGTGGCTATGCTAGCACCACCAAGTAACTTCTCTATAATTACACTGCAAACACAATTATCATGACTCTGAATTTTTACATCACTACTGACGCATCATAGCCGTTAGATAATATACCGAGATCCGCGCCCTCGTGTAAACATTCCCCAGAAATGCTTCTGCATCCGGTGTGGAGCCCACCTCAAGATCACGTGACCCACAAAACCCTATTGCAAGCAGATCACGTGAACAAAACTTCTGTACTGTGAGGGAGGGAGTCCACACCGAATCCGAGCTCCTCTTAGGGAGGGACACTCGTGTAGCTCATGTGTACTACGCCCGTTTGTTTGGGTAGACATGAACATGAAATTGAATTAATAGTCTAATAAAATTATTAATTTGAGGTTTGATTAAATAATTAAAATACGGATTAACAATTCATCTGGATATGTTATCCCACAAATGATGAACTATTCAATCCCATACAAAAGGAGTGAGACATAAATTAAAAAACTAAACCAAAATCTAAACTATTAGTCCTCCTTATAATCCTAACTTAATCCAAACATAAGATAGAATATACAATTCAAATGATTCATAGTCTTAGAACTATTAGTCATAGAAATGCTAATCCAACCTAATCCAGTCTGTCTTAACAAACATGACCTACGAGTACAGGAGGCTCTGTGTATGTGATGATTGACATCTCATAATAAATCAAACACATCGAGAATCAAACGGTCACAAACGGACATACTACAGAGAATCAAACACCGTTGATTGCATTAAAACACGCGATAAATTGCCGTACCTCGAAAATACCACGAGAAATTGATACTCTTCAGTTTCTCTTCATATCATTAGCATGAATCTTCAGGAAAAAAAACTATAGAGCACCATTAACAGGCCTCTAATGGCGACTTATCTCCGCAACCACTGCAACCAAAAAAAGCAAACCAAAAAAAAAAAAAGAAAAAAGCTTCTTGTTTTGTGCTCTGTTTGGCGAAACAAAAACAATTCTAGTTTGAATTCAGAAAGTAGATGAGGAAAACCTGCAAAACCAAACAAAAATCAAAACCTATAAGCTTTTAAAAACCCTAGTTTATTATTTTTTTATTTTTTTAAAAAAATAATGCTAAGAAAGGAAAGTCATCCCAAAATGGAATCAGAAAATAAATTTAAAAAAAAAAAAAAAAAAAAGACTTATGTTTTGATGAAGTTACAGAAATGCATCCCGACCTATCCCTACCTTGCCTTTCGGAGAAACCATCGTGCATATCACCAGAATGCTTGATCGCATTGAAACCTTTTCTTCAATGGTGGTTTTTCGAGTAGTTATCAATGATTGATTCGAAGACTATATGAACTAGTGAGCAGAGATTAAAACACACACACACACACACAGAGTTTAGAGAGAGAGTTTTAGAGAGAGAAATCGGAGCTCGATGAGAGAGAGAGAGAAGGGTAGGAAAAGACGAAAAAAACCGGAATTGGGGAAAATGTCTGAGAGCCAGAGGCATTTGGAAATATAAAAAAAAAAAACTTGGCTCCCCAATAATAGTCAATTTTTTGATGTTTTTAGTTCCGATTTTGCCACTGCTGATTTATTTTTATTACGGTCGTGACTTTATAAGTGAGTGAATGTTTTTAGCCGTTGGAAGGGGTAGTTTGGTCAATAAAGGTGTGAAATGTTCGCGAAACCAACGCAGGTCTACATCAGAGCGTGTTCGATATGTGTATGAGAAATGAAAGGTGCACAGTTTCTCACTGCAGTGGTCCATAGTTCACTTGTGTGTAACCGCACACACCAGAGAGATACTGAAATACTTTGTTTAATCATCGATGGACACATGGTGATTTAACGCGGTTTTGATGCACAATGCATTTGTTGAGAGTCTGATCTGTAATCTCCTCATCAGATTATGTCAGTTTGTTTTCCGAGATAACACGGAGAAGATTGATATTAATAAAATTATATTTATTTTAATGATGATTATTAATGTAGGAATTATTAAATTAAAAAAATTAAATTATAATTTTTACTTAATAAAAAAATAAAAATATTAAATATTAAGGTTTAAAAAAAATACTCAATATGTAAAAAAAAAAAATTAAAAAAATTGTAGTTGACTGGATGAACAACTGGTAACACGTTAAGCCGAACGAATTATTTTCTAATATCATCTCCTCGCCCAAACTAATAATACTATTGCCAAGGCCTATCGTAGTCCAAAGGGAATTACGAATCCAAAACTCCAAAACCAAAACAAATATGAGGTATCTTCACTGTTCATCATTCACAGTTTGAAGTGGATTGTGATAAAGGAAAACAAACAGGTGATTGGAGTGCCCATCAAAGTACATGCAAGTTTTTTTTTTTTCCAATAATGTTAAAATTATTAATATAATAAATTTTACAAAACTATGTCGAATAATAAATAAAATATAATAAATGTAATATTACTAATATTTTTATTAAATTGGTGGTCCGATATGTTACCCTTATTAATTATCGAGACCATGAAATTTTTTCATTTTATATATATGAGAGGAAAATTTGTGCCGAACAAATAGGCTAACCTAAATCTCGTGCAGACATTCGCTCTCGACTATGTAACTGGGCTAACCTAAATCTTAGATATTGGGCTAAGTTGGATAATGAGCTTAAATCATGGGTCGAGCTAAGCCTGTGCCTCAGAGATAAGCCGGGCTAAGGTGGAATGAGGACATTACTTGATCGGAATAAGAATCTCCATGGAGCTAAGGAGTTGCGCGGAGTTTGTTCGAGCAACAAGCAAACGGAGTTTGACTAGGGTGAACACAGCGAGCTGGGCTAGTAAAGTCCCTCCGAAGGCAAGCCGACCAGGGTAAGCTTGGTCTTGGAGATTGGTCTGGGTTAGACCGGTTGAAGTTCGTTCGGTCAAATGTAGCACGGTTGATGTACACCACGTGGCCCAATAATAGCGCAAGGGGAAGAACCCACTCAAAGTACGCGTCAATATCATTTGGTAGTTTTGTTAGTATTGTTTGGCAATATTGACGCTCACATGTGTGAGGAAATGAGAGGGCAGTATAGAAACGCGTCCAACAAAGAATGAACGAAGTAGTGCGCGCACAATCTTGGAAAGTATGAGAATGGTCTATATAAGGTGCATAACTCCACTAAGAAAAAGGTCTGCAATTTCTCACTTTTCATTTCTCTTTACATTCCTTTGTCTTCTTTGGGTGCTAACTTGACCGTCAAAGGGGTTTACCGGTACCACACCCACCAATTAGCTCACCTGAGTTGTGCTTTCAAATAATACGACGCCATTCGGAGCAACACAAGCTTGGTCACAAGGAGTACAGGCGCAACGATGTATAATATCAAATAAATATTGAGCAGAAAATCTTTAAAAAAATCAAAAAATTGAAAATAGAACGAGTATATATGTTAATTGCTTTATTTTTTTTATATATAATGATGACTACTAACCAAATTTGTGAACCACAAAATTTATTGAAAAAATAATTTTTTAAAATATTTAAAAATTAATTGGTAGGTTAAAATCTCGACGTGTAGATTAAAAGCCCATGAATGCCCAACAAGGACCTGGCCAGAAGGTGGTTGACTAAAAGAAGCATAAGACGGATCAATTATATATAACGCACAGTCTAACCAACTTCCATGAAATGATTCCAGAGGAAAACCATTCGTCTAATAAAAGAAGAGTATCTAACTGCGGACATCGCCTACAAGACGAACGTCATTTGGCTATAAAAGAACGTTGGGGAAAAATATCAAGTACACCTACAAGAAAATAAAATAAATAAATAAAACTCTTCTATTACATATCTTCTCTATGTCCGATGAATATACTGACTTGTCGTCGAAAAATTTCCTTAACCAGCACTAGGTCAAGAAAGTCTTCGATTTCTTGATTGTTTTGCAGGACATAAGGAAACCTGAGCGGGACATCTTCCGTTGGTAAAAATATCAGAAAAAATTATATTTTATTGATAAATAATGTAAAGAAAATGCAATACAAATAGATCAGGCTGAGGCACGGATATCTCGTTTTCTTTAAGGAGATCAAACCCACTGCAATAGAAAGAACCTAAATACCGATACAGCAGTCACAAAACTTTGACTTGTCCCCTCTAAGATACAACAGTCCAACCACTTGTCGTATGGTTCAGGCCAACTCTGCACAAGATGGTGAATCCAAAGCTCCACCAAGAAAAACACCATTCTTTGCTAGTAATCTCTCTTGTATAGAAAATAGTTTGTGTGTTGGTGTAGAAAAGAGTAGAAGATAGGAACTATATATAGGCCACTAGGACCTTACAAATTACACCCAAAAAAATAATGATCATTAAACTAGAGAAAAAGAAGAGACTCCAAATAATAACTCACCACCAAGTCCATGAATTCTAATTAATCTCCATTCATGAACATGACAAAAGGTCACCAAAGTAATGAATCTCCATTCATGGACAAGATGAGATTCATGAATAAAACAAAAGAAGATTCATGAACAAAAATATATAAATAAATGATATTAAAATGGTCCAACAATCCCCCACTCATTTTAATATCAACAAGGACAAGAAAGATTACCAAACAAAGATATACTAGTATGCATCATGAAGGTGTGCTCTGCATTGAACCTTCATTAGTGAAACAGCAACCTCTACTCCAAAGTCAATAGTGGTCTCAGACTTGAACTATGACTACTTAGGGGAAATAAAGTATTACTGCTCACACATAATAATCCAGGTGTTGACATGAGCTTTAATAGCCAGCACATTACGCCTTGTGCTTATCCCAGCTTTCATGAGCATATTTGAGAATAAGCTTTGTTCTCATAGAAAGCAGCCCCACTTTCATGCTCACATAGGTGAAATCTGTCAAGGGTGTTCTTGTAATTTACACAACCCACTCAACAAGAGCTACAGAATTTCATTAAGAGTATAAAAACTCAACCCTTCAACATTACAGGACAAATGCACTTACATCATAGGGATGGATAACAAAATATTAAAGAGTGCATTTTTACAATCACCATATGATTCGTTCTTCCCATTGAACCTAGTTATAGGATCTCTGGTCCTTAAGTTGGGTATCCTCGTACATGGTTTATGATTTTATAGGCTTCAAACTCATCCCCCTCGATGTATTTCAGACCCTATCTCTCTACAAGGCCTTGGTTAACAGATCCGCAAGATTATCACAAGATCTTACATAATTCACAGTTATGATGCCATTACTCAAATAGGATCTCACATTACTGTGTTTCCTTCGAATATATCTAGATTTACCATTATAAAAATGGTTGTTCACTCTACCAATAACAGCAGTGCTATTACAACGAATTAACACAGGAGGAATTGGTTTTTCCCAAAAAAGGATTTCATGTAACAAATCTCTCAACCAATTCACTTCTTTACATGCTGAAGCTAACGCTATAAGTTTAGCTTCCATAGTAGAATTAGCAATTATAATCTATTTTTTATACTTCCAACATATAGCACCACCACCCTAGGTAAAAATAAAACCCAAGGTAGAGAGAGAATCACCAAATAAATATCTCATAATTCTTCCTATGGCTAGCCAATGATCTTGACTTGGCTTGCTAGTAAACCTGCTAAGTAGTCCAACAGCATATGCAATGTCAGGTCTAGTACAGTCAGTAGCATATCTCAAACTACCAATCATGCTAGCATATTCCTTTTGATTAATCACTTCTTTTTCATTTGTTATAACAGATAAATGTATACTTGCATCAAAAGGAGTAGCAACATATTTACAGTCTAGAAAGTTATATTTCTTTAAAATTTTCTCAACATAATGTGACTGATCAAGAAAAACGTCATCCTTAGTCTTGGTAATTTTAATTCCCAGAATAAAATTGGCTTCACCAAGATTTTTCATGTCAAAGTGGCTATTAAACATATTTTTAGTCTCATTTATGATATCCAAATTAGAGCCAAAGATAAGTAGATCATCCACATATAGGCTAATAATCACATGTGCATTCTCACAAGTTTTATAATATATGCACTTATCACATTCATTAGTTTTATAGCCATTCTCAAGCATGCAGGAATCAAATTTCTCATACCACTGTTTAGAAGCTTGTTTTAAACCATAAAGGGATTTAGTTAGCTTACACACTTTGCTTTCTTAGCCAGGCTCCACAAAGCCTTCGGGTTGGTCCATGTAAATCTCCTCATCTAGATCTCCATTTAAAAATGCTGTTTTCACATCCATTTGATGAATTTTTAAATTATGAATTGCAGCCACTGCTATCAATAATCTAATGGATGTAACTCTAGTAACCGGAGAAAAAGTATCAAAGAAATCAAGATCAACTTGTTACTTAAAACCTTTAACGACAAGCCTCGCTTTATATTTATCTATAGTTCCATCCGGTTTAAGTTTTTTACGAAAGACCCATTTACACCCAATAGTTTTACAACCTGGAGGTAAATCCACTAGCTTCTATGTTTTATTTGAAAGTAGTGAATCTATCTCATCATTTACAGCCTCTCTCCAGAAAATAGTATCAGGTGATGATAAAACTTCTTGCACCGTAAGAGGAATTTCTTCCATATTGTAAACATAATAGTCAAGGCCAAAATCTTTTTCTACTCTAGCTCGTTTACTTCTCCTTGGTTGGATTTGAGAATTTTCTTATTCTTGAAAAACTTGAGATGAAGTAGAAGAGCTAGGCACGGATAAAATATTTTCAGAAATTATTTGACCTCCACTATTTCTAGATTTAAAAGAAAATTTATTTTCATGAAAAATAGCATCACCTGATTTAAAAATAATATTATTTTCCATATCACAAAATCTATAGGCTGTACTATGCAACGCATACCCAAGAAAAACACATGTGGTAGCTCGTTCACCCAATTTAGGTCGTTTAGGATCTACAAGCCTCACAAAAGCTAAACAACCCCAAACTCTCAAATAACCTAGATTTGGTTTATGCCCCCGCCATAACTCATAAGGTACAATTTTAGTCTTTTTGTGTGGTACTCTATTTATCACATGACAAGCTGTCAAAATAGCCTCGCCCCAAAGATTTGAGGGAGCACCTAAATCAATAAGCATAGCATTCGTCAAGTCAATTAACGTTGTATTTTTTCTTTCAGCTACGCCATTAGATGAAGGTGAATATGGTGGAGTAGTCTCATGAATAATTCTCAATGACTGAACAAAAAAGTTGAATCCAAGAGATTCATACTCCCGACCTCTATCACTTCTAATTCTCTTAATATTTTTACCGAATTAATTTTCCACTTCAAGAAGGAATTCTTTAAATTTCTTAAAAGCATCACTTTTATTTTTTAATAAATATACGTTTGTGTATTTTGAAAAATCATCAATAAAAGTGATAAAATATCGGTTACCACCCCGAGTTAAAATTCCTTCAAACTCGCACAAATCAGTATGAAATAATTCTAGTAATTCGGTATTTTTTTCAACACTTTTGTGAGGCCTCTTGGTAATTTTTGCTTTACTGCAAACTTCACATTTCTCAAAATTTTTTGTCACTTTAAGAATTAATCCTAAACTACTTATGATTCCCACATATTTACTATTAATATGACACAAGCAAGCATTCCAAAAATTAATAGAAGATAAAGTGTAAGTGGTGTCATAGTAATCATAAAATTAATCAACAAGGAAATTTAAGAGATAAAAACGACATTTATATGCATCTGTATTGTAGGAAGCCACTTTTGCTTCGTGTGCCTCGTAGTCTCGTCATTCATCTCCTCGGTTGGGATTTTATTTGGGTTCTTCTAGGTAAAAACATATATAACTTTCAAAAGACTAAGGTAAAAAAGAACTTTTCCTTTCCACCTCTTAAAATGAACTCCCTTGAACTTAAAAGGCTTGTTGCAATCTCCAATTCCATCATTGGTTTTTTCTAGTACTTGATCCATGGTTGATCTCCTTAAAATTGTTGGTGAAAATACCAGAAAAAATTATATTTTATTGATAAATAATGCAAAGAAAGTGAGATATAAATAGATCAGGTTAAGGCACGGATATCTGGTTTTTTTTTAGGAGATCAAACCCACTGCAATAGGAAGAACTCCAATACCGATGCAACAGTCACAAAACTATGACTTGTCCCCTCCAGGATACAATAGCCCGACCACTTATCGTATGGTTCAAACCAACTCTGCATAAGATGATGAACCCAGAGCTCCACCAAGAAAAACACCATTCTTTGCTAGTAATCTCTCTTGTATAGAAAATAGTTTGTGTGTTGGTGTAAAAAAGAGTAGAAGATAGGAACTATATATAGGCCACTAGAACCTTACAAATTATACCCAAAAAAATAATGACCATTAAACTAGAGAAAATGGAGAGACTCCAAATAATAACTCACCACCAAGTCCATAAATTCTAATTAATCTCCATTTATGAACAAGACAAAAGGTCACCAAAGTAATGAATCTCCATTCATGAACAATATGAGATTCATGAATAAAACAAAAGAAAATTCATGAACAAAAATTTATAAATAAATAATATTAAAATGGTCCAACATCGTCCTATACATTAGTAGAGGTAATTCTACCCTCCACATTAACTATTAATTTTTATGTTCAAACGAAAAAAGATATATACAATTCAATCAAATATCCAATGATAAATATAATTAAGAAAATTACAATATCATAACTTTTTAAATTGTAAATCATAACATTTCCTTGTTGACGAATAAAATTAAGAAAATCACAAATCTCACAACTTTTTAAATTGTAATCTTAATCTTTTTCTTATATACAATTTAGCCTTCATTTGGAAAGTGGATTGATTTTTTAACTTTTTTGACATTTTTGTGAGAGAAAAAATGCAATGATTATGGATTAGATGTGATGTTTTGTCTTATTGAACTAAAAAATTTATTTTATTTTTTATAACTATTTTAACCCAAAAACCTCAAAACCAATTTCCCAAACAGAGGCAATGAGTTTGTTGTGTTCTTTTAATATACTCTTTTTAATTAAGGGTTGTTTGGGGTGTCCTAAATAAGTGCACTTTTTGTCTTTTTGGACTAAAAAATTGAGGTTGAAAATATGGATGTTTGGGTTAACTTTTTGACTTTTTATGGAAAAATGTATAATAAAAAATTGTAAAAATTGATTTGTAGGCACAAATTCGAATTGGGAGTTGTGCAGCCGTAATTGTTGACTTTTGGTGAATAGTGTTAACTTTTTAACTTTTTGAGTAACTTTTTGACTTTTTGACTTTTTTACAAGTTCTCAAACTTGGCCTTAGTATTCATAATTCTTTCATTATGATCCTTTACACCTTTGACTCATTATAGTTATTGTTTATTCAACATTAAAAATCATTTAGAAACATATTATAACTATAGTAGGAGTACAGTGATAAAAGTATGAGGATTTTTTTTTTTATTTTTTTTTTAACAGTTTTGTTATCTATTGCCCGGCACTAGTTAAAAATTTTGAAATAATTTTACATTCATTATTATAAAAATATATGCAATCATTTTCTATTTTGTTAACTAATACCTTAGAGAGCTCTCATGTTACGAGAATTGTATTATAATGATAACTTATTTATGAGAATTTCTTGTGATTCATAAAAGTTTTTTTTTTTTTTTTTTTTAACAATTTTGTTTAACTAGCAACTTGGCACCTGTTAAGAAAGTCAAAGTTATTATATATTCAAATAAAAATATGTCATAAAAAAATAGGTAATTATTTGTATTTTTGTTAATTAATATCTTTGAGCTCTTGTATGAGAATTTCTTGTGGTTTCTAAAAATTATGTTTTAACAATTTTCGTTACTTTTTTCCTTGGACATTTTGAGAAACTTGAAGTAATTGTATATTTATTATAAAAATTTATGTCGTAAAAATATATAATTATTTTAAATTTTATTAACTATTGTTTTAAAGATCTCGTTAACAAGACTCGTTTGGCCTCGTTTGGGAACAGATTTTTTTAGTAATTTTTTGACTTTTTGGTTAAAATATAATATAAAAAAAATTAATATATTTGGGATGACTTTTTGACTTTTTACGAAAAGATGTGTAAAAAGTAGAGAGAAAAGAGAATTTTTGATTTTTTGGTATAAGTTGCTAGCTTTTTGATTTTTTTAAGTAACTTTTTGACTAAAAAAGCCACTTGCCAAACGATGTCGTACCTTAAAAACCGACTAACTAATTTTTAAAGAAGATCTCCTACCAAATAATTAGTAATTTTGAAATGTTATATAAATAACATTTTTTAATAATATATATGACTATTTTAAACATATTAACAAATTTAATGAGATCAGATTTCTAATCCGAAGATGGTATGAGACAATCTTCCCATTCATAAAACTTTTTCGCTTACCTATTTGCATTAATGATAGAAAACTTTTTTTAACCTATTTGCATTGATGATACAAATCTTCCCGTTCAAAATACTTTTTCACTTACCTATTTGCATTAATTATAGAAAACCTTTTTTTTTTCTTTTTTTCTTTTTTACCTATTTGCATTAATGATACAAATTTCCCATATTCCTTTTTAAGGGAGGATAATAACATAGGTAACCGCTTTGTTGGACGTTTAAGGTTAGAAATTATGAAAAAAATATTATGAAAATGATTATAAAATATTTTACATTCTTGGATTATAAATATAATAAAATATCATACATTAATCAAAGAATAAAAAAAATTTATGAAACATTTCATGATCCCTAGTATTATTCAGGTTTCTCTCATGCTCACATCTCAATGTGATATGAAAGAACTTGAAGGGTCCGTCGAGCTCACCACATGTCTCATTTTAATGATCTAAACCGTTCACTTTTTAGGACTCGTTAAATAAATTCGTGCAAAAAATAAGAGGATTGAATATTAATAATTATATGTTTGAATCAAATTTATATTACAAAAAATGAATGGTTATTTTTGAAATTATATTTGTTGTCAATTTTTCTAAAACAAATATGATTTAAACATATAGTTACCGATATCTAATTATTTTAATTTTTTACATAAATATTCTACTCAACGAGTATAAAAAAGTGAATGATTTGAATTATTGAAATTGGTTTCATTAAATTCAATGGCATTCGGCCTTTATTTTAATTAATTAAGCATTATTTGAAATTATAATTCCAAAATAAGATTTTTTCTTCTTCTCAAAATTGAATACAATAGGAGATTAAACAAATCGAACCGTTCATATTAAAGAGTTCGTTGAGCATAACATTCATAAAAATATATATATAAATAAATAATAATCTAATTTATCGGACATGTTTTGAATTGTTCAAAAGAATTTCATGCTATTTTTCAAAAATAAGTAGTCTTTTTATCCAACAATTGGAGAAAACAAGAAGAAGAAAAAATGCTTTTTATAAAACAATAAAAAAAATTATGGAAAATTCTATTTACACACCTTACAAACTCTCAGTATACATCCCAAATGATACTCAGATATAAATTTTTAAACAAATGTAAAATGTTCAGATTTAAAGTTATGAATAAAAATAAATTGTTTAAATATACATTTTGTTCAATTATTTATATCCAAACAACTACTTTATGTTCATAAATTTATATCCAAATATTTGACTTTTATTTGAATATTTATATCTGAATATTATTTGTGATGTGTATTAAAAGTTTGTATGGTGAGCAAATAAAATAACCCCAAAAATGATATCTCTTTGAAAGTTGATTTTCTCAAAATAACCTTCCAAACTCCACCAAAAAAATAAAACAAAAAAGAAAGAAATAAACCAAAAAAGGGCAAAATGAAAAATTAAAAAGAAGCCAAGAACAAAATAAGAAATATAAAAACAAGCATTTTGGCTATTAGTGAAGCACTTCTTATATAGATATATATATATATATAAGAAAAAAATAATCAAAATCGTATGCATCTAGTGAGATAAAATGTTAATAAAAAGAATAAGTTACACTAACACGTTGTGAGGTTTGTAAAAAAATATAATAATTAAATCTCATAAATTTGATAAAATTATATTGAATTTTTTTTAAATTTTAAACTCATTAATTATATGGAAGGAATGCTTTATTTAGTTTGATTTTTAGAATTTGTTTTTTAATTTTTTTTAAAATTAAGAACTAATTTAATGAAATAATAATAAATAAATAAACTCATTATTTTCTTGTAACTTCACTTTTTTTGGGGGTAAAAATAATTTTAAAAATAAAAAATATGTGTTGATGTTATTTTTGTCAAGTTAATTTCTATTTTTTTTTAAAAAAAAATCAAATAATTGATTCAAAAATTAAAACCAAACATATTTCATAAATTTCATCTCTTTTATATTAAATTATATATTTACTAGGCCTCGTTTGGGAACAAGCTAATTTAGTAACTTTTTGGTTATTTGGCTAAAATATGAGCTAAAAAAAACTAGTATGTTTGGGATGACTTTTTGGCTTTTTACGAAAAGATGTGCAAAAAGTAGAGAGAAAAGAAAATCTTTGACTTTTTGGTATGGGTACCGGCTTTTTGGCTAAACGGGAGAGTTCCCAAACGAGGCCTTAGTTTATCTTGGTGTCATCACACCATTTGCATTAGTTTTAGTCCATTTAACTAGACTAAAAGAAAAATCGATGCAATTATACTAAAGTTATAAAATTTGCTATATTTTTTTTTATAAAATCTTAAGAAAAATCAGTATAATCTACCTTAATAAAAATCATTGATACATAACACTCCATTGTTTATAATAAAAAAATTCCCCCTCAAAATTTGCCATTCTATGATGATCTAGTTGTTAGGTGACAATTTGAAGTAGACACATGTTGATTCCATTGTTATAAGACTTGAGTTGAACGTTAGGTAATTGGTCTTAATCAAATTATAAAGTAAGCTCAATTTGAAGCATGCAAAACAAAACATAGATTGATTTAAAAATATAATCTCTGCTCAAATGAGTGTGATCAAGCAAATACCACAAGAAAGGTATGTTCTTGTATTTTTTAGGGAAAATAATAAAAGGCTTATTTATTAATCAATTGGGTCCCAATATAATCCCTATAAAGAAGATTTTAATTCTTGAGAAATCCAGCAAAATTGACCCATGAGGCAATCAATCAGGTAGAGCACCTTTCTTTTTGTTTATTTGTGGGGCATTGCTTGATTTTTTTTAATTTTTTTAATTTTTTTGTTGTTTTGTTTGAAAATTAATTTATATTTAATTAGTGTGATTTCAATAACCCTGATATTAATTAAAAGGGTAGAATCCATCTGTCAAAGATTATGGAGCAATTATGGGTCAATTGAATAAGTTGATGTGATAATCAGCTCATAATTATAGGATTTGAGAGACGGAGTTGGCCAAGCAAATAGAGCTATGATTCTATATTTAAATTCAGGTCTTCTTTGGAAACTCTTCTTTTGAGTTTAAAAGTCAAAAGGCCATTAAAAAGTTAACAAATTATATAAAAAAGTTAAATATTCATTTTTCTATCTATTTTTTATACATTTTTTTTAAAAAAAAAAAAACCTAAACAATCATTCCAAGTATACTAGTCCTTTTTTTTTAATTTCATATTTTAGCTTAAAAGTGAAAAATAAATAAATAAATAAAATAGTTTGTTCCCAAATGAGACTAGTTGACCCAGTGGCTCATATAACTATTTTTTGAGAGTGAAAAAGTTAAAGGTTCAAGACTCAAGACGATGGAGCAATTGCGCCTTTTTGTTATAATCTAACTTTCTACTCTCCCAAAAGAGGTTAAATTCATTTATTAGTGTCTCTTTTCCTTCCCAATAGATTAAATTAAAGTAAAAACTTTTAATTTTTTTTAACAAAAGGGAAAAAAAAAGTGAGGTTTAAACTCAATGAATCACCTATTTACAGTGATAAAGTAAATAACCAAAAAAAAAAACATTTTTGAAATCAACCATTGGTTGTTTTTTTTTTTTTTAACGAGGAAATGCCAAAAAAAGGCTACAACGAGAAATCAGAAATAAGAAGAGCCTGAAGCTCAATGGGTGGGTTGCCAACCCAATCAAGAGGGAGAGTACCCTTCAAAGCACAAGAAGATAACCAATGTGCCACTCTGGGCTCTTTTGGGAACATCAATAAAAAGCCAGTTTTTTGGCTTTTTAGTTTTTTTAGCCAAAAAAGTCAGCGTTTTTACTCAAAACAGCCCAGCTTTTTACCAAAAAAGCCACTAAAAAAGTCAAAAAGTCAGCTTTTTACTAATTTCTCAAAACACCACTCTGTTAGCAGTTCTTGGAATCCAGCGAAAGACTAGCTCATGTCTTAAGCGAGAAGCACAAATGTCAAGGAAAATTGCCAAACTTTCTCAAGGTGGAACAAGTTCAGTTGCACTTAGCTCAATCACAGACTTCTTGTCATTCTCTACTTAAAGATTTGCAAGGCCAAGAGAGGATGCCAGCAAACAAGCCAGACGGACTGCTCGAGCTTCACTTTGAGAAACAGAAGAAGATGGAATTGTAGAAGTAGAGCCAACTATCAATCTACCTTTCTAGTCCATCAAGACCACTGCGATAGAGGAGCTGGAACCATTCTTAGAGAAAATAGCATCACAGTTAAACTTGAGCTAGTCTTGCAACGGAGGGATCCAGGTGGAAAAAACAGGGTTACCAAAAGAAATAGCTTGTTGGAGGCTTGCAATTTGACCTCGATGATCAACCAAATCAATCCAGAGACAATTAGCTTGTTCTATCGTTTTAGAAGGTGCAACTGGGTGGCCATTGAAAACCCAATCATTCCTAACTTTCCAAATACACCAACTGATGGCAATCATTCTTCTAACAAGGTCTTGCCTATCCTTTGCCTTTAGAAAAGTCTTCATCAAAGATAACGTCCACTCAGCAGCCAATGTAGGTTGACTATTAGCAAACTTTCAACCAATGTTGCACCCAAACCAGACTGCCCGTGTCCAACTGCAGTGAAATAAAATATGCTCAAATGACTCCACTGAACCATTGCAAGTTGGACAATGCTAAAAGGCCACACACCTACGCCGATGAAGATTTTCCTTTGTGGCCAACTTATTGCAGCACGCTCGCCACCAGAAATGACACAATTTGGGCAAGATGTTAAGGGACCAAATAAATTTCCAAAGCTCACAAGGTGATTGGGACGACAATGAGGCAGTAGTACCATTACCACAACGATGCTCATTAATCACAAGATGGTACCCACTCTTGACCTCATAATTTCCTTCGGGAGTGAAGTGCCAAACCAAATAGTCTGCTCTATCTTCTACAAAAATTGGAATGGTAATAATGTTGGAAAAATCATGCTCACCAACTATATCCTTTAGCTTGTGGTGGTCCCACTCATTACGATGTTGATGGATCACTTCACTCACCACCATAAACCCACACTCAAGGGGCCTTCCAATTTGAACGCGAAAATTATGATTTCTAGGAATCCAACGGTCCTCCCAAAATTGAATAAAAACTCCATTCCCAACTTGCCAGCAAAGTCCCTTTAAGAGTAGGTCTCTTCCTTAAAAAAGGCTAGACCAAGCCCATAATGCTTTCCGCCCTTTCACTACACTCCTCATGTCAAAGCTTGGGTAGTAGACACCTTTTAAAATTCGAGCACAATAAGAATTGGGATATTTAATGAGTCGCCAGGCCTATTGAGCAAGAAGAGCAATATTGAAGGCCTTAAAATCCCAGAAACCTATCCCTCCATGAGCTTTAGCAACAGTTAAATTGTCCCAACTTGCCCAATGAATGCCTCTATCCTCCAGGTTTCCCTTCCACAAGAAGTTACTAATATATGCATTAAGGTGATCACAAAATTTCTTCGGAAAAACAAAACACGCCATTGCACATGTGAGGATAGCTTGGACAACAGATTTGATGAGGATTTCTCGGCCAGCCTGGGAGAGAAGGTTTTGTTTCCATCCTTGTATTTTCTGAACAACTTTTTCCATGAAGAAACCATAGGCTTCGGACTTAGACCTGCCCCAGAAAGATAGTAATCCCAAGCACTTTGCATTGCCACTGATAGTTGAGATACCCAATAAAGAACAAACTTCGTGTTGAACTAGTGGAGGGGTATTAGCTGAAAAAATAATGCCAGACTTGTCAAAGTTAATTAGTTGACTCGAAGCCACACAGTACAGACTTAAGGGCAAGACAATCAGCAATGGAAGCCTCAGAAAATAACAAAGCATCATCCGCGAAAAAAATGTGAGAAAGAGTAGAGCAATTTCTAGTGAGCCACATACCAGCCAATTTGTGTTCTTGAAGCAGATTAGAAATAAGAAGTGAAAGAACATCCACTATCAAGACAAACAAATACGGTGAAAGAGGGTCACCTTGCCGAAGTCCGCAAAAGGGAATGAAAGAAGCCCGGCTTTCTCCATTAATCATAACTAAGAAGGACACAGTGTTAACAGATTCCATAACCTATTGAGTCTAGACCGGGCTGAATCTCATTTTAAGAAGAAGGGCCTATAGAAAATCCCCTTGAACCCTATCATAAGCCTTATTAAAATCAAGTTTGATAGCCATTTCATATAGTCCACCCCTTTTCTTGAGCTTCAAATAATGGAATGCTTCGTGGGCAACCAAAATGTTGTCCTGAATAAGACGACTAGGGACAAACACAGATTGTTGGGGAGAAGTGACAGTCTTCAAAATAGGTTTAAGCCTATTTGCAATAATCTTTGTGATGATTTCAAGACTAAAATTGCAGAGGCTAATGGGACGATATTTAGACAAATTTTCTAGGTATGAGAACTTTGGAATAAGGACAATATTGGTCTGATTTAATTCTTTCAACAAGTGACCATTAGAGAAAAAACTTCGAACTACCTTGTCCACATCTTCTCCTACTATAGACCAATGCTGATGGTAGAACACCCTTGGATACCCATTCGGCCCTAGAGCTTTCAAAGAGCCTAGTTGAAACGTTGCTTATTTAATCTCAAAGTCCGAAACTGGTCTTGTTAGGGAGGCATTCATCTCATCAGTAATAACCTTTTGCATAACTGAAAGAGTTTGGCCCATATCTCTTGGAGAATCACTAGTAAAGAGCTTAGAAAAGTAGGTTAACAAGTGTGAGTTGATATCCATATCCAAAGAAAGCCAATGACCTTCATCATCCTTAATCTTAATCAATTGGTTTCTTTGCCTCCACTGAATAATGGAAGCATGAAAAAAATAAGAATTCTTGTCACCATAGTGCAGCCAATTCATCCTTGATCGCTGATGTAAAAATATTTCCTCTCGATGAAGAACATCCAAAATTTTCGCTTTTATATCCCTCTAAGCTTGAATGTTATTTGCCGAAGGATAGCGTGATTGAAGTTCAAACAGTTTGGATTTCAAGCATCGAAGCACATCCTTATTGTTCTCAAATTCCCTTCAGCTCTAGTCCTTGAGGACTTGTCTTCCTTCCTTCAATTTCTGATTCAGTTGGTACATAGGGGAACCCGACGTCTGTTTTTGCCAATGGTGTGCAATAACTATATGAAAATTTGGAGATGTAGTCTACATAGATTCAAACTTGAAGAGTCTCGGAACTTGTTTTGGTGGAATACATGAGTTAAAAATGAGAGGATAGGGGTCTAATCCGATAAAAATGTCATAGAAAACTAGTGTAAAAGGAAATATCTCTCGCCAATCAACAGTAGTTGCTGCACGGTCAATCCTTTCCTAGATATTATCAGAGGTTATTCGTCCAGGTGAAAGCTTGACCCTTAAACTCCAAGTCCATGAGAGAGCAATCAGAAATCAGTTGTTAAAACTTTTCAATTCGTCTTAGATTTGGCCTAGATCCTCCTTGCTTTTCCCAGATTGACCCCACTTCATTGAAATCGCCAATACATAACCAAGGTAATCGGTTCTCCCATGCCATATGATGAAAAGAACTCCAGAACTCAGCCCGCAAATTATGAAAGTTGCTAACCACTGTTGTCCTATACCGTGAACCACACAACGAATTATGTGTCTGTCACGACCCAAACCCGGCCCTATGGGTTTAGCACCGTAACCGGCCAGTAATCCGAGATTACCGAAGGCCTGCTTAACAGTAATACAGTAAAACAGAGTACAGGGCTTGGCGGAAGCCAATACAGTAAGTAAACAATGTCCAATGAGCTGTGACAGTCTGTATGCCAAAAAGATTTTTCATACAAATTTACAGAACAGTACACATACATACATGTCATTCAGTGAAACAGGGACTTAATCCCCACTCAACAGTACAGTAAACATTCAGTCTATACAATCCATTCGGTTATTACAAAGCAGTGAGACAGTGCAAAACGGGGAAATACTAAAACACCCCTAAGCCTTAGCATGATAGGCTCGGAACCTCGCAGTGAGGCACATTGGTTGGCTTGACAAAACTGGAGTTTACTCCGACGCTTCTAGCTTTGATCCGGTGCCTGTACACCTACATATATATATGAGCAGTGAGCTAAAACCCAGTGAATAACATAATGCGTAAAGGAGTTAAGAATGAATGTCCTTACAGTAATGAAAACAGTTCATTGATTCAGTATATCTGTCATTCAGTGATATGTGGTACATCCATTAGCAAAGCAGTACAGTAAACGATAGGTCTCAAAAGACCGCACAATAATTGATGGCCATCAATCAGTAAACAGTAGTGGTTCCAACATGGGAACCGAGTCGATTAGACAATTCCACCCTTTCATAGACCGTCGGTGGGGCCATCCGTTCACAGACCGTCGATGGCAGAGATTTCTCAAACGGTAGCAGTAACAGTAAACAGTAGTTGTTAAGGATGCCACAATACAGTTCAGAATATATGGCATACATTCATACAGTAAACAATATCAATTCAGTAAACAGTTCAGTTCAGTATTTCAGAAGATAATCATTTGAACATATCTTTACACAATTGTTACTCACAGAGTTCTGGGCTACAGTGAACTAGAGCGTCTCCCCGGAATGCCAACCCTATACAGTTAACAAATTGAACACACTCTAAGTTTCACAGTTGGGAAAGATAAACATTAACTCCCTATTATACCTCGGTGTGTTCTACATCTATATCCTCATTAAGATGTCTAAACTAGGCCTAGGAATGCCTAGGATGGAATGAGGATGCAAAGATGTATTCAGAAAACATTTGCAGAATTTTCAGTGAAACAGAGTCCCGCTCGAGCGCAGGTTTCCCCGCTCAAGCGGACAAGCAGACAAAGGTACCCGCTCGAGCGCCAACTTCCCCGCTCGAGCGTGTCACTCAATACTCCGCGCGAGCGTACATTTCTCCGCTCAAGCGGACTGATGAACAGTGCAAAGTACTGGATGCTCGATTTCTCCGTTCGAGCTCTACTTCTTTCGCTCGAGCAGACTGTAAAACAGGTCAAAGTACTGGGAGCTTGATTTCCCCGCTCGAGCGGCACTTCCCCCGCTCGAGCGGACGACCAAAATATGGAAATTCCAGATTTGAGTCCCAAGCTCAAAATCAAGTTTTGATGCACAAAATTCGATCCTCTTGGGCCAATTTTTCTGGAAAACATAAGTAAACTCATAGAACAACATGTTACAAAGGTCAATTTGAGAAATCAAAGCCCAAGGGTGTTTCAATTAAACTCATTTTCAAACCCAATTTTCATGAACATGCTACAAACATGACATGCATGAAATTAACTCAAATCAAAGCTTCCAAAACATGCTCTATCAAGCTCATTCTTTGCAAAACAAGTTGAAAACATGGACTTAAGCTTAATTATGAACATGCATGTGACAATTTGCCATGAAATCAACTCAAAATACATCAATGCACACATGCATGCATGGAATGAGTTCTAATCCAACATGCTAGAACTAATTCATGGCTCAACTCTCAAATTTGGCATGAATCATGCAAGAATAATGTTAAATACAACAATGAGAGGTTCAATGGTCTACCTTAAGTCTTGCATTCAAGGTTTATGAGCTCAATTAGCAACTACACTTCAATTTCCTTCAAGTTCCCAAACAATGCACAAGGTTGAAGCCAAAATCTCCCTCAATTCTCTCCCTCTCTCTCTATAGTCGGTTGGAGCTCTCAAATAAGGCTGATGAAATGTTTGCAAATGAGTGTGATAAAGCTTAAATGTGTTGTCTACATGGCCCACTACCAATGGCATTTAGGTAAATACACCTAACTCTTTAATTGGCTCTATTTAGTCTAGTTTAATCATACCAAATCACGTTTCAATTAAATACACCATAAAATCACATAAATTATGATGGTACTAAAACACCAATCAATTTCTGGTTCGGCCGCCGATAAGGCCTTCAATTGACAGTTTAAACAAAACAAACTAAACAGATAATCAAATAGTCAAACAGATAGAATGCAATTCAATACAATTCAAACAGTTATAGGCCATTAATTCAATTTCAGATTTCAGTCAGTCAGTTCAGTGATCCAGTCAGTTCAATTACCAATCATAATCAGGTTCAGTTTAACAGTGATCGGTGGTTAATCGGTAATTAGTAACGAGGGTTGTTACAGTGTCTATTTCTGAACGAACATCAAGATTCACCTTATTTGTCCACCATAAATCCAAACCCCCAGCAAGACCCTCAGGATCCACATAATAACTATTAGCAAATCAGAGACTCCGACGAATACTTTCCAGAACTAATCTTTTATTCTTTGTTTCCATCAAAAACACCACGGTTGGGCGATGGGTTATACACAACCCTCTAAGGATCTAGACTGTCAGAGGTGGCCCAATACCCTGACAGTTCCAGTTGATCATCAACATGACGTGTGTGGCTGATTTGGGTCAGCCACCACAACCCTTTGTGATATCTCATCAGTATTAGAAGGCGGATAGGTACTAGGTACTTGAGAGCAGAGATCCTTCCCATAGAGTTCAAAAGAAACTGGGTTCACCACAATTTGAGAGGTTCAAGAAAGAGCCGAGATTCATCTCATTGTGAATAGCCACATCAATAAGGTCGGGATTAGGAGTGGGTTTAGAGTTCCTCTTTTTGGTTAGAGTTTTGCGAACCCTAGATTTATATGGTTAAATTGCGAGGGTTTCTGGTTTGCAACAGAGTTAAAAGAGTCAATTGTAGTCTGAGATGTGAGTTTAAGAAGTTTGGGTGGGAACTGGGCCTGGTGGACATCCTCTTGAGCTTTTCGTTTAAGTGTTAGCCCATTGAAGACATGGGAAATGAGGGTGGTGGGAATATTGGCACAGAGGGATAGATTTTTTGGGCTAGATGAGGGGCTGGGAGCTGGGCTAGATTCATAAGAGGGAGAAAGGCACTAAGAAAAACCAAATTGTGGGCTAGGAATAGATGGTGGGCTTTCTGTTGGTTCAATAACAAAGTAGGTTGGCCCAACAAATTGATGACCAGAACTACCTGGGCTATC
The DNA here is from genome assembly GCA_036172215.1 of Camellia granthamiana. Taxonomy (NCBI): domain Eukaryota; kingdom Viridiplantae; phylum Streptophyta; class Magnoliopsida; order Ericales; family Theaceae; genus Camellia; species Camellia granthamiana. Next base: position 27,810,480 of record CM069907.1, read on the forward strand.
AATCCTTGGTATAATTAAAGGAGGTAAGTTAGGACTAACCTCAGCAGTTGGTGTCACACTTTGCCTAGGCTGAGGGGTGGTCATTCCAAAAGAATTTGAATTAAGCTTCTTTCCCAAGTTATCAAGACCACGTACCCCAGGGTGGTACACAATTGTCTGCTCTAGTCCTAATCGTAGAGAGAGTAGAGGCTGCCTTAGTACCTTGTCTGCCCTTGTACTATTCTGACAATCTGATTGGGACCCACTCGTCTCTTCCTCACACACCAGAGTTGGGTTTTCACCCACCGTTACCGGAACTGGAGTTCGCCGGATTAATGGCCTCAAGTTTGCCTTCATCTCATCAATCAGTTAGTGATAGTATTCCGGTGGTAGCCCAAGCATAAAAACCACCCCAGTTCTGAGATTTGGACAATAACCCAATTGTCTTCCTGCTTCATGAGACACAAACTTACAGGATTGGTTTTCATGCCCAATCCTTCCACAATCATAGTAGAAATCAAATAATCTTTCATACTTATAGTCCATACATTTCTCGGAAACTGTCGAGGTAACTAGGTCATTTCTCCTTAATTGAAATCCTCTTGGAAGGGGCTTTGTAACATCAATATCAAACCTAATCCTCAAGAAACTGCGGTATAGAAGAAAACCATCATGCGGAGCTTCAACCCCTATCAGACTCCCAATGCTGCTCACAATGATTTGGCCATTACGCCTGGTCAACCTATCTATTGGTAATCCATGAACTTGGACCCAGAAAGGGTAATATGAAAACTCCATCTCTGAAACCGACCTCCCTGTGACCAAAGCCTGTAAAACCAAAAGATTCCCCATTATCGACCATGGTGCTTTCCAAAGAATCTTTTGTCTGTCTTCAGCATTTTCAAAACGAAATAGGTACACATTAGCTACCCAGGGAGAAATAGCCACTTCCTTTCGAATCTTCCAATCATTCTGGATAATATGTGAAACAACAATTTTATTCAAGACTTTCTAAGTCAAAATCTTTCCAACTAAACACAAATTAGAGTTATCAACACTCTCATCAGAGCCCTCCTCAAGCTCAATCGTAACATGAGCATCTTGAGATTCCATAAGGATAGTAAACAACGACAGAAGGAAAAGAACACCAATAAAAACAAGGGTGCACAAAAAAGATAGGGGAGATAAAGAATGAGGGAAGATAGGTTTAGAGATGATGATGGTGGAGGAGATTGGAGTAACGGTGATGATGATGAAGGAAATCATGATTAGGTTGAGAAAGAAAGAATGGGAAGAGGGTGTGAAACAAAAGAGAAAGAAAGCCTGTTGAAAGAATAGCAGAAACACCTGGAATTGACCCAGAGAAACCCTAGGAAAGAGGCTCTCATAGAGAGAGAGAAAATTGTAAATCACTTTCTTTCCTAATCAACCATTGGTTGATAAGCAATTTTGTTCAATGTACTTTAAATTTTAATAAAATAAAAAGTAAAATTCTCCAAATCAACAAGGCCCAATTTTTTGAGTGCTTAGAGTGAAATCTCAAATTGTAATTTTTAATATTTTTATTATATTGTGAAATTTATTTAGAAATTTTATTTTTAACTCCCTCATCATAAGTTTTTAGTAGTTTAAGGATATAAGAAAAAAGTTTTTTAGTTCAAGTCGTCCATGACTTCCAATGGCATTTTCAAACCAAAGTATCCAAGAACTAATAGTTTGTTGTAGTATCTTTGGAATTATTTTAAAACTTTAAAATTCAATAACTTTTTATTTACATATCTGTTTTTTATAAAATTTATATTTTTAAAATTTTCTTATCAAGATCTATCAAATAATATCGAAAATGAATATAGAATTCAAAAAAAAAAAAAAAATCACTAACCCAAGTCATCAGAGAAATTTCACTAAAATCAGTTAAATATCATTGTAATTGATTTTAAGTTTCATTGACAAAATTGCTCAAAAAAATTTCAAAATTACTCAGAGAAATTTTTAAATTGCTTATTTTCACTCACAAAAATTCAAAATTACTCAGAGAAATTTCAGACTTGCTTATTTTCGAAATTGGACAATTGAGAAGTCAGTAAAATTTCTTTGACTTTTAGTCCAGAAACTCAGTGACTTTTTTTTTTTCCTTTCAAAATTTTATATTCATCAATCTTTTTTGATAGATCTCGACGAGGAGATTTCAAAAATATAAATTGTACAAAATATAGAGTGTTAGATAAAATGTTATTAGATTTTATGGTTCTAAACACATTCCAAAATATAACTTGTCTACAGTGAAGAGAGAACGTTGGAATTTTATCGTACCAATTGTTAAAAGATCATTCTTGACATTTATGTTAAAGTTTATCTTTATCTTCTCGAAATTTCAAATCTTAGGGCTCTAACTACCAAACAAATTATGATTGTCCTTAAACCCTAACCTTGAGGAATCCCTCCCTAATTTTTCCAATTTATTTTATAAATTTATATATATATTCTTGCCGTCTATATTATTAGGGATATTTAGACAATGAGTTTTATTTTACTGGACTTTTAAAAAAATTATAGATTTTTGGGTATATTTTTTATTCATTATTTATTATTGTGGGTCTATGAACAAAAAGAAATTTTTTTTTTTTAATACCAAAATATATATTTCACCTTTGTTTGTTTTTGTGCCTACAAGTCATTTGGCATTATTTTTAGTTGTCTTATTAAGGCCTCGCTTGGAAACAAGTTTTTTTAGTAATTTTTTGATTTTTTAGTTAAAATATAATGTAAAAAAAAATTTATTATATTTGGGATGACTTTTTAATTTTTTACGAAAAGATATGCAAAAAGTAGAGAGAAAAAAGGAATCTTTAATTTTTTTGTATAAGTTGTTGGCTTTTTGATTTTTTTTAATGACTTTTTAACTTTTAAGTTAAAAAGTAATGTTACCAAATGAGGCCTAAATGAGAAATAAGTATAAGTATGTTAAATTATCGAATTTATTGTATTTTTCTTAATATTATAAGTGGTCAGTGTAATTTATTTTTATTATTTTGAATAAACTACAATGACTTTCCTTAAGATTTAAAAAAAATATAATAAGTTTCATAATTTTAATATAATTACATTGGGTTTTCTTAAAGTTTTAATTCACATAATACTTAACTTAATTTTTATCAATAATTTGTTAATCATATGGATAAATAAATAAATAAATAAAGAGGAAAATATACCTATAAATCCCATTTTGAGGAATGATAATCCATTTAGTCTAGAGGATTTTCTTATAGACCAATTAGTCACATTGATTTCGGAAAAGTAGATTTAATATATTATTTAGAAATTAAATTTATAGTTGTACCCTTATTATGTTTCCTTCTCTCTTCTTTTTTTTTTTTTTTCTTTTGTACTAGAAGGGTAATGTACACCATCTATGAGAATCAAATTTGAGATGAATTTTTATATGAGAATCTTTTTTATTTGGAAAACATTTCAAAATGAGTACAAAAATGACTTAAAACATGGGATTCTTCAAACATTTCAAAAGGAGTACACAAATTCTTTAGTAAACTTTGGGCAAATGTATAATTTTAAACTGTAACACTCCCATATAACACATAAACGTAACACTCTAATGTAACATTCAAAAAAAATTATTAGTGTATTTTTTCCAAAACATAACACTCTAATATAACACTCTAAAAAGATTTCTTAGTATAACATTCTAATGTAACACATAAAAAACCTCATTAGTATACTTTTTCCAAATGTAACACTCCAAAAAAGGGATATGGGATTCTTCAAAACATTCTAAAAGGATGTGGAATTCTTCAAACCATTCCAAAAAGAATACAAAAATTCTTTAGTAAGTTTGAGCAATGCATAATTTCAAATTGTGAGTGTTACGTTTAGAAAAATTACATTAAGGAATTTTTTAATATTTTTGTGTGTATTACATTGGAGTCTTACGTTTGAAATTACATTAATTAGGGTGTTACGTTTGAAAAAAGTACACTAAGGAGTTTTTTTTTTTTGTATGTTACATTGATTGGAGTGTTATGTTTAGAAAAAAAGACACTAAGGAGTTTTTTTGTGTGTTACATTGAAATATTACGTTTAGAAAAAAAAATACACTAAAGAGTTTTTTTGAAGTATTACATTGTTACGTTTGAGAAAAGTACACCAAAGAGTTTTTTAGTATTTTACATTTACGTTAGTGTTATATTAGAGTGTTACATTTTTTTTCGTAATGTGGGATTTGTTCTAGGAGGGAAAATCCAAAATCTTTATAATGTGAATTGTCCAAATGTGTAATTTTACATTTAGAGAAACTCACTTTTATCCTTAGAAAATTAAACCCAAACATGTAAGTGACTATCTTTTTATATAATTTTCACTTTAATAGGACTTTTAAGTTCATAAAAAAAAATAGAGAACTAAACAGTTCACAAGATCACATTTTGAGATTTATTGGTACTTCACCCAAAAAAATAATATCAGCTTGTTTGGTTATGTTTTTCAGAAAACAGTTTTCAGAAAATTCTACTTTTTCATATTTCGTATTTTAATATTTTCAATAATTTTTTTTAACATTTTAAACATTTTTTTTTTAATTTTTAGACACACCTAACATAAATATACTTAAAAAGTATAATATTTGTGCAACAAATCTTTAAAAAATGGGAGACTTATTTATAAGTCCTTTTTCAGACACTTATGCTAGGTTAAGTCTTGTGTAATTTCTTATAGAGTCTCAAGTCCTATTTAAATAGGAATGTATTCCACAAGATCCTACATAAACGTAACGTGACGTGACACTTACATAAACGTAACGTAACGTAACACCTACATATACGTAACGTAACGTGACATCTATATAAACGTAACGTAACGTGACACCTACATATACGTAACGTAACGTGGCATCTATATAAACGTAACGTAACGTGACACCTACATAAACGTAACGTAACGTGTCACGTTACGTTTCGCAAACTTAATGAGTTTTTATTTTTTTAAATTGAATGTGAAAATGTTGCTGGCTTACGTTACGTTTCATATAAATATGATCTATGGTAACATTTAATTTTCTATATAGGAAATTGAATGTTGCCATAGATCATAGGTGTCACGTTACGTTACGTTTATGTAGATATGATATAGGAAATGAATGTTGCTATAGATCATATGTGTCACGTTACGTTTATATAGGTGTCACGTTACGTTACGTTTATGTAGATATATTACGTTATGCTTATGTAGGTGTCACGTTACGTATAGGCATCACGTTACGTTACGTTGTTTATATAGATACAATTTATGGTAACATTCAATTTCCTATATATGGTTTTACTATTATCTATGATATAAACAACTAATATTGAGGGTAAATGTGTCAACAAACTTCCCACAAGACTTATGGGAACATAAATTTTTTAGTAGGACCATATATAGTATAAGTCTCCCTAATAGGACTTATAAATAATTTTTCCTTAAAAAATATACTAAATACCAAAAAATATTTTTTAAAAAATACAAAAATTCAGTACATTTTTCATACTTTTGTGTATTTATTAATTTTTTATAATATTTTTTCACAAATATTTTACCATTTAGATATATCTAAGTAAGGTGCATTGAAAAATGTAAAAAAATTACTTAAAATTTTAAAAATATTCACTAAAACAAAAAAATACGAAAAATAAAAAATTCAATTATTAAAAAATTGAAACCAAACACATTGATTGTAATTTTTTTTACAATGATGTAAATATTTTTTTATTTATCCTTATGTTCTCATGTTATTTACATTATTTTCAGACTCTTCACCTTTTATTAAAAGGAAAATCTATAATTATGTCAACATTATAAAGCTCTTTATAGTTTTTAAAAATCTTACACTTAACTTATTATTTTTGTCTAAAAACAAGTGATACTCTAATTTCCTCTTCTTCTTTTTACTTTGTTTTCTTTTCCCCCAAACGCCCAAATAAACCGGTACAAGCAGTCTCCATCTTTGGATTCACATTCCTACTATTATTATTATTATTGACAAATTATAAAATATTAGTGGATTAGTAAAATAAATTATAATGAAACGACCTAATCTTTTATCAATTCAAATCTTAAATCTCTGACCTTCTAACTATATCATAAATCAACTATTCGAACTATGAACTAAAGTGAACGACATAATCTTTTATCAATTCAAATCTTAAATCTTTGACCTTCTAACTGTATCATAAATCAATTATCTGAACTACTGAACTAAAGTGGTTGTCTCTAAGACTCTTAAATCTTAACATGTTATAGTTATGTTCTATTCAAAAAAAAATTTAAAAATATATGTTTGAGATCCTTAACAAAAATTTTGTAACTTCACTTTTAATAAGATAGAATGATTTGAAGATAATGAAATAGGGAACAAAACTCAAAAAACAATTTCAAAGACAGTATAAGCATAAGGGAGCTGTAGGGGTGAATAACAACCCTCATAACACTCACCATCTTTTTCTACAAGAGCAATGATTCATCCCCCTTTCCCCCCACCTCTTTTGGCCTCCTCTCTCTCTTATTGGTTACATTTTTTTTTTCTTTTTCTTTTTTTTTCTGCTTCTCCAATCACCACCCGTCACGTGGCAAAGGGGTGAGGGGTGACCCCAAAAGGGGGTCTCAAGCATTATTGTTCCTAAAAAAAAAAGGTCTTTTTTCCCGAATAAAGTCAACCCTATTTTAGCCTATAGCATTCATGAAATTAGCCCACTTATTGGGGCAAAGAGCCAACTTTTGGAGGACATTGAAAAAAGGCTGATGTGATGAGACCAACTTTAGCACTAGACTCATCCAGCAGCTCATCCTGTAGCTCATCCAGCTTTCTGCTTTTTTCCACAGTCGAGGTGGAAAAATTATTCGTTGGTTTACGGAATTATGTTTTAGACCAATCATAAATTTTTATATTTTTTAATTATTTAATATAAAATTATAAAATTTATTTATTTTATCAATCATAAATATTATGCAATGTTTTTCCTAGACCAATTAATAATTTCTCGTTGAGTTGGAAGGAAAAAAACTTTGTTTGGTTACTATTCTTAAAATAAAAATAAAAAAAGATTAATTAATTTTTCGTTTGTTTTTATTAAATTTTTTATAATTTAATTAAAAAAATTATTTTGTAGATATATTAATTTTAGATATATTTAAAAAATAAAAAAATTTAACTAAAAACTAACAAAACCCCAAACAAAAATATACACATATTTTTGTTGGAATGTTTACTTATTTTTAGTGATTTTTTTTAGTATTTTAACCAATTTATTTTATTTTTTAAATACATTTTAATTATGTACATCTAAAAAGTATAAAGAATTGTTTTAAATATAAAAAAAATTATTAAAAATAAACAAAAATTCATCTAAAAAACAGGTTTTAAAAAATCAAATTAAATAGACACTAATTTTTTTTTAATGGGTTAACCGTTTTAATTATTTGTAGATGTCAAATTACTCTTTCATTTGCAAACACGTTAGATTTTGACACTTTTAATTAGGAAAATAAATTATTTTTATCCGTTTTAAATTATCTTTCAAAAAGATTTATTTATACAATTTTTATAATTAAAAGGGTTAGTTTGAACAGATGAATGGAATAAATTACTACTTATAAATAATTGAGAGGGTCTCAATTAAAAATACTACTTATAAATAGTGCTTTAATCTAAAAATATTTGGTTCTTAGGCAAATCTATGCGCTGCCGTAACATAATATTTATTGATTGAGACCGGGTATGTTTTTTGCTGAATTTTGAGACGATAACTTGACATGTGTCAAGTAATAATACTTAGGGGTGTTCATAGATCAGATTTGGACAATTTATGAATCGATTTGGACCCGTCTGTATTTACGTAGTTTGAAAAAAAATCAACTTACAACCGTCCGTAGTGCGGTTTGCAGTTTGTGCAGATGGGGTTCATAGATGTACAGGCGGTTTGCGGATTGAATTTTTTTCTTCAAAATTTTATTTTTGAGCCTTTTTTTTTTCATTCCATTTTGTAAATATTTATTTTGGCCATTTTCTCCCAATTTTCTAAAATGCTCCAATATTAATAATTAACGAATTAAAATTTATAAAATTAAAAACACAACAAAATAATTCGTAACACAAACAAATTATTCAAATTCCTAAATCAAATCATAAACTAACACAAGTACATATTTCAAAATCTTAAACTATAACTCCATATTTATTAAAGAATTTAAAATTTCAAATCACACTTCAGCCGGAACAAGTTCAATTATGAAACAATAATAATATGATCAATATTTATTCAATTTCAATTAATATAATACTATTAGTAAATGTAATGCTGGAGTAAGTTCAAAGAATAAAATGTGTTTTGTTTTTGGCAAAAATATCTAGGTAGGATATAGAAATGAAATCAACGGTTAAGATTAATAACAAATAAATAAAGAAGTGAGGGCACGTTCTTGCGGGTGCAGGTTAAACCCGTAACCCACATCATATTTCAAACCGCATTCGCTCGCATTGCGTCTACGAAACTGCCCATTTGTATGCGAGTTGAGCGAATTTTGCGGATCTGATAAACCGTTATCCACTCCTAATAAGACTTTGTTTGGCATGTACTAAAATAACACGTATTATTTTAACATATTATTTTATGGGGTACTTACCAATCAGTCCTATTAACTAGACTTATTTACCTACAGGTCCTAACTAATAAATTTAACACTATAAAAATAAGAGATCGATAAATTTATCACTATAAATTTATTCATAAAAACAAAGAGACTGATAAATTTATCATTATAAATTTATTCATAAAAATAAAAGACTGATAAATTTATCTTTATCACTTAATAAATTTATCAATAGGACTTAATAGGTAATAAGTCTCAAAAGTAGGACCTATTGGTAGTTTACCCTTATTTTATTTGGATCACATTATCTCTTATTTAGCTCACATCACTTCTCTACCACATCACTTCAATCACAATCCACATTTCACATTTTTCATAAAAAGTAAAAAAAAAAATACTAATTCGGCACTTCCTAAACAACCCTTAAATAGTGTAAAGTATTGGTTCAAGACTACCAAATAACTTTTCAAATTAAAATGTCCAATTTCATTTGGGATGTGGATTGACTTTTTGGATTTTTAACTATTTTAGCCTGAGGCTAAAAAATCTCGTTTGGAATAAACTTTTTGTTTTTTTTTTTTTACTTTTGTGAGAGAAAAAATAAAATGATTGTAGTTTGGATGTGATATTTGTTTTATTGGGCTAAAAAGCCTATTTTATCTTTTAGCCAAAAAGTTCCATTTTAGCTTATGCCAAACGAAAGCTAAGGGTGGTTTGTGATGTTCTAAATAAGTACACTTTTGACTTTTTATAAAAAAATGTGTAGAAAATGAGAAAAAGTGATCAGAAAAGTAGAGATGAGATATTAATTGATGTGACCCAAATAAGTACATGTAGGTAAAAGAAGTGTACTTTTTTAGTTTACCCCAAACGCCCACTAAGGTTGATAGACATTATGAATGAAAAATGTTTGAGATATCAAATTTATTATTTTTAAAAATCATCTCTAATGATGTGTTTAGCAAGTATTAAATTTTGATTTTTCAAATATTTAATCATGTATGATCTAATTTTAATATCATATCATTAAAAATTATTTAAGAATAATAAATTAAAGAATGTAACATTATCCAATTTATACACAACATATAAACATATATTTGATTCGTTTGAATGTACTATCCACAATTATGAATCAATAAAATACCGTATATTATTTACACGTTCTATTAATGTGTGAATAAATTTATTTTCTTTGTTAAGTGTAACAGTTTTAGTGAGTTATTATATTCATTTTTCGGGAAGTTAAAATAGTGCGTATATATGTATATATTTTTTGATGTTAGAAACATTACTAAAAAAAATACTTTTTGCGACCGTTATAAGCTGTCACAAATAATAAAAAAATAGTCGCAAAAGACTTTTTGCGACGACCCATGAGACGGCAAATGAGGGTCGCAAATGTGGGAGTAGCAAATACTTTTTGCGACCGCAAAATAACAGTCACAAATTATTTGTGACCGCCTAACCTACTTATAGCGACTGATATTTTGTCGTCGCAAAATAGTTTAAAAAATGCCTACAATGTATTAGCGACCATCTTCTTACCGTCGCAAAATAAAAAATAAAAAATAAAAAAATCTACAATCGTATATATATATTCAAATATTATATACAATAAATATAAAGACATTTGTAAAAATCTTAATGTTCATGTATTATTTTCCATTTCTTCCCTTAATAAAATCTCAACATTCACGCATTAACACTTCTTCTACACTTTCTTGTTTTTGCTTCCTCGGAACTACCACAAACCTCAAAACATACTTTCCATTAAACCAAAAACTAAACAATCAAAAAGAATTGAAGGTGAATTAAATACACACCCATGCTTCCTAAGTCCTCACAATATTCTTTTCTTTTTTAACCTAAATGATGTGTAAAAAAAAAAAAAACTGCTCTAATCTTACTTGCGTGTCTTCTTCTTTTCCATGTAACACGTAACAGCGCTGCTCCTACTAGTTGAATAAACTTTCAGGACACAATGGAGGTGGCTCTCCCATAAGAACCATTGGAGAAGCACCAATCTTGATGATCTGCAGCACTACTCTCTACGCCAAGACTAGAAAATGAGATGCTGGAATGGGCTTGCGTTGCAAAGCAAAGGTTTGGATCAGATTTAGAGCTTATCACGGAATCAGCAAATGCTGGATTGCTGATAGCCGGCTGCATTGACTTAACTAGTCCAATTGACGACCCCTGGGGAAAACAAGCAACATTTGATGATAAGTGCATTTTAAATCAGATGTAAACTCACAAATAACAAGGGGTTTCAGTAGTACTTCAATGAGAGAAAGCATAAGCGTTTACTCAGACACTCCAGCAGAAATATTTGATGACATACATACAAGTGTGAAATGTTTGCTAGAATGTGATTGACAGGTGTTGAAAGGAGATGAAAGGCTATAGAAATCAGCAATTCTATAGCCCTTTCTCAGACCTATAGAAATCAACAATTCTATTGTGGGATTAAATACAATGTCCAAGGTAAAATATGCATAGGTTATCATCGTTGATATTTGACCTTTCTCAGACTTGAATTTCAGATGCTGCTACAGATATGGAGTCTAATTCTGGAAACAAGCTCTCTCTGCTACAAACTGCTGCAGCGCTTGCAGTTTCCTTTTCTATCTACAAAACTGCCTCTTGGCTCACCAAATTATCTGGAATTAAATGAAGTGAAATCAAGCATGTGAGAGCAATGCTATATATATGATCAAGTTAATGGATCAAACCTTTTTGATACAATTTAGGAGAGCCGTATGCAGTTGCATTCAGGTCACTTACCGTATCCATTTTTCTACATTATAATCACTAATCAGGGTAGCAATAATGTCCTTATGTAAAGTGCTATCACAGGAGGAATAGCTGGATATCTGTTAAATTTACACCAACAAAGTAAAATGGTGATGTTTTTTAGCTGTTAATAAGGGACAAGTCAATCTAGAGCATTGAGAATGTTACTACATATAAATAAGGAGGTTTTGAAGAAACAGAGGGAAAGTAAAGAGTTTTAAATATCTTGAATCATTTTTATTTATTTATTTATTTTTTAAATATTAGGATGTTGGGGTGTTTAGATGTTTGGTCTTGAAGTGATGGCATTACACTAGAAAAAGAAACTACTTGCCGTAGACTTAACTCCACAGGGCCTTCTTCCACCAAAGGAATTGTGGGACCTTTTCTGGAGGCACTTGGAAAGTGGTTATGTTCTAGTATTGAAGGTCATCTTGTTTTAGTTCATCTTTAAAGACAATTTCTGGTCATCTGTCTGAGATGGGAACATTTGGATGGTATTTGAGTAGCAAAGGGAAGAAATTCAATTCTAGTATATTAATATCAGTGAACTTGTGTTACTGATCAATCAAAGAAAATAAAAAAAACAAGTAAGTAATAAGCAAATAAGTATCGTCCAGAGATTGCTTAGTCAAAGGAGTCAACATAGGAACTCAAGTTTGGATAGTTCTAAAAGGACTTCTCTCTTTAAATTTGTAATGTAGTTCAAATATTAAGAAATATATAAACTCTGTCATGAGGTTCATATCTTTATGTATGTGTGTTTCATACTTTCAAGTCGAAATGAATTCTAAAACTTGTTATTTTCTTTGAGTTCCTAGATTTCAAGTATTGTTCTTGCCTTTATGCATATATGTCAATGCATTATCTATTGAGGTATACAAAATGTGATTATACAAAATGCATTATCTGTTGAGGTATACAAAATGTGATTATTCATGCCTTTATGCACATATGTCAATGCATACTTCACATTTGAAATGAAGCAGAATACCTTTCAATATTTTCTTTCACTTACCCACCCAAAAAATTTTCTTTCACCTCTACTGAACTTGTGTTCATTATTTATGTATGTACTTGCATTTTGCTAGTGAGATATTAAGAGAGTATGGAAGCCAAATGACAAAGCTATCACAAAGAATTATGGAGATTGTGCTGATGTGTTTTGGGGAAGATTTTGAGAGGAAATTTGAACTGGAGTTCACTAACTGTCATGGTTATTTAAGAATATTCATTCATCAATTTTTGATTAATATTCTATGATTAATATTCATTCATAGAATCTGGTAAAACACCAGAAATAAGCTAACAAATTAGGAAAAACAAGATCAATCACTGAAATCATGTCTCTATCTATCTGTATAACTTTAAATTAGCAAAAATAAGATGAATCATCTAATAAATCAACAACATAGATTAAAAAACGATCGAAATCAACACAGAAATTTAGAATAAATCAACACAGAAATTCAGTAACTAGGCATAAAACAAACACCCTAGATTACAGAGAGAGACAGAGAGTTGGATTCAACCTTCCAACATTACAGATTAATCAACCATTACAGAGAGTAATTAATGAAGATGAAGATTACAGATTAGTCAACCATTACAGAGAGTAATTCATTTTCAATTTACACATTACAGATTAATCGATAAAAATGTGTCAAACATTACAGAGAGTAAGATTCAAGCGATGAAGATGAATTGATGAAGATGTGTCAAACACTACATAGTTGAATCGGTGAAGATGTGTCAAACATTACAAAGAAAGACAGAGAAGTGTTTAGACTTACCGATTATGAATCGATCGAAATCTTTATCAACAGTAGATTGAAATCTTCAAATCTTCATCAACAGAAGATTATGAACCAATCAAATCTTCACTACCGAGCGAGAGAGACAGTAAGATTCGAGCGAGAAAGACTGGAGATTTAAAAGAGATAGTCGAGTGAGAGATAGATTTTGAGAAAGAGAGAGAGAGTTCAGATTTGGGAAATAAGAAAAAAAGGGACACAGGGCAAGTTTTACAAACCTTTCTTTTTTTTGGGGGGGAGGGGGGGTTAAGAACATGATTGGGTAAAGTAAAATGAGATTTTAATATAAAAAGTAAATTTTTTGCAATGGTCAAATAATCCATCGCAAAAAAATAGACGCAAAAAGTTATATTTTTAGTAGTGAAACGTATTTATAACTTTCAAACCATTGCAGTCGCAATTTGTGAAGAACAACTAATCTATTGAATCATCCCTCATGTGCCATTATCCAACTATGAAACATTTCTCATGATCTTTTTCACTTAACCCATGGTTTGTTTCGGTGAAAAATATGTTTTATAGGAATGTTTTTTTTTCAAAAAATATTTTCCATAAAAACCATTTCTTATGTTTGATTGTATTTTTGAACTTAATGTTCTAATAGTTGCTTTAGTAGTGATAGTGGGGATAGCGACAAAGTAGCAGTGGAGGTGGAGGTATCAAGGTGGTGTAGTGGGGCAATGGTAATAGTGGTGGCGGCGACAGAAGTGGTGGTGGTGGTGGTGGTAATAGGGTGGAGGTGGTAGTGGCAGTGGTTGTAGGGGGTGGAGGTGGTGGTGGCAACTATGGTTGTGCGGGGTGGAGGTGATAGTGGTGATGGTAATGTGGTGTCATTGATAAAAGTTTGGTTCGAAATACGTTTTCAACCTTTTAAACGTGAAAAATATTTTGTGCCTAAATAGGCCTATTTTCGGTTGAATGTAGAAAATAATTTCCGTTAACATTTATTTTCTGTTGTACTAAACACCAAAAAATACAAAAAAAAATATTTTCCCACACAGATGAAGAGTAAGAATTACAACTTGAGTTTGTCAGGTTTAGAGGTTACTCAAGCATAGCTTCAATTGTGTTAAAAGTTATCTAAACCCACCCAAATTTAAATTGCAACTTGAATCTGTCTATCCAAACCCAAACTAATTTGAACTCATGCTAAGACTGATTTTATTATTTATTTATTTTTTCAACCAAAGCTGATTAATTTATTAAAATTAGACCTTATTAATATATTTTTTGATAAAATTATTAATAACATCACAATAAATAATTTATATAACGAAAAGAGACCAAGGAGAGATGAGAATCGACACAGATACTTAGAAGAATAAATAATAATAAAAAAGATTTTGCATTGTATTGTATCACTTGTGAATATGAATAATAGTCCAGATAATTTTAACATAAATCATAATTTATATGTATATTTAATATATATAGATTTAGGCTTCAAGCTGCTCAATGTCTCTCTATTCAAGCCCAGTTCAAATTTTTATAAATCTAAATTGTACCCTAGCCCACACTGAGTTCAAAAATATAGTCCAAACCTTAAAAAGTTTCGGGCTGGGCTCAAGTTAATGGTGGACGGAGGTCGTGTTGCTTACTAAATGATTAAAAAAAGACAGATTACATTAACTGTCTCTATAATTTGAATTTTGTGTCACATTAACTGTCTCTATAATTTGAATTTTGTGTCACGTAACACATTCAACCTTAAATTTTAAATCTTGTTTCAAATAAAAACAATTGAAGATATCATTGTTCCATTTCAAAGACAAAGTTGTCAATTTGATAAAATATAAATTAATTTGACAAAAACAAATATCAAAAAAATATTTTTGAATATTTTAAAATGATTTTTATCCACTAAATAAAATTATGAGAAATTAATAAATTTTTTAGACATTTATTTAAATTTTTTTTACCAAATTACTTTTTATTATATGTTTAGATGATAATCATGTAATGAATAATTGTTTTTATTTTCATTAAATTAGTTTATATTTTTTCAAAAATCAAATATGACAACTTTGATATCATTATTAAACCAATCCATTAATTTAAAAAATCCAAAATTAAAACCATTTCATATATTAAATATATCGATTACACATTAAAAATCTAACAACCATTCATTACATGATCATCATCTAAACATATAACAAAATTAATTTAGTAAAATAAATAAATAAATGTATATCTAAAAAATTTATTAATTTTACATAATTTTATCTTTGGTAGATAAAAATTACCCATAACATTGAACAATTGAATCTTCAATTGTCCTTATTTAAAACAATATTCAAAATTCAAGATCGAACGTGTCACAATTAAAAAATCAAAAACCGAAATGACACTAACCCCATACTATAAGAACTGTTCCTGTTATTGGCCTTAAAAAAAATAAAAAAAACAATAAAAGAATAATAAATAAAAAAAACACACCTAATGAGCCGTTGAAATTGAATTATGAACATTACATCACAATCACCTATAAGAGAATGTCACAATGTCACAAGATAACATGAACAAAATAAAAGTTCCCAAAGATCAGAAATCAGAAATGAAGAACTGAAATCTCATAGAACTAAATGATTATGGGGTGATAAAAATGTCTTACAAGGAAAATTATGACAAACATTGCACTTTAGGTGAATAGTTGGTCTTTCCAACATTTTCATGGGGTCAAACTTTCTCGGAAAAAATATCAAGAGATCAATAACAGACTAACCTACGATCTCAAATTTGAAATCTGTAGTGTTTGTTAGCTCACCAAAACTGCTGGGTAGCTCGTGGGGATTTGAAAAACCATATAAGCTTAGAAACCAAAGAAACCAAGCTCACTGGCTCTCTCCTTCTCAAATGTCTCGAAGTATTGATATATGATAGTGACTGCAAGCAGAATCCCGGTCCCTGAACCAATTGCTCCCATGAAATCTGCCAAAACGGTCAGGGCACCAATGCACATGCCCCCAAAGGCTGCTGCGGTGGGTATGTAGCGGTTTAATTCCTTCTGTAAATTTGATTCGCGATGGCCCGGCATCACCATTTGTTGTTCCTGAGAATCAGCAGGGTGAATACATATAAAATAGAATCATACAAATATATTTCTCAACAAAGGTGGTATGATTTGCCTTGAGAGTATGTCACATTCATCACAGAAAAACTTGGACACATATCATAAAGAAGAAATTCATTAAAAAAATGAGCAATTACAAATAATTTGGTTCAAAAGAGAAGGCTGAGTTCATACTTTTAGCAAAATTTTCAAGAGGGATCTACCTATTTTGTGTAATCAACAATTTACATACAAAATACATTACATAAACCTATGAGATGAGATAATGGCATTGACTGCAAACACTATTATTAAGAGTAGTTTAGATTCAAGTAGAATGTTTTTATTAAAAAAAAAAAAAAACTTATTTCCAAATTTTAACTGGGCAGCATAACGCAATTACTGTATTACTTGAGATTGAGATAGCCAAATTAACAAACAACTAACAAGGTCCATCTTGCTTACACCAACTTGCAAAGAGCAAAACGTAAATCATATAAAAATCACACCTTGAGCTGCTTAGCCACATCTTTAGCAGAGGACCCAGATACTTCAATCCAAGTTTTTGAAAACAGAGCACATGCTGACAACATAAACACAAGATAAAATAGTGCGTGGAAAGGATTTGCTGCCATGTCCGCCAAGCTGCAAATCAGAGATTAACATTATTTGTTAGCAAGGATAGCTAATGTAACTATATAAATACTTTACACTGAGAGGTATGCAAGCTATGACATAGCAAAAGATGAGAGAAAGAGAGAGAGAGATCAACCTTGATGGTGCAGTAATATAATATGCAATACCACCAACAGGGACGGATTGACCAGAATATTCAGATTCCTTCCACTTGCCCAACAGGTTCACAAGGAAATTCCCACTGTATCTCCTGTACAGCAACTGCACAGACCAAAAATTAGATCACATGAGAATCTACTTCTTTGACACACGAGAATCTACTTCTCTGACACACAAACTTGTTCTGTATCCATGCTAATAGGTCGGTTCAAAATTTTGAAATTAACAAAACTGTTCTATATTTGTGTTAAAGGGTGGGCTTGAACCTTTGATCTTATATTTGATTATCCGAATACTAGAGCAAAACAAAAGACACCAACTTGTGCATACACCAGTGAAAAGTTGCAGTACCTGGGAAATGAAGTAAAGATTGGAGACAAGTGCAGACTGCAGAATGATGGGCATATTGGAGGTGTAGAACAGCTTGATTGGATATGAGCCCTGCTGTCCACGAGCATTCTTTGACCTCACAGGCAAAACCACACGGAACCCTTGGAAGTAGATAACAATAAGGAAGACCAAGATGGTAGCAAGCAAGTTTGTTACGTTTGGAAGGTTTTGCCGGTAGAATGCCTCACGCAGTGCACGAACCTTGTCTGTTCGAGTTATCAGTAAATGAAACAAAGCAATAACGGCACCTTCAAATTCAGCTCCACGCCCACTATTAATTGTGGTGGGACTAAATGCTTTCCAAATAATGTTCTCACTGCAGAGAAATCACAGAAATCTCAAGTAATGAATTTTTTTTTGGATGCAACTTAAATAATAATATTCAAAACCCATAATTGCTGGTAAAGCCAACAAAAGGTACAGGAGCTCACCAGATGTTAGTTGCTATGAAAAGGGATATTCCCGAGCCAAGACCATATCCTTTTTGAAGAAGTTCATCTAAACATATCACAATGATACCAGCAAAGCAGAGTTGAATGATAATAAGAATGGCATTTCCAACTCCAAGCTGGCCAACACTTCCATACATTCCAGAGAGAACGTATGCAACTGCCTCCCCAACAGCTATAAGAATGCCCAACAACTTCTGCGCACCATTTCTGAAATGGAAAAATAATCATCATGTGGAACATAAATGAAACAAGCAGCACAAGTATGTTGCAGTTAAAAAAACATAGAAATCCACCTCAACCCCTAAAAATCATGGCACATTCAAGCAATCATAAGGCATGAGCATTCCTCATACAATGGTCATTCCAAGTTCAAACACAACAGCAATTAAAAAAGAGCACACATACTTATATTTAGAGGGAACTTTTACTTTCCTTTTTTGTTGTTGGATAAATAGAGCTTTTTACCAAATTTTAATTGGGTAAAATAAAATTTATGTCAATTAAATTTAAAAATCATATGCCCATCAGCAGTGCGAAAACTAAATTCTTCCTCCCAAATATCATCAGCAGTGAGGTAAATTGATTAATGCAAAAGGTAGTCATATCATAGCACAAAGCTAAAGAGAGCACAGCGTCATAAAATACTCACAAGAGGGCACGATCCTCCCGTACATTATTGTCCACTTCAATGATCTTCGATCCAGCCAAGAGTTGCATAACCAGTCCAGATGTCACAATGGGGGTGATCCCCAGCTCCATGACAGTCCCACGATTTGAGGCAAGAATAACACGCATCCAATAGAATGGATCTGCACCCGTTGTAGAGTGTATGCCATACAGAGGGAGCTGACTGCATACCAGAAAAATAAAGAGAGAGATCACAGTGTATATAACCTTCTCTCTAAATGGAACCTTCCTGTCGGCAGACTGAACTTCAGGCAGAAATGAAAGGAATGGTCGGACAAGATGCAGCACTCTAAAACCACCTCCCATCTTGTTTTGTGCAAACTAAACCAACCCAACCTGCATTGGGAATTCAAAGTAAAATGTGGCATCAACAACTGAGTATGCATGTCAACAATTGCATCAATGATTTAAACTCAATACTGCAAAGGTTTTTGCCTTTTTTTTTTTAGCGTTTGATTAGGGAAAATGAGGGGAAACATGAAGTTCAAACCATAAGCCTCTCAATCCTAGGGTTAACAGTTATGAGTTATAACTGGATCCACGAAACACAGCAAATAATATAATCAACGTCACATTAAAGAGACAAATTATTAGAAACGGTATGACTCAAAAGTCGAACGTATACATGCACAAAAACAAACAGCCACTAAAATTTCCAATATATTAGAGAGAAAAAAATATGGCATTGCACTTGTGTGTTAAGGGTTTATTAAGTTGCATTTAACTATAAAGGAAACTTAAATGAAGGGATCAAAAGCACAGGAAAAGTCTTTTTTCTTTCCATGTCACAGGTTCTAATCCTCCTATCCAACACATTTCAGTCTTAACAGTCAATAATCACAGTAGGCTAGTCCCCCCTCCCCCTCCGGCCTAAAAAAATAATAATACTAACGCTCCGTTTGTTTCAACATAAAACATTTTCTAACGGAAAACATTTTTTACATAAATTTATTTTAAAAATGTTTTCCAGAGAATAATTTTCTATGTTTGGTGGCGGTGGTAGTGGAACGAAGGTGGAGGTGTGGTGGAGGCGATGATGGCTGTGGTAATGTGATGACATTAGTAAGACACAATAAAAAAAAATTCTGGCTTTCAAAAGTGGAGTGTAATAATACAATAATCATTTACAAGTAGTAATATACGCCTTGTTTGGTTTGCTTTTCAGAAAAATTTTTAGGAAAAATTTTCTACAAATAAATTTTCAAGGGTAATCAAACCAAATAAATTTTTCCAAAAAAAATCTCAAAATTTTGTTTGGCTACCTACTTTCCAAAATCACTCTCTCTCGTAAATCAATCACTTTTTTTAAAACTCTCTCCCCCAAAACAATTTTCCAAAACCATTTCTAAAAAAAGGCAAACTAAACAAGTTTTCGTACTTTTTATCTCAAAAACTACTCCACAGACACAAACCAAACAAGGACGTAGTCTTTGGGGTCAATCTTTTTCATGGATCAATATCAGACAAATAAAAAACTGAAATCATATTAGAACCAGATTGAACATGAAGTCAACCCTCAAATCTCAGTTAGTTCGCACCAAATACCTAAGAATCCTTCAGGAGTCCAAACACTAGTTTGAAAAGTTTATGACTTTAATCACTAAAATTTATAAAATTTATCATAAATCTCAAACAAAAACAAAAAAATTCCCAAATACACTATTTTTTATTTCCCAAAAATAAAATAAAATAAAATAACACAAAAAGAGAAAAAAGTCAAATAAATGCCCAAACATACACCTCCACACTCGCACAGATCTAGGTATAGACACCCAAAATCCAAAATCCAAAATTCAGTTTTTGCCTCATTCATTCAATTTTCCCAGCAACCAAACAAGAAATAAATAAGAGGGATACTCATCACATCAAAACCGAGGCCAAGGAAGCTTAATTTTTTTTTTCCCAAGATTGCAAAATTACAGATCTGTAAATCTATGAATCAATGAAAAACTCAGAATAGGATTCAGAAACTAACCGTTTGAATTTGAATATCTGAAAACCCTACTCAGAGTTGGGTCCCTGGAGATAGATTGATTCTTCTGAGGCACTTTTGACAATTCCGTATCTGGATTTTGATTTTAGATCTGAGAGAGAAAAAGAAAAAATCAGAAGGCGGCTGAGAAAGTAGGGTCTATATCTGGAGGTGTCGACGTGCCGCTCTCGTCCAACAATTGTGTGCCAGTTGATGCTTGGCACGTGTGAGCGATGATGTTGTTTTTTTGAATTGTAGGTCTTGTTTGGAAAGTTTGCTATTATAGTTAACTTTTTCTAATTAAAAAAATTGGGTGCTAGGAAGTTAGTTAGTTAGTTGTTGTTGTTTTTTTTTTTTAATTAAATTGATAGTTGTAGGAGAAAAAATAAAATGATTATGAATTAAATATAATATTTTATCTTATTTGCTATTTTAAATTATTTTATCTTTTAATAAATTATTTTAGCTCAACTCTCTTTTCAAACAAGACCTTAATCAACTTAATCATGTTTGAGAACAAAAAATAAGTTACAATTTTTTTAAAAAAAATTATCAAAATATTTTTTTTATTCCGTCAAATCTAAAAATTAAAATTTTTTGAAAAAATTTAAAAAGTCAAAATAAATAAAAAATAATTATTTTTAACTAATTTTTCAATTCGCCTTGTGGTCGAGTATAATCTAAAAATTTACAATTATTGAATTTATTTTTTAAAAAATACTAAAAACAAAAATAAATCAACAAAAAAGTGAAAAAAATAAAAATAAAAACAAACTACAAGTTTAAAATTAGACAAAAAATAATACATTGACAGTCATATAGCCTAAAAATATTTTATTATATATAACTAAATACAAATTTTAATATAATAATATATTTTTGGATAATTATTAAAAAAAACCTAGAGTTCAGTCTATATAACAAAATAAATCCTCAATTTTTATCAATTTAAATCGTAATTTTTTTTATTTATTTTCAATCTAAATCATTTATTTATTTTTGTTAAAACTGACTGGAAAAAATATACATTTTACATATTAAATTCAATGTAAAGGTGTATAAAATGTCTAAAATATCAATTTTTATTGAATTTAATGACTAAAATATTTTTTCTATTGTTTTTATTTAGCAAAAATAGGTAGACGGTTTAGATTAGAAAAAAAAAAAATCAAAACATTAAGATTTAAATTGATAAAATAAAAAATTCAAGAATTATTTTGTTTTTTGTTTTTTTTTTAAATCGATGGAATTATTTGTTATAAAGGTCAATTTTTTTTTATTTTTTTTTTGTAATACAAATTGTAGATATTTTTATATTATATGACAGTTAATATAATTTTTTTTTGTCTAATTTTAAACAAATGTTAATCTTAAAGTAAATTTTTTTAAAAAAAAAAACTTAAAATGTGAAAAAGTCAAAGTAAAAAAATAATCAAACACAAAAAAAGACAAAGTATAATTTACCCAGTTCAATTTATAAATGAGCAGTACTACATCAACATAATTTTTTCCTCCCACAATCCCTCTAATGAATTGACAAGATAGAATGTATATAATGAGAGTTTTGAGAAAATATTTGAATGTGGATCAACATTTCAAATTTTGTTTGTCAGGTCATTTAAAGAAATTTGGAGGTGAGAAATTGTATGGATGAATCATTTTTGGGCAAATTACACTAATAGTTTTTGTAGTTTGAGACTTACGTCACTTTAGTCTCTAACCTTTCAAGCATGATACATTTGATCATGAATTTTGAATGTCGTTTCAAATAAGAACAATTGAAAACACTGATCCTTCATTTCAAGGACAAAGTCATCAATTTGATAAAATATAAACTAGTTTGACAAAAATAACTCTCAAAAAATTATTTTTGAATTTTTAAAAAATATTTCTACTCACCAAAGATAAAATTATATAAAAATAATAATTTTTTTATATTTTATATTTTATATTTTTTATCAAATTAATTTTTAATATATGTTTAGATAATGATCATGTAATGAGTGGTTTTCTGTTAATATTTTTAGATGGTTATTATGTAATAGATAGTTCTATTGTTGTTAACATATATTTTTAAATGATTATCATGTAATGAATGATTATTAGGCGTTAAATGTATAATTGATATGTTTAATACTAATGGAAAACCCATGTTATGCATGGGATTTTATGTACTAAATTTAATAATTTAATAAAATAAAATAGATAATTTGTTACATATATAACGAATAAAAAAATTCATAAACAATAATTGTGACATGATTTGGGTACCATTTGTGACATGATTTGGGTACCATTTTTTCACATTGGCTATCGTGTTCTATTGTTGTTTAATGCCACCAACGTTGGGCCAAGTTTGTCAACTACCTAAAATAGTTTTAAAAAAATTAAAAAATCATCTATTCTTATTATTTTTTTATATATTTTTTCATAAAAAATTAAAAAATCACTCTCTTCATACCATTTGGTATTCATTTAGAATAATTCTATAAATACTAACACTTCTACTAAATTTTTTACTAATAGTGTTAAAGGCTAAATTTGATTGATTGTTAAAAAAAGTAATAATACTTTGACATCCAACAATATTTAAACACATGTTTTTATTAAAAAATTTAGTACATGTATTACGTATTTTGTTAATATATTAGCGTATATCCGTATCTGAAGACATAATATAAATAATGTTAGGATTATAATATAATTGTAATTCCAATACTATTTAAATTTATTTTTTAATTTGATAAATTTACAAATTTATTATAAAATTTTAGAATTCTCATAAAACTCCTCACGAAAACTTATTTTTGTTTATACAATATATAGCTAGATAGATAGATGTGCTTAGCATACATACAATTTCAACAGACATACATACAATAATGTTTTTGCTTATATAATTATATAGAAATTGTATGTATGCCCATAATGTTCTAGTGTATTACAGGCATACATATATTGTATAAAAATATGTGTGAAATATATTAAACAAAAAGGAGAAAATAAAAAAATAAACAAATAGAGAGAAAAATAAAAATGGGAGAAAATAAAAGAATAAAAAGAAAAGAAGGAGGAAGGTGGGATCATGGAAGGATGGGTGAGAAAAAAAAAATAAGAGAGAGAAGCGGGAAAGTAGAAAATGTACATGTAGGACATTTTTTTAAAAATATATCTCAGCCGTTGTTTTATAATTTTAATAGATCTAACCCGTCTAAATATCCTAATAAGATAAATGTGTGTAGAATAAATTCAAAAAACATCCTATTTTATTATATAAATTTCTCTTTTTCCAATGATCTATTATAATCTCCCCATATCTGCCTCCATATATATGGTAATTGTGTTTTTGTCCTGATCAATATACATGCATTATATTTCTATAGGTATATTTTCATATGGAGTTATAGGTTCTGAAAAAAAAAAAAAAAAAAAAAAAAAAAAAAAAAAAAAAAAAGTTTACATAATTAAGTAAACTTTAATTTGACATTTCAAAATGACTGCCATATAATATTCTCAATGCAATATGTAATGAATGTTAAAGATATTTCTAATTTACAATTAAAAAAAAAGTACACCAATAATCTATTATTATGATAATTTTTTTATTTAATTTTATCGTAAATTGTATCATTTAACCTAAATATTTCCCTTCATTTAATGCTGTAAAACCTCTGTCTTTGCAAATTTACTCCAAAACTCAATCATAACCCATACTCAATTTACTCTAAGATTTCATTCAACAATATGTAAAATTGTATTTATTGAATAAAAGAAAAACATATTTTCAAGAGATTTGATCCCTAATTTATGGTCATTTGTGAGCAATGGCGGAGCCAGAAATTTAATGTAGGAGGGGCACCTATTAATTATAATCTCAAAATTATTCTTCTCTAATCAATAACAATAATATAATAATAATTTTTCGAGCTAATATTAAACATTAAAAATTAATATTCATTACAAAAAGTTTTTAATTTTATGCAGGCAAGTCTTTAAAAATTAATATTCATTACAAAAAGTTTTTAATTTTACAAAAAGTTGATTTCTATGCGACTTTGTTTTGCGGAAGAATAATTATAATCTTTTTCTTGAGGAAGAGATGATTCCAACTTTGATCTTCTTTTGAAATATTTCTCCATGACTGTTTTAAAAAATAAAAATTCATAATCAAAATCACAAACCCCCACAAATCAAAATCTCCAATTTTAATACAAATCAAAAATTTTAAATTTAGCACAAATCACAACAAATAAAATTTCTAATATACCAATATTATAACAAATGAAAGTCCCTAATTTAAACAACAAATACTACAAATTAATATTTTTAATTGTAGCACAAATCAAATCCCTAATTTCAGCACAAACAACAATAAACCAAAATCCCAACTTTTAATATAAATCACCACCAATTAAGATTCATAATTTTAGTATATCAAAATCTCTTATTTTAACATAAATAATAACAAATAAAAAAATTTTACAAATCAAAACTTAACAAATTATAAATTGATACTCATAATTTTTATTTAAAAATAAAAAATCATAAATAAAGTTACCTATAAATAATGAAGAGAATATATTAAAGTTGTAGTGTGATCCCAAATCTGTCTTGTGTGATTCTAATCTGATGACTCATAAGTTGGTAAATTATAAAGTAATAAAGAGAGATAAAGAAAGACAAAAAACAAAAAAAAAGTAATTAGGTTGGATTTGTGTCAGTGTGTGTTGGGTGTGTGTATTAGTGTTAAAAGTGAGCTATTTTGGGTCAAAATGGACTGCGTGTATAGGCGAGAAAAAAAAAATCAAAAATCGGCCCCGGGGGGGGGGGGGGGGGGGATGTGAACCCCCTGGCCTCCACATCCCTCCGCCCTTGTTTGTGAGTTAAGAGATTTATTTATATTAAATTTTATTTTCTATTTGGCTGTTAATTATGAATCTGGAAGTTTATTTAAGAAAATATTTATATGGGATTTGACTCCCTAAATTACAATTGCCAAACATAAAAAATAGAATAATTTAAATTATTCAAAAAATCTAACATTTAAATATGAGATCGCTTGCATTTGCTTAAATTTTGAATTTGCATAAAAAGACATTTAAAAAAAGAAGAAAGTTGTGGTTTAAGTCTCAAAATAAATGAGTTTCTAAAAATTAATTTAATCATAAGTTATTTTAACATGACAATCAACAACAAAAAATAATTGATGATTAAATTTAAAACATAAACCCATATCTAAATAAATTTTGATGCTATCTTCGCTTCCAATATAACATCTGCACTTAAAAAAATTAAACACAAATAGTCAATAAGTGAAAAAATTACAAATTAATAATAGTAGCACTTCAAAAACAGAATGGAATCTCAATTAAATAACATATTACACTACAACAAAAACACATTTTAGTGACACTATACTAGTGGCATGTTCTTAAAAAATATCACAAAAAGAATATTTGGTGGCATTTTTTAAAAAAATGTCATAGAGCCACAAACATACAAGGCTCTAGTGGCATTTCAATTAAAAAAAGTGTCACTTCACTACAACAAAAATGTCACTACAACAAATTTACACTTTAGTGACACTACACTAGTGGCATGTTTTTAGAAAATGTCACAAAAATAAAAATTGGCATTAAATATTTTAGAAAAATGCCACAGAACCACAAACATATAAGGCTCTAGTGGCATTTCAATAAAGAAATGTCACATCAATTTTATGGCATTTTATAAAATAATGACACAAAAAATTATGTTTGTGACATTTACAAACAGGTGCCACTAAACTTTAGTCGCAATGGCATTTTTTAAAAAATGTCAGGACACTAGGTAGGTGCAAATTACTTTTTATGGCACTTAGGTGAAAAGTGTCATAAACAAATATTTTATAGCATTTTGAGAAATGCCACTAAGCTAAAAATTTTCCAAGCTTATAATGGCATTTTTGAAAAAACAAAAAATGCCAATATATTTTCTAAATTTTTAAAATGCAGTAAATGATTAAAAATAAATAAATTAAACTCAATATATACTATAGGAAAAAGCACATTCGGCGACTAAATTTCCTGACCAAAAAAAATTTGGTCACTGAAAGTATAGCTTTCAGCGACCAAAATAGCATTAGTTGCCAAAAGTTTACAATTGGCGACTAAAACTAAGTTTGGTCGCTGATTATATGGGTTTTAGTGACTAAAAAATTTTTAGTAGCCCAAAGTAAAACTTTTTGGCGACTAAAAAAATTTAGTAGCCAAAAGTCTACAATTGGCGACTAAAAATAAGTTTGGTCGCTGATTATATGGGTCTTACCAACTAAAAAAATTTTAGTAGCCAAAAGTAAAGTTTTTTGGTGCCAAAAAAAATTTTAGTAGACAAAAGTCTACAATTGGCGACTAAAAAATAAGTTTAGTCGCAAAAAGTGGTCATTTTTAGCGTGGGAGAACTAAAATCCTAAGGCGGGAATTAAATTTTTTGGCGACTAAAATTTTTGTAGCTGAAAGTGCATCTTCGGCGACCAAATCTGATTTTGATCGGCAAAAGTTAAGTTTTTTAGCAATTAAAAAACAATTAGTAGCCAAAAGTATAGAATTGGCGACTAAAAATAGTGGTCTCTTTTTTTTTTGCTAGTAAATAGTTTATTTTACATAAATTATGTTCAATAAAATAATTATGTTTATACATATACTTTTATATTAATATAGATGTATGAACTATATAAATAATATATGTTGCATATATAATTATGTGGTGCTATAGAGATGTAGTGGGAAGAGTGTGGTGTATAAGGTTTATGGTGCGGGAGGTTGGCGGTTCGAGTCTCCGCGAGAGCGGATCAAATTGTTTTACAACGAATTATTGTCACGAATGGCACTTGATAGCGTCACGAATAATGCCTACCATGACATTAAAGTGTCACTGAAAGGTTTTAGTCTTGATGGTGTAATGACACTTATAAGTGTCACTAACTCTTTTTTTAATGGCGCTTGATAGTGCCACAAATAATATCTACCATGACATCAAAATGTCATTAAAAGTTTTTAGCTATGATGGTGTAGTGACACTTGCAAGTATCTATCGTGGCACAGATACAAATGGCACTTGTTCAAAATGTCACAAGACTAAAAAATGTCATTAAACTAATAGTTTTGTGGCACTTTCAAATGTCACTAAACTAAGAAAATGTTGTAGTGTTATTAGCGAAAAAAGAAAGAAATAAAAAAATACAAATTGTAGGAAAAAAGAAAAAAAACAAAAACATAAATAAAATTTAAAGAAAAATAAAATAATAATATCCGTTTGCATAAACTCCTTTTTCCACAAATGCAAAGATTCATATAAGTACACATTTCAAATGTAAAGTAGATATAATTGGGAATTGTGACTTGAAATTTAATGCAAGATTTTTTAGGCATTATGAAGGGGAGTTGAAAGGGGGTTAATGTTGATTGTAATTTTTTTTCTCCTTTTAATCTCATATTTGTGGTTCCTTTTTTAGACACTTATTATGATATTGAAAAAATGAAGTTTAGACAAAGATATACTTGGAATTCTATCATATTTAAATTTTTTTTATGGATAATTAATTGATGATTTTTAAAGATAAAATAAAGTTCAACTTGAAGATAAATTTTGAAAAGATTAAGCTGAAATATATGAGAATTTACAACAATCGAGTTTAAATAGAAGATAAACTCCAAGAGATAAAGAGTTCTGAAGAAAATAAAAATTTTAATTCAAATTTAATGATAAACATGAGAAAATAGAATAAATTAAATAAAATTTCAACTTTGAAATTTAGATCTTATCTATAGGTTATGAAATTAATTTCCATTGAAAAATTAATTTAACAATTAAAAAATGAAGCAAAAAATAAAACATGAAAGACAATCAAGGAGAATTGTTAAGTAGAAGAGAGAAATATTAAAATTATAAAAATTTAAGAATAATCATTTTTAAGTTTTTTTAGAACACACTACATTCGCATATATGTATACTAGTGGTAAACCCGTGTTATGCACGGGGTTGGTTTAATAATGTGTAAATTTTTTAATAACGCATTAATTTCTAAGTTTACTCATAAAATTATAATCATAATGCATAGAAATCATCTTTTCAAATTTCATAAGTGAAGACAATATTTCAAAACAAATATTCATAAAATATTATAATCATCCAATTGAGTTATTTTTCTTAAAACAATAAACTTAATTTCTAACTAATGAAATAATCTATATTAACAATAAATAAGATGTTTCTCAATGAACCTACTGTCTAAAACATATATATGCTAAAAAAACTAATAATAAACTAAATTTCATAAATCAAATTTATCTATATTTGATAAATTAAAACTCAATAGATGTCCCCCATCATGTCCAAATGTCTCAAAAAGTACCTGTAAAATAAAAAGTGTTGACATTTTTTTGTTATAATTTCTTACATACTAACAAACTTAAAAAAAAAATAAAAAAAAAATAGATACATTACCGTATGAGGAGTGTTGATTTAATTGTCCTCATTTTTGGGTTGTTGCTTCACTTCATTCTCTTCACAACCATTATTTTGTTGTTGTTGCTGCTGTTGTTCCACTTAAATATTTTCATTACCAATGCGTTGCTCTACTTCATCCAATGCTTGTAAACAAATTACATCATTTTCAATTTCCTCCAACATAACTATCAATGCTCTCATGTCTAGAAAGTCTTTTTTAATTTTTTTATGAATTTCTTGAATAGGCCATGAGGTTGGAAGTGTGTTAACTATAGCATGAACTAATATTGCAATGTGGGGCTAGAAACCTTTTTTCCTAAGCATATAAAACACTTGCTCTTTATGTAACATATGCTCTCGTACCGTTGAATTTGGAGTCATCCGCTCTTGCTCAAGTTCAATCCATAGAGGATGAACTTTATGCTCCTCCTCCATTAAAGCATCCATTAAGTCTAAGGCATCTTTGATTTCATGCTTTTGAAAATTTGTTTCCTTTACTTCATTCCAGCTCGATGGTAAAAGGTCTAATATTGTTTCCATCAATTTTTTTTTCACTTATTTTTTTCCCTAATTTTTTCATTGCTCGACATATTTTGATTTTCCAATCAACAAAATTTTCTACTGGTAAACCCTCCTTATGCGGTACAATTTCAAATTCATTTATGGCATTTTGCATGGCCAAACGATCACTATAGCGCAAATTTAGAGGAGGCCGCAAATTTATCTGCATAATAAATTTAACACATTTAACATACACTTACATAATGTTAGTAGGGGTGGGCAACGGTTTATCCGACCCGCATATAAATGGGCGGTTTCGCAAATATAATGCGGGCGGATGCGGTTTGAAATATGACAAATTTGCGAGTTGCGGGCGGGTCGCGGTTTAAACCCGCAACCCGCAAAAATCGCCCGCACTTTAATTATTATTATTATTTTTTTTTTATATACCAACTTTGTAACTTTTACAAGAGCACCATTATATTCTCTATGACACTAGGATCTTTATTTTTAAGTATTTCTCAACTTTCTTAATGCCGTAGAATTATCAAGTCCTAAACTTGGTTTCTTATATGATTTTCATTGGTGATTCATCTACTTTTTCCTAATAAAATTTTCCTTCTGGTGATCGATGGAACTTCTAGTTTGATTGTTGATTACTGAACTAGCAATTCTAATTTAGTACAACCTTTAATGCATTGATATACATTTTTTTCATGGCAAAAATGCTAGTGTAGGGTCTCTTTGTTTTGGGTATTTTCATTTAATGCATTGATATTCAATTTTTATTTGTAAACTCATCAGAAAATTGTTATCACAAATATATAAAATGAATCTAATGCCTAAATTCGATGGAAAAAAAAAACTCAAAAATTAATTTTTTTTTAAAAAAGTATAAACCGCAAACCGCCTGTAACCGTCCGCACATTTGCAAACCCTATCCGCACAAACCACAAACTGCACTGCGGGCGGTTGCGGGTTGACTTTTTTCCCAAACCGCATAGATGCCGGCGGATCAAAACCGAACCGCAAACCGCACAAAACCGATCTGCGAACACCCCTAAATGTTAGTCAAGTTTTTTTTAATAATAAACCACATTTATTATTATTTGAGTAAAATTTATAATGATAATTGTTAACATAAAAATTGTTTCTTCAAAAAAAAAAAAGAAAAAAAAAAAAGAAGGGTACATAATTATAAAATAAAATAATTGTATGAATTAAACATAGAATATGTACAGACAATTAAATTAAATATAAACGTGTAGATTTCAAATGCAACATATGTTTTCATGTATGACATTACTTATTTTAAACAATCAATATATGAAGAGAAATAATAAAATAATTGTTTCTTGGAAAATAAAACACATTTGAAACTCTTGAACAAAATTATTGATCAATGCCACTAAAAACTTCTATGTAAACTACATTTTTGGTGACATCACCCGGTATGTCTTGTTTATTAATAAACAACACCTTTAAGCCTGATGGAGAGGTGACACGTGATAGAGCTACATACAGCTGGCATGAGAGAAGACTGGATTCTAAAGATAAAGGCCTACATTTTTCAAAGTTTGCCCTTGACTCTTATTTATTGTCATAGCGAATGCCAACTTTATTGGAAATTGCTTTCTTTTCATTGAAAGTAGTACTTTCTCACCAACTCTAGACCTTATAATAACTCTAGCTTCAATTACTCGATTTCCCATCTTATCAACAATTAATCGAGTGCCATTGCATAATCCCAAAGATTGGTTGACATTTCTTAGAAGCATTATTAGTGTTCCAACTTTCAACTGCAAACAATGATTTGGGAGTCCTAGTAAATTCAAAGAATGCAAAAGTTCAGGAGGGTTCATGTCTTGAACGTTGCTCTCACTTTCTGTTGGACACAATTTATCAGCACTGTTAAAAGTTTTCATCTCTCCAGGAAGCATCGAAAGCATAATAGAATTGATTTCATCAACATCACTATTCTTAGGAGCTAAAATGCCTCGTTCTTTTAAGTACGACATATCCTGATATTTATTTATAAAATCAAGATAGGTGGCATCGATTAACTGGTGCAAATCTCTTTCTCCTTTTTTTATAACAATTTTTTTGGGTATCTGTATCCAATTAGGTTCATAGCCTTCACTAAATGAGCTTTCCATTATTTTCCCTTCACTAACCAATTTAATCCACTCAGCAAAGTCACATAATTCATGACGCGTATGATTAGAAATATCTTGTGCTAAACACGCATATTTTTGGTAAGATGCAAAACTTGACAATGCTCCCAAATTGTTGACTTAGGTAATGAAGCTTCCACTATTTGTTCACGCCCACCTCTAGGTACGACAGGCAATATTTGTCTAAAGTCACCACCAAGCACAAAATAGTTTTCCACCAAAACCCTATCCTCTAAACAATGTTCTGTATTTTTCAATATGTCTCTAAATATACGATCAACAGCTTCAAAAGCATGACGACTAACCATTGGTGCTTCATCCCATATAATTAACGACGCCTCTTGAATTAACCTTGCCATATCTGTCCCTTGATTTATTGAACAACATGATGAGTTATCAAGGTCAAGTGGAATCTTGAAACGGGAATGGGCAATTCGTCCCCCAAATAAGAACAAAGCTGCAATACCTGATGATGCAACAAAAAGAATGATCTTCTTATCGGATCAAAATTTTGCAATTAAAGTGTTCCATAAATATGTCTTTCCAGTTCCTCCATTACCATACACAAAAAATAAGCCCCCATGATGAGTGGAATAAGCTTCCATTATGGCGTTAAACACTTTCAATTGGTCATCATTCAATCCCATATATAAAGGTTCAAAAGATTGCATTTATGAAATGCTATCGTAGTTCAGTTCCTCCCTTATGAGCCTACTAATAACCATTTGACCTGATCGATATGAGGATAGTGGCATCGAAGGAAATTATTTAAAAGACCTTCCATTCTGATTTAATATGTGCTCAATTTCAAGAAATCCTAAATTTTTCAATTCACATTTTTCGAGACGTATATTGCCATTCCCAATTTGCCTTTGTACTCTATTTTGTAAATCATCAGTAAGGTCAAGCCAATGATTCTCCCACAATTCATATGCATTTGTAACCTCAGAAAACATTAGCATTAGGCAAAACATATTTCGCAGTTGAGCACCAGATGCCCATGTTGAGGCTTCTGTTAAAGCTGTGTCCCACTTATTATCATCGTCAAGTAAGCCAAGTGCAAGGCATGCAGATTTAAATGTTGGGTGCACACTGCCATTAACGATTCTAATATCTTCATAACATTTTGCACCTCGAACCTTGGTAAGCAATATACCTAAATAATATCATTCTCCAGAATGATGTTTACTTGAATTTTTGAATGGCCAAACCAAGCATATAACTAATCTAAGCAACAAAGTGCTTTGAATAATATTAACAAAGTGCTTCAAATGATATAATAGCACTAATAAAGTGCTTCAAATGAGTATGAAATTATTACTAGATGTCTCAAATTATATATATGCCTTGAATAGATATTATATATGTACTTCGAATCGGCATCAATCGGTTGAAGGAAATTAAACAATTTTATTTTACTCGTACTTCAAGCACGTAGAAAACTTGGAACCTTTTGAAGTAGGTTGATGTTGCTTGCTCTTTGAATCATTCAGAACCTCATATTTTCAAGGCAAGGCCAATATCGAAACATGATTCACCTTAACAAGCTGTTACACATGCTAGCTATTATGGACTAGTAACAAGTTTCAAAGGTGGTATAGAGGACCAAAATCATCTTTCGAAGGTCGAAAGGTGCTGACAAATGACGAATTACATCATTGGAAATACTCGGCAAAGCTTCGAAGGTTCACAACCACCATTATTGTTTCTTCGAAGCTATTGTTGATGCAAGATGGAGTGCTTTGAAACTTACAAAATTATGGCAAAAGGGCTTTCAAAGTAACTTTTGGCCAACAATGTGGTTATTCAAATTTTGTATGTTCTTGTTCACACATAACTAATGAAAATATTAATTTTGTGCTTTGAACCAATTATTAATTCTCCAAAGACACTAAAATCGTTGTTCTTCGAACCAACTTTTGTAGAATACTAGTTACATTTTCATGTAGCAAATGGCTATAAAAATGTTTATCAATAAAGCCACTAACTATCATGCCAAAAATAGGCATTATTAGACAATTAATTAATTGTCATTTTACATATATTTGAAAGGGGGCACACATTTCAAAAGCTTTCTCGTCCCATGTTATATTTCGAAGGTGTTTATTGATGAAAAAATCACCATTCGAAAGTTACATATGTTATTAAACGATCAAAGTCGTCCTTCGAAAGTGCTCACGACATCTCTTCGAACTAAATCCAAAGAGTTGGATTACTATGAAATTACTTTGGCATTTTAACTAGCCATTAGTGGCTATAAAATGATATTCCAATGAATACATATAACAGCGCAACCATTTATCCTTTGAAAAGTGGTTTAATAACCCTCACATGTTCTTAATAGCATGCTTTGAAGTGTCTTGGGACATGCTTCAAAGGTAACCACAAAACCAAATGGTGATGGTTTTATGGATCAACTAATAACCATATTTTTGCTCCAATATATTGCAATAACAAAATATTATTTGTTATCCATTCCATTAAAGTCAACGTTTGATGTGATCCACAAATCCAAAATTAATTTTGAACAACAAAAGTCATGGTATAGTGTGACTATGAAAATTCATACTTTTTGACACTTTGAAAAATGTCAAAAATTTTGAATTCATGAACAGTGGCTTGTTCATTATTCTTGACCATGTTTGGTTTAAAAACATGACTTTTGTTGAATTGATTTTCATAATTATTTGGCAAAGTGAGTTGTTTTTCCATGTTAGCCAATGGCTTATGAAAATCCCCGATAGGTATGTTATTTTCATGACTTGACTCTCTAAAAATTAGTTTTTGGACCCCCCGAGCCATGCATGGAACATCATTCTTAGCCAAATTTGGCTCAAGAACATGCTCTTTCGTTATGTTAATTTCATAATTTGAGTATTTAAAAACGGGCTCTTGAACCCCCCAAGTCATTGATGAAATTATATTTTCACTAATTTCAGTCACAAATGACTTAAAAATATTTTGTAAAACCCCACAAAATTTAGTCATTGAAGACTTGACAAGTAGGATTGATAACTCATGTCTCTATTGGCAAATTTCCATATTAAGTTGATGAATAACTCAAATTAAATGGTGTATTTTTTCTTTTACCAAACAATATTGTAATGGATGGAAGTTTGTTTCATCAAGAAATTGGATCTCTTCTTGAAGATCTAAAATTTTTTGTTTACGCCAAAAGATTTCATCTAGGCTATTTAGAATGGATGAATCCAATTTATTTTTCATTTTTTACACTTGACGTCCCACTAGGCGTGCCAAAAATTGTTGGCTTATTTTTCCTATGAATGAAAATATCATGCGAGCGTGTCAGCAAGAATTGAAAAATCCTGACAGATTAAATTCAAGCCAATTATCAAGCGATTGTATTGATGGTTCTTTTGCCTTAATGAAGAGGACTTCAAAATTGCCAAGTGTAGAGAAAAAAAATTAATAAAAGAATGAGGGAGACAGAGAAAGATGATTGAGTGAACAATCGGGGTAATTGAGTGAACAATCAAAGCAACAATTACTTACCTCTACTCCTATGCTTTGAAAAGAAAGTGCATAAAATGCTTTGAAAAGAAAGTGCTGAAAATAAATGCTTCAAAAAGGAAGTGCGTAAAATAAAATACAAGAAATATAAATGACAAAAAAATAGAAATTAATTATCTTTGATTTGAGTTCTCCATCTTTCACAATGTAGCCATGAATTAGGGGTGGGTGCAGATTAGTTGCGGCCACGAAACCTCTAATCTGCCATCCGTCCGCCAAATTGGCGGATTGGAGAAATTCAATCTGCATCTGTCCGCCAATCCGGCAGATATGGATTGAGCGAATTGGTGAATTGGCAGATGGATGCAAATCGGTTTGATGGTTTAAAATTTTATATATTTTCAATATAATTCAATTTGTGCACTTCCTCAAAAATAATTCAAACCACCAAAACCATGAACAGAGCAGTAGTAAAGATTGTATGCCTCTGTATTGTTACATCTATATCTGTTTTTGAAAACAAAAATCAATCAGCATATATCATCTTTTTATTTATTATTTTTAGAGTTAGATTTAAAAATAAAAAATATAGATAAATAACATATTTCTTTTTTTCAATTCAAAAAATATATTCAAGTTAAAAACTCTTTTTCAACAAAATGTATTCAACAGAATATTTAAACTCTTTTTCAATTGAAAACACAAATAGAATATCTAAACAAATTGAAAACACAAATTCTTTCAAATTACTAGGGGTGCTCACTGTTTGGCGGTTCGGTTGCGGCCAAAGGAACCTCAAATCCGCCATCCGTCCAAAATTAGGCGGATTGGAAAAAATCAATCCGCAACCGTCCGCTCGTCATCACGTATCCGTTCAAAATATGGTGGTTCGGTTCGGTTCGGTCGATTTAGGCAGATCGGTATATCCGCTGCTTACCCCCACCATGAATGGCTATTTATAGGCAAACATTTGTAGGAAAAAAACTACCTAAAACTATCCACTCTTCCACGTCCTCCATTTTATACTCCATGATCTTCCATAACTTTCTTCAACCTCCATTTCATGCTCCATGTTCTCCACTTTGTTCTCTATCATCTTTCCACATTTCATAACTTCTCATAACCTCCAAATGAAGAGGAGGGTGTCACATGTTCTGCAATTATATAAATAATAAAATTGCAGATTTATGGTGCCAACAGTATGTAAATTATGAAAATAAAAAATATTGAAACTTGCAATTTAAGTTTCATAATTTTATCACAATTTATGTATTAATTTTTAATTTGCGACAATTTTAATCATGTAACTTTCAACTCTCTTACTAGTGTTGTAAATTTGGACAAGTTAAACCTAAACAACTCGAGTTAAGCCTGTAAATTTTTAAAGATTGGACAACATAATTTTTAATTCGGTGAGAACCTATGTAAAATTTAAAATTTTGAATGGACTTGGATAGAAACACTAAAAAACCTGAGCAATTAAAACAAAATTGTATATATAAATATACAAAATTATTTGCTAATAATAAATAAGATTAATTAAAAATTTAATATTAATGAACAAAAGTAAATACACCTTTTAGAAATGGATCATCGAATAAGTTGATATTAAAAAAAATAAAATTTTATAATTGCATAAAATAATTTAAATATGATTTTTCAAATTTTATTTTTAATTTAAAAATTACAATAAAATATTTAAATATAATAATATTAAATTTCTTACAAAATAGAAGTATCTGGATAAAAAAAAAAAGTATGAAAAAAATTTAGAATGATATTCTCATAGATGATCAATAAATTATCACCTATAACCCTCATTTTTTTTTAAATAAAAAAAGATATTTCATGAACCATCACTTTTCTTAGAAAAATAACATTTATTTATATTTGTTTTAGCAAAAGTCACTTTTTAGGAATTTCAGCCAAAAAAATTTCATTTTTTATTTTAGTTTGTTTAATTGACAAATGAGTTTGAAAAAAAAAAAAACATAATCCACCATGTTTCGTAAATGCTAAAAAAGTTTAAATGAATAATAAGAAAAATGTTTGATAAATAAAAAATAAAAAAAATAAAAAAAACCTACAATTGTACCCAAAATGATATGGTATCATATGTGTCAATTCTTGATTTGTTATATACTCAATGACATAGAACCCAACTCTCTTGCCACATCATTGTGGGTGAAAGTGTGGGTCTATAGCATTATTGAAACAATAAATTATCACGTGTAACTCCTATTTTCTTTTTTTTATTATATATATAAAAAATAAATTTCACTAACTATTACTTCCAATAGAAAAAAAAGTTTTATTTCTATTTGATTTTAACAAAAGTCACTTCTTAACTAAGAGGGAGATTTCATAATATGGCTTTGAGCCGTGGTAGTGGCCGGGCAAAGATTGGACCAAGCGTGTTTGGGCCGAGCTGGGCTGGGCCGTTCCAGGGAAAGTTTGCTTGGTTGAAGTCCAGACCCGATTTGGCCGGGATGATTCTCTGTTAGCCCGGTTTCTATTGGTCACTCGTTTAGCTCGGCGAGTAAGGTCCTCCGCAGACCGGCCAACTGAGCAGGAGCTCGGTCATAACGGAGGGCTACTGAGCTCGGTCGTAATGGAGCTCGGTGAGAAGCACTTTTGTCTGATAAAGTAACACAGTCGTAGGAGGCTGGGTTAGTGCCGCCGGGCTGCCCGTTCGCGCCAACGCCGTTTGGCGATTTGATTAGGTGGTGTTTAGCTGAATTTGCGCTGATACGTGGGAGAGCGTGATAGGAGAACAGGCCCATGCGTCAATGGGCGAATGGATGCAAAGGTGAGCTCAGAAAGTATATAAACGTGACTGCGCCCCCCATGCTGAGCATGAAACATCTTCTGGTGAGAGAAACACTAACACATTGTCTTCTCTCTCTTCTCTCTCTCTTTGAGTGTGTGCTGACTTGACCGTCGAAGGGGTTTTCCGACGACGCACCGCCGGGTAGCTCACCTTCGTTGTGTTCTCAGGTCGATCGGAGGAAGGCGCGGCTTGGACGCAAGGAGTACGAGTGGTATCGGATATTTGCCCCTCGTACAATTAGCGCCATCTGTAGGGAAGATTTAAGCAGACATAACCTTGCCCTCTAAGCTCATCGGATCGCCTTCCATAGCAAACAACGATGAAAAACTATTGTCTGCCATCGACGATATTACCCCAGAGTCAGTTCGACGGAGAGACGAACTTCCCGCCATTCCGAACATGACGCGCCTGGAGACTTCCCCAGGAGGACTTCCTAGAGATGCACGAGATAAGCGCGCTAGGAGATTTGATCACTCGCGGAGTCCAGATGGACACCGGTGGCGAAGAGAGTCGCACGCTCAATGTCTGGAGCACAAGTTGAGGGACCAAGACGCCGTCATCTAGAGAATGGCGACAGAGATGGAAACTCTCAAACGGCAAGTAAAAGGGAAGGGTGTTGCTGGAGTGGGTGACCACAGTGAGCGCACCCAACCCTGCCACTCAGGCAGCCAGAACCAGTGGCACATGCCCTCCCTCTCCATCACCAGAAGCTATGGAGTTGGGGACTCAGACCCGCCTACAGAGAAGTCTAGCGCACAAGATAGTAGCTACCATCCCTCACATCCGCCGACGACGTCGAGATATTCCTACTCCGCTAGTTCGGAGAACTTGAGGGACGTCCTGAAGGAACGAGCTCGCCGACGGGAGGTTGAAAGGGTGTTGGCGCTCCAGCAATTATCCTACGGAGGTCACGCC
Organism: Camellia granthamiana; assembly: GCA_036172215.1. Taxonomy (NCBI): domain Eukaryota; kingdom Viridiplantae; phylum Streptophyta; class Magnoliopsida; order Ericales; family Theaceae; genus Camellia; species Camellia granthamiana. Next base: position 27,849,432 of record CM069907.1, read on the forward strand.
AGTGAGAAAGTCATAATGTCGCCACCCCGTTCAGCCGTGCCTGTCCCGTTGGACAAAGATTTGGTAAGGCTGAACGCCACCCCCTTCTCCCCTGAGATAAAGACCACATGTCACGACCCAAACCCGGCCCTATGGGTTTAGCACCGTAACTGGCCAGTAATCCGTGATTACCAAAGGCCTGCTTAACAATCAATCAATATAAACAGAGTCCAGGGCCTGGCGGAAGCCAAAACAATAAATGAATAGTGTCCAATGAGCTGTGACAATCTGTATGCCAAAAACATTTTTCATTCATACATGCATAAGACAGTACAGTACAATATGACATACACAATATACATATCCATAACAGTCGGTGAATCAGGGACTTAATCCCTTATACAGTACGGTAACCAATAAACAGTCTATACGATAATCCCACAACGGTACAAAACAGTGAGACAGACAGGGGAAATCCAAAGACCCCAAGGCCATAGCATGGCGACTAGGAACCTCGCTGTGAGGCACACAGGCTGGCTGGACAAAACTGGGGACCAATCCCACGCTCCTAGCTCCGGTCTGGCTGCTGAGAACCTACATATATATATAAACAGTGAGCTAAAGCCCAATGAATAACATAATGTGTAAAGGGGTTATGAATGAATGTCCTTACAATAATGAAATCAATTCATTTAACAGTATTTCGATCTTTCAGTCAATCAATAGTTCAATCAATCAGTCTTTCAATCAATCAGTCATATGTGGTACATCCATTAGCCTATAAACAATAGGTCCAAAAGGACCGGGCCTTGACAGACCCAACAATAGTGATGGCCATCAATCAATAACAATATGGTTCCACGAGGAAACCGACAGAGCTCTGTATCAGTCAATAACAATGGGTGCTAAGGATGCCACAATACAATTCGAAATACAGGACATACATTCATTCAATAAACAATATCAATTCAATAAACATTTCAGTTCAGTATTCAAAAGATAATCATTTTGAACATATCTTTACACAATCTGTTACTCACAGAGATTGGGCTATTAGCAGCTAGAGCGTGTCCCCGAGAGCCAACCCTAAACAATTAAACAATTGAACACACACTAAGTTTAACAGTTGGGGAAGTACAATGATTAACTTCCTAATATGCCTCGGTGTGTTCTATGTCTAAATCCTCATTAAGATGTCTTAAACTAGGCCTAAGAATGCCTAGGATGAGATGAGGATGCAAAATTACACTTGGAAGGCATTTTTCAAAAGTTGCTGGAAATAGGCCCCTCGCTCGAGCGAGCCTACCTTCGCTCGAGCGAGATCCAAAAATCAAAGGCTTCGCTCGAGCGAGCCTCCCTTCGCTCGAGCGATCTGTGCTCAAAAAAAGTACTGGATGCTCACTTTTTTCGTGCGATGCCACGCTCGATGCTCGCTCGAGCGAGCTTACAAAATCACAGGGCTCGCTCGAGCGAGGAATCCTTCGCTCGAGCGAGGAAGCCAAATCTGGAATTTCCAGATTTGTCTCCCAAGTTCGAACCAAGCATCCAATCATCCAAAACTCAACCTCTTGGCCCCAAATTCTGGAAAAACACTTTAAACTCAATGTATTACAAGTTTCAAAAGCTAATTTGCACATGCAAGGGCCAAGAGTTGGTCAATCAAAGCCATTTTCAAACCCATTTTCAAGAACACTTTCAAACATGCAATGCATGAGTTTTAAACCAAAATCAATCTTCAAATCTTGCTCCAACGAGCTCAATACTTTGAAAACAAACTGAAAACATGAACTATAATATAAATATGAGCATGCATGTACAATCAATCATGGATTCAACTCTTAAATCAACAATATAAACATGCATGTAACATTTGAGCTTCAATTCAACATTATTAGCCATATCTTGGCTCTAATCTTTAATAACCTTCTAAATCATGCAAGAGTCAACAAATATGCACAATCAAGGGGATGGATTCCTACCTTAAGTCTTGAATTAGAGATGTAGAAGCTCAATATACAATTATTCTTCCAAATCTTCAATTCTCCAAGCAAAACAAGAGGAAAATACAATTCCCTCACTTTCTCTCTCTCTAATTTCGGTGGAGAGCTCAAAATGAGCTGATGAAATAATTCCCTAAGTGTGAACAAGGCTCAACATATGAATAAACAAGGGCCCACTCACAATGGCAATGTGGTAAATAAGTCAATCTTGGTAATTAACTCGTTTTAATCTAGTTTAACCATTCCTAATCAATTTTCAAATAAATATACCATTAAATCACAATTATTCTACTGATTATAAAATACTAAACGGTTTCTAATTCGGCCGCTGATAAGGCCTTCAATTAGCAATTTAAACATATAAAATCAAACAGTTAATCAGTCAATCAAACAATGTAATATGCAATTCAATAGGCAAACTTATTCAATTTCAATTTCGATTTCAATCGGTCTATTCAATACTTCAATTAACTCGATGATCAATCGTTATCAATTCAATTTAGCAATAATCAGTATATAATTCGGTAATCGGTAACGAGGGTCGTTACAGTCTCCCCTCCTTATAAGGAGTTTAGTCCTCTAAACTCGAGTTACCTTCATTCTGAAAGAAAGCAGGATTCAATGGGAACAAATCAGGATATCTTCTTAACATATCATCTTCCCTTTCCCAAGTGGCATACACACCACCATGATTCTGCCAATCAACTTTCACTAACGGAATTTCTTTGTTCCTCAATTTCTTGATCCGTCGGTTTACAATCTGTATAGGCCGTTCCTCATAAGTGTAGTCATCACTCAACACTATCCGAGTAGGCTCAATCACATGGAACGGATCTCGAAGATAGTCTCTCAACATCGAAATGTGGAAGACATTGTGCATATGCTCCATTTCAGGAGGAAGTGCAACTTGATACGCCACCGGATTGATTTTCTCAATAATCTCATACGGTCCGACATATCTCGGCGCTAACTTGCCTTTGACTCCAAAACGAGTCTGGCCTTTCATTGGTGTCACTTTCACAAACACGTGATCACCCACTTCATACTCTCTATCCCGTCTTCTGACATCTGCATAACTTTTCTGTCTACTCTGTGCAGTTTTCAGTCTCTGCTGTATCAGTTTCACTTTCTCAGTCGTTTCATATACAATCTCGGGCCCAATCAAAGGCCCATCTCCAACTTCTGCCCAGCAGATTGGAGATCTACACTTTCTGCCATACAATGCCTCGAAAGGCGCCATACCAATACTCGAATGGTAGCTGTTGTTGTAGGCGAATTCAGCCAATGGCAAATGACTTTCCCAGTTTCCCTGAAAATCAAGGACACACATTCTCAATAGATCCTCCAAAGTCTGAATGGTCCTTTCTGACTGTCCATCCGTCTGAGGATGATAGGCACTACTCAGCCTCAATTCAGTACCCAATGCAGTTTGTAGGCTTTGCCAGAACCTCGATGTAAATTTGGAATCCCTGTCAGAAACAATAGATACAGGCACTCCATGCAATCTCACAATTTCATCAATATAGATAACAGCTAATTTGTCTGCATTATAAACTGTCTTGACAGGTAGGAAGTGTGCAGATTTAGTCAGTCTATCAACAATAACCCAAATTGAATCCATACCTTTCCTGGAGCGAGGTAATCCAACAATGAAATCCATCGTGATATGCTCCCATTTCCACTCTGGTATGGATAAGGGTTGCAGTAATCCAGCAGGTCGTTGATGTTCAACTTTGACTTGTTGGCAATGAAGACATTTGGACACAAAATCAGCGATCTCTTTCTTCATTCCTGGCCACCAGAAATTCTGTTTCAAATCTTGATACATTTTCGTATTCCCCGGGTGAATAGACAATTTCGAATTGTGGCCTTCTTGCAGAATTCTTCTTTTCAATTCACTGTCATTCGGTACACACAGTCTATCTTGAAATTTCAATACATTGTTCTCGAATTTGTAACCCGGTCTCGGCTTAGACTCTCTTCCTTCGATGATCTTTTTCAAAAAGTCATCCAGTTGCTGTTTCTCTTTAACTTCCTCAATCAAGGCTGGTTGAGCAGTAATGGCAGCTATTGTTCCACTTTGTTCCCTCAGAACAACTTCAATTTCAGATTTTTCAAGATCATGAAGTAACTCTTTCTACCCGGTGAGCAAACAAGCTAAGTTGGCAATTGACTTTCGGCTCAATGCATCGGCAACCGTATTGGCTTTTCCCGGATGATACAAAATCTGTAAGTCATAATCTTTAATCAATTCCAGCCATCTCCGCTGTCTCATATTCAGTTCTTTCTGAGTGAAGAAATATTTCAAACTCTTGTGGTCGGTATATACTTCACATGTTGCTCCATACAAATAGTGACGCCAGATTTTTAAGGCAAATACCACTGCAGCAAGTTCTAAATCATGTGTTGGGTAGTTCCTTTCATGTGGTCTCAACTGTCGGGAAGCATAAGCAATAACTCTCCCATTCTGCATTAAAACACATCCCAAACCTTTATGAGAAGCATCACTAAATACGGTATATCCATCCGTACCTGAAGGTAAGGTCAGAATCGGTGCAGTCACAAGTCGGGTTTTCAATTCTTGAAATGCCGATTCTCTCTGGTCAGTCCAGTCAAATGATGTCCCCTTCTGAGTCAATTGAGTCAATGGTAAGGCAATTTTGGAGAAGTCTTTAACAAATCTTCTGTAATATCCAGCCAATCCCAAAAAGCTTCGGACTTCAGTCACATTTGTTGGTCTAGGCCAGCTCACAACAGCTTCAATTTTCTGCGGATCAACAGAAATTCCATCTTTGCTAACAACATGCCCCAAAAACATAACATGATCAAGCCAAAACTCACATTTAGACAGTTTAGCATACAGTTTCTGTTCTCTTAAGGTTTGCAAAGCAAGTCTCAGATGGTGTTCATGTTCTTCTCTACTTTTTGAATAAATCAGTATGTCATCTATAAACACCACAATAAAATCATCAAGGTATGGTTTGAAAATTCTGTTCATAAGGTCCATAAATGCAGCTGGGGCATTCGTGACTCCAAATGGCATAACTAAAAATTCATAATGTCCATACCTCGTTCTAAAAGCAGTTTTAGCAATATCTTCCGGTTTTACCTTCAGTTGATGATACCCCGATCTGAGATCAATTTTGGAAAACACTTGTGCACCCTGTAACTGATCAAATAAGTCATCAATACGCGGTAAGGGATACTTATTCTTTACAGTTACCTTGTTCAATTCACGGTAATCAATGCACAGTCTCAGTGAGCCATCTTTCTTCTTCACAAACAAAACAGGTGCACCCCACGGTGAAGTACTGGGCCTGATAAACTTCTTGTCTAGCAGTTCCTGCAATTGTACTTTCAATTCCTTCAGTTCAGTTGGAGCCATTCTATAGGGAGCTTTGGACACTGGCTGTGTTCCCGGAATCACATCAACTGTAAATTCAATCTCCCTGTCAATCAAATCCCCTGGCAGATCATCTGGAAACACATCTGGGAATTCTCTGACTATAGGAATGCAATTCACATCAGTGTTAACACTGTCAGTAGACATAGTCAATATAGAACAGAAATACCCTTTACACCCCTTTCTAATCAGTTTCATGGCTTTCACAGATGAAATCAAGTACGGGGGATGTATTACTCCAGCTCCACTAAATACAAATTCAGGCAAACCAGGTGGACGGAAAACAACTTGCTTAGTCACACAGTCAATACTAGCATGATATTTTTGTAACCAGTCCATCCCCAATATCACATCAAAATGATCAATATTCAGTGGCAGTAAATCAATAAACAGATGCATATCCCCAACAATAATTTCACAAGCAGGATACATACAAGCACATGTCATGGATCCCCCAATAGGTGATGATACAGCTAGCAGATAATTCATGGGTTCTAAGGGTCTATTTAATTTCCTCGAAAAAGCATATGACACATAAGAATGTGTAGACCCCGAATCAATCAACACATATGCATTTCGAGCACAAATAGAAAGAATACCTGACACAACAGTCTCAGTGTTTTGCACGTCTCCCGGTACTAGGGCGAACACTCGGCCCTGCCTCACAGGCTCTTTCCCGGTAGCTTTGGGGTTCGGTTTTGGTGTTGCAGTTGATGCTGCTGCGCTTGGTGCAGCTTTACTACTTGCTTGCGGGTTAGAGGGGCAGTCTTTGATCCTGTGGCCCACCTTGCCACACTTGAAACAAGCTCCAGAAAGCTGATAGCAAACCCCTTTATGTTTGTTGCCACACACAGAGCAAGGTGGAGTGAACCCACTCCCTTGGCTGGGGCTAGACATTGACCCCGTATTCTGTTTCTTATTCGATGAGCTATGCTTGCCTTTCTTAAACTTGAAACTCTGCCTTTTTCCCTGCCACTCAGTTGTTGGTGTTTCAAACTGTTTCACTGCTGCAATATTCGATTCGGCCATTAACGCCCGATCAAGAACACCCACAAATGTTGGCATTTTCAAAACATTGATTCGGTCCAGTATAGCAACATTAAGGCCACCTTCAAACCTCCTGGCCTTCTTATAGTCGGTATCTACCATGTGTGGTGCATACCTGGCAAGTTCAGTGAATTTCTTTTCATATTCGGCAACAGACATTTTGCCCTGTTTCAATTGCTCAAACTCAGTCACCTTTCTGTCTCTGATGCACTGGGGAAAGTACTTTTCAAAGAAGGACTCTTTGAACTGAGCCCAAGTCATGATAGCATTTGCATTCCGAGTCAACATCCACCACCTTCTTGCTTCTTCCTGTAAGGTGAAGGTTGCTAACAATACCTTGTTGGCTTCGGAACACGGAAATACTTCGAACAACTTTTCTGTTTCAAGAACCCACGCTTCAGCCTGTAGCGGTTCTAAGCCTCCCTGAAAGGACGGCGGTTTCAGTTTGCTGAACTTATGAGTCAATGCAATAATATCCTCCTCATTAGCATTCACATTCTGTACATTCTGTTCCGGTTGCACCGGGGGAGGAGGAGGAGGTGGGGGCTGTGGATTCTGTTGTTGTTGATCTAGCCTTTCAATTATCAGTCCCATCATTAGTTCAAGTCTGGCCATTCTGGCCTCAGTTGATGAAGACCCAGGTTCATTTGCAGTTGTGTTATCCATTTCACTATAAACAGTTATGACAGTTATAGCAATTATAACATAAGCAGTTATACACTTAATCAGTTTAACCTTTTTAGCATGAAATCAATCAATCATAAGCACACATTTTTCATGTTAATGCAATGTCCTAATCACTTTTCTAGGACACTCTATAGCTCATTTGAACATGTGTGTGCGGTATAACTCGTGGTTAAGTATCGCTCTGATACCACTCTGTCACGACCCAAACCCGGCCCTATGGGTTTAGCACCGTAACTGGCCAGTAATCCGTGATTACCAAAGGCCTGCTTAACAATCAATCAATATAAACAGAGTCCAGGGCCTGGCGGAAGCCAAAACAATAAATGAATAGTGTCCAATGAGCTGTGACAATCTGTATGCCAAAAACATTTTTCATTCATACATGCATAAGACAGTACAGTACAATATGACATACACAATATACATATCCATAACAGTCGGTGAATCAGGGACTTAATCCCTTATACAGTACGGTAACCAATAAACAGTCTATACGATAATCCCACAACGGTACAAAACAGTGAGACAGACAGGGGAAATCCAAAGACCCCAAGGCCATAGCATGGCGACTAAGAACCTCGCTGTGAGGCACACAGGCTGGCTGGACAAAACTGGGGACCAATCCCACGCTCCTAGCTCCGGTCTGGCTGCTGAGAACCTACATATATATATAAACAGTGAGCTAAAGCCCAATGAATAACATAATGTGTAAAGGGGTTATGAATGAATGTCCTTACAATAATGAAATCAATTCATTTAACAGTATTTCGATCTTTCAGTCAATCAATAGTTCAATCAATCAGTCTTTCAATCAATCAGTCATATGTGGTACATCCATTAGCCTATAAACAATAGGTCCAAAAGGACCGGGCCTTGACAGACCCAACAATAGTGATGGCCATCAATCAATAACAATATGGTTCCACGAGGAAACCGACAGAGCTCTGTATCAGTCAATAACAATGGGTGCTAAGGATGCCACAATACAATTCGAAATACAGGACATACATTCATTCAATAAACAATATCAGTTCAATAAACATTTCAGTTCAGTATTCAAAAGATAATCATTTTGAACATATCTTTACACAATCTGTTACTCACAGAGATTGGGCTATTAGCAGCTAGAGCGTGTCCCCGAGAGCCAACCCTAAACAATTAAACAATTGAACACACACTAAGTTTAACAGTTGGGGAAGTACAATGATTAACTTCCTAATATGCCTCGGTGTGTTCTATGTCTAAATCCTCATTAAGATGTCTTAAACTAGGCCTAAGAATGCCTAGGATGAGATGAGGATGCAAAATTACACTTGGAAGGCATTTTTCAAAAGTTGCTGGAAATAGGCCCCTCGCTCGAGCGAGCCTACCTTCGCTCGAGCGAGATCCAAAAATCAAAGGCTTCGCTCGAGCGAGCCTCCCTTCGCTCGAGCGATCTGTGCTCAAAAAAAGTACTGGATGCTCACTTTTTTCGTGCGATGCCACGCTCGATGCTCGCTCGAGCGAGCTTACAAAATCACAGGGCTCGCTCGAGCGAGGAATCCTTCGCTCGAGCGAGGAAGCCAAATCTGGAATTTCCAGATTTGTCTCCCAAGTTCGAACCAAGCATCCAATCATCCAAAACTCAACCTCTTGGCCCCAAATTCTGGAAAAACACTTTAAACTCAATGTATTACAAGTTTCAAAAGCTAATTTGCACATGCAAGGGCCAAGAGTTGGTCAATCAAAGCCATTTTCAAACCCATTTTCAAGAACACTTTCAAACATGCAATGCATGAGTTTTAAACCAAAATCAATCTTCAAATCTTGCTCCAACGAGCTCAATACTTTGAAAACAAACTGAAAACATGAACTATAATATAAATATGAGCATGCATGTACAATCAATCATGGATTCAACTCTTAAATCAACAATATAAACATGCATGTAACATTTGAGCTTCAATTCAACATTATTAGCCATATCTTGGCTCTAATCTTTAATAACCTTCTAAATCATGCAAGAGTCAACAAATATGCACAATCAAGGGGATGGATTCCTACCTTAAGTCTTGAATTAGAGATGTAGAAGCTCAATATACAATTATTCTTCCAAATCTTCAATTCTCCAAGCAAAACAAGAGGAAAATACAATTCCCTCACTTTCTCTCTCTCTAATTTCGGTGGAGAGCTCAAAATGAGCTGATGAAATAATTCCCTAAGTGTGAACAAGGCTCAACATATGAATAAACAAGGGCCCACTCACAATGGCAATGTGGTAAATAAGTCAATCTTGGTAATTAACTCGTTTTAATCTAGTTTAACCATTCCTAATCAATTTTCAAATAAATATACCATTAAATCACAATTATTCTACTGATTATAAAATACTAAACGGTTTCTAATTCGGCCGCTGATAAGGCCTTCAATTAGCAATTTAAACATATAAAATCAAACAGTTAATCAGTCAATCAAACAATGTAATATGCAATTCAATAGGCAAACTTATTCAATTTCAATTTCGATTTCAATCGGTCTATTCAATACTTCAATTAACTCGATGATCAATCGTTATCAATTCAATTTAGCAATAATCAGTATATAATTCGGTAATCGGTAACGAGGGTCGTTACACCACACCACTCCCAACGGGCTTTCAACAGCCCAAGTTTACGCTTTATGATAGGAAAACCAATCCGTACATGCATGTAAGCCACTTTCGACAGGTCATGGCTGGACACAGGCGTAATGATGCTCTCATGTGCCTTATTTTCCCATCGAGTTTGGGCGAGTTGGGCTTGAAATGGTTTGAGAGGCTTTCGGAGGAAAGCATCGAAAAATGGTAGTAGTTGGCGGAAGCATTCATGACTCGATTCAAAACCAACACCAAAACGCCAAAGGAAGTGGACCACCTCCTGAGCGTCAAGATGGAGTCGACCGACTCCCTCAAAGCATACAACACCAGGTATTGGGAAACCTTCAATGAGATCCTAGATTGCCCCACCAACTTGGCAATCACCTAATATAAGCGCGGTCTCCCGGTCGGACATAGACTAAGGGACTCACTCACGCTGAACCAACCGACTTCCATGGGGCAGCTGATACAACGCATCAATGAGCGTATCCGAGTAGAGGATGATGCCGCGGCATCCACTGTGAAGACAAATCCGGTGACAACAGACAAAAGGGTAGCTGGAAAAGTACACACGGTCGGACAGGAGACAAACCGTCCAAGTGACCGCGAAAGGGAATCCAACCATGGTCCGGGTCGAAGAAACCGGCGTAAAGGTCGCCGCAATGACTGAGTAGAATATCTCCGCGATGATGCAGCAGATGCAAACAGAAAGTTAAACACCCAGACGGGTATCACCACGGTTTTCAAAATTCCAATCTACCACATACTTAGTGAAATCCACGACGAGGTTTATGTCCGGTTTCTTACTAAGTTAGGCGATGCGCAAAAGGGCTTCAATCTGCGGTACCGCTGCACATTTCATAGGGAGCGAGGGCACCAAACAGAGGACTGTTTGCCTTTAAAGCAACACTTGGAGGAGTTAGTCGCAGCCGGTCACTTGGACCGTTACATCGATGGGGGCATCAGAACCGCGCACCACACACCGGCTAAGCCAAGTGGTTCGGATGACCTAGAAGCACCCCCTTAGGGAGTGGTCAATGTGAACCACGGTATAGTAGAGCCAGCGCAGGTATGCGAGCTCTGAGGGATGATAAAAAAGGCGGAACATATGAGGGAAGTTTTGTCAGTCCAACCTGCGGTCAAAAGAGGCAAGTCCGAGGAGAAAAATGTGATTAGCTTCTCAAGTAGGGATCTTGAGCACATTCAAACGCCACACAATGATGCCCTGGTGGTCACCCTCCGCGTCAGGGACTTTGATGTTAAGCACATCCTAATTGACCAAGGCAACTCGATCGAGATCATGTACTACGACGCCTTCAAACAACTCAAACTCCGAGATACAGACTTGGCTCCGGCAATTTCGCCACTGGTTGGTTTTAACTCACAACCGGAATGGCCAATGGGAAAGATAATCCTACCAGTCAAAGCTGGGTCCATGGTCAAACAGGTGGAGTTCTAGATATTGAAGGTGCCGTCCACATACAATCTGATCCTTGGTAGAGGATGGCTTCACGCCATGCAGGTGGTAGCGTCAACCTACCACCAGGTCATGAGGTTCCCCTCGGCTACGGGGGAAGTAGAGGAGATTTGGAGCGATCAAGTCATGCCGAAACAATGTTTCGTGGCAGTGAATGAGAGCCGAGTTGCCAAAGGCTTCGTGCAAATGATCGAAGGTCTGGAAGACCAAAGTGTCCTAAATGACGTGGGCACTAGGGCCAAGGAAAAGGCTGTTGAAGAGTTGGTTGAGGTACGGATCAACACAGAAAATCCTGACAAGTTCTTTTTGTTGGGATCTAGCCTGACCGCCCAAGAAAGGACCGAGATGGTAGATTTCCTGGTAGCGAATATCGAAGTCTTTGCATGGACGCCATACGACATGCCCGACATTGATCCAAGCTTTATTTACCACCAACTCAATGTCTTCCCGGATGCGCGTCCTGTCATTCAAAGAACGAGATCAACCCTTCATTACGCCGAGGTAGTCGCGGAGGAAGTCAAGAACCTGCTAGAAGCTCGAGCAATCCAGGAAGTGCACTACCCTCAGTAGGTTTCGAATAGGGTCGTAGTACCCAAGAAGAATGAGAAGTGGCGAGTTTGCGTTGATTACAAGACGGTCAACCGAGCTTGCCCTAAAGACAGCTTTCTTCTGCCTAGGATAGACCAACTAGTAGATTTTACAGCCGAACATAACCGGCTCAGTTTCTTAGATGCCTATCGCGGTTTTCACCAGATCGCCATGCATGCACCCGACTGCGAGATAACCTCTTTCACGACCCCGAGGGGATTGTTCTGCTATAGAGTTATGCCCTTTGGTTTGAAGAACGCCGGGGCAACTTTTCAGAAGATGGTAACCAAGATGTTAGCCCCTCTGCTAGGCCGCACGATGGAAGCTTACATTGACGACATGGTGGTCAAAAGCAAGCAGTAGGCCGACCATTTGTCCGACCTAGCCGAGATGTTTGCCATTCTTAAACAACACAAGCTTCGTCTGAATGCATCAAAGTGTGCTTTCGGCGTGGGATAAGGGAAATTCCTGAGCTTCCTAGTCATCAACCGAGACATCAAAGTGGACCCCTCGCAAATCAAAGCCATACAAGAATTGAAGCAGCCCAACTTGGCAAATGACGTGTAATATCTTGCCAGAATGGCAGCCGCGCTTAACCGATTCATAAGCCGGTCATCAGATCATTGTCGCCCTTTCTTTAGAGCCTTAAAGTCCAAGTTTTCATGGGACGAAGAATGTGACAGGGCCTTGGCCGAGCTCAAGACATATTTGTCTTCCGCCCCACTCTTGGTGACACCTAAGCTCGGTGAAGAATTGTACCTTTATCTGGCTGTTTCTCAACATGCAATTAGTGCGGTACTTGTCCGGTCAGAAGGCATCCATCATCTCCCTATCTTTTACGTGAGTAAAACCTTGCTACTGGCAGAGTTGAGGTACTTGCTGCTGGAAAAACTTGCTTTAGCGCTAATGATAGCCTCCAAGAAATTGGCACACTACTTTCATGCTCACACAATCGTGGTGCAGACTGAATTCCCTCTGAAAGCCTTATTTGAGCTGCGGATTTCTCTGGCCGAATTTTGAAGTGGGCAGTCGAACTGGGGCAATTTAACATCAAGTTTCAACCCCGAACCGCCATCAAAGCCCAAGCATTGGCCGACTTTGTTACTGAATTCTCTCCTGGAATTCACCCGGTATGCCTGGTGGATCTTACCGCGGCACCCGGGGTGGCGAATGTGAGCCCAACGGAAATTGCACAATAGAGTGATGTTGGCAACGCAGAACTTGCGCGCCCGTCCACAAAACCTTCAGTCGAGAGTGTACTTCAACCCAGCAATGCGACGACGGACTTGAGAATAATAGGTCAACCTGTTAGGTCCGCTGTTGCATCACCTAGGGGGGATGAAGACGTGTCTGTTGAAGTCATCAGCGACGAGCTTGTAGCAGACATAGCCGAGCAGTCCGAGCGACCGTGATCCCATCAACCTTCAAGCCTCTCAGGATCCCTTAGAGTGTTAGAAACTTTTTCATTGGTGAAATGTGAAAACTTTTTGTAAATGGCGCCTTAAATCGGCAAGGCGCTGGGCTGGGCATAGTTTTGATCTCGCCGGACAGTCTAACCATCGAACACTCTATCACACTCGGGTTCCCAGCGTCAAACAACGAGGCTGAGTACAAAGCACTGCTGGCCGATCTTAAAAGCGCGCTCCAATTGCGCGCATCCGAGCTGATGGTTTACAGCGACTCCCAACTCGTTGTCAACCAAGTGTCTGGAGTGTACGAAGCTAAAGATGACAGAATGACCAAGTACCAAGCTCTAGTGAGAAAACACATCAAGGAATTCCAAGCAATAAGGGTCCAACAAATTGGCCGTGAAGAAAACAGCTGAGCAGATGAGTTGGCGCGTCTAGCTTCCATGTTCAACAGTTCAACTCCCAGTCCTCCTCCTGATTGAGTTTTTTTCCAAGACCTAGTATTGAGGACTCGGAGCAGACGGAAGTATTCTGCACCGAGCATGGTCCCCTCTTGGATGGACCCAATCATCATTTTCTTGAAAGAACGGACCCTTCTAGCCGATAAAAAGGAAGCACATAAAGTCCGGGTGAAGTCAAAGTGGTTTTGGCTCTCTCCATCTGGCGCTTTATACAAGAAGTCATTCACCGGTCCGTACCTCAAGTGTGTCCATCCAAACAGCGTAGAAGCTTTCCTTTACGAAATCCACGAAGGCATGTGCAGAAGTCACATCAGAAAGAGATTTTTGGCTTACCGTGCTATTTTGCAAGGATACTGGTGGTCGTGTATGCAAGCAGACGCGCAGAAATATGTTAGAAAATGCGAAAAATGCCAAAAGTTCGCCCACCAAATTCACCAGTCGGCCAGAGAACTTCTCCCCCTCACAAGTCCTTGGCCTTTCGCAATGTGGGCGTTGGACATAGTGGGACCACTTCCAACAGCGCCAGGCAACCGGAAGTTCTTCATTGCGGCGACAGATTACTTCACCAAATGGGTTGAAGCCGAGCCCTTAGTGGCCATCAAAAAGAAAGATGTGAAACGGTTTGTTTGGCAAAATGTGATAACACGGTTTGGCGTCCCTAAGGCTTTGATTTCTGATAATGGTACTCAGTTTGACGGATGGCTGTTCAGGGGATTTTGTGAGGACTTGAAGATCGAATTCTACAATTCCACACCGACCTACCCGCAGTCCAACAGCCAAACCAAAGCATCAAACAAGACCATTCTCGATGGGTTGAAGAAAAGGTTGGAGAAAACAAAAGGTAAATGGGCTGAGGAACTCCTTAGTGTCCTCTGGGCATATCGGATGACCTCGCGATGCTCGACTAGGGAGATGCCTTTTGCCCTGGCATACGGCATGGAGGCGGTCATTCCATTGGAGATTGGCATGCCCACCATCCGCAGCGAAAATTTTGAACCCGAGTTGAACTCTAAAGCCATCGCCCTAGAATTGGACCTAGCTGACGAATGCCGAGAAAAGGCATTAATCCACGTGGCTGCATATCAACAAGAATTGTCCAGGAAGTACAACAAAATAGTGCACCCCAGACCGTTTAAAGTCGGGGACTGGGTTTTAAAGAAGGTGATGGGCAACACAATGGTGCCGGGCAAAGGAAAGCTTGGCGCAAACTGGGAAGAGCTTTACAGGATAATCGGTCTGGCGGGCAAGGGGGCATACCACTTAGAGGACTTGGATGGCAAAAGCATACCCCGGCCATGGAATGCGGCCAACCTCAAGCTGTACTATTTTTAGTCTTTGTCTTTTGTCTGTAATTTTTTGTGAAGGGACAAGTTTCCCCTTTGTTTCTGAATATAATACTCCATTTGCCAATATAATAGAAATGAATTATTTCGGCTTAGGAAGTTTGTTGTGTTCGAAGTAATGTAGTAAGTGAGGGACAATTGCCTCTAAAGCCGAGATGATTTACCCCGGCTAGAAGAGTTGATGATTTGCTCAACTCCTAGGTTTTAGCCGAGATGATTTACCCTGGCTAGAAGAGTTGATGATTTGCTCAACTCTGAAGTTTCTAGCCGAGATGATTTACCCTGGCTAGATGAGTTGATAATTTGCTTAACTCCTAGGTTATAGCCGAGATGATTTACCCCGGCTAGAAGAGTTGATGATTTGCTCAACTCCTAGGCTTTAGCCGAGATGACTTACCCTGGCTAGAAGAGTTGATGATTTGCTCAACTCCTAGGTTTTAGCCGAGATGATTTACCCCGGCTAGAAGAGTTGATGATTTGCTCAACTCTGAAGTTTTAGCTGAGATGATTTACACCGGCTAAAAGAGTTGATGATTTGGTCAACTCTTAGGTTTTAGCCGAAATGACTTGTCCCAGCTAGCTGAGCTGATGATTCATTCAACTCTGAGGTTTTAGCCGAGATGATTTATCCCAGCTAGAAGACTTGATGATTTGCTCAACTCTGAAGGTTTTGCCGAGATGATTTACCCCGGCTGGAATAGTTCATGATTCAAGTAAGCTAGCTGTGGTGTTTTACCCCAGCTGATGGAGATAGTATATAGCCGAGATGTTTTACCCCGGCTGGAAGAGTTAGTGATTTGCTCAACTCTAGATAATTTTCGTGTCTTTGATGGCCGGGATAATTTTCTCGGTTCAATCAGTTTACGCCGGGCAAGAATAGCACTGTTAAATGAAAAACTACGGCAAACATTGCAAGAGTATAGGCAAAATGAGAACTTTTCATTGAATAGAAAATTTGGTACATATAGTGGGGCTTGTAGCCCGGTTACAAAAATTCAAACGGAAAAAAAGAAAAGAAAGAAAAGAGACAAGTCTAAACTACGCTAATGGAGAGAGGTCGACAAACTCATCCGTGGCTCCTTCCGTCGCAACCTCTAGGTCAATAACAGCAGCTTTTTCCTTTCTAAGCTCCTACTTGCTACCCTTGTCCTCGGCTTCTTTTTCTGCCTCCTCTTGCAAAGTGTTGAAGACTTCGTTGGCGTAAGGAATCAGGTAGACCGGCAGGAAGGCTGGGGGAGGAGAAGCAAACACCTCGGTCTCAGATCCTTGGCCGAGTTTTTCGCAAACGGCCTCCCAACCGGACTTGAAGTAAATGTCCTTGGTGGCTTCGACTTGTTTGGTGTAGTTGTCCTGGCCTCCTGGAAACCGAGATTGTTGGACTCGTCCACGGCGGCCTTCCTCGCCTTTTTTTCAGTTGCGAGTTGGGCTTTCAGCTCGTCCCTCTCTTGCATCAGCCCTGCCGAGCTGGCCAAGGAGTCTTGCGTTGTTAGCATTGGCCATTTCGAGTGAAGCCTTTGCCCGACCAAGCTTAGCGACCACGTTTTTACCAACATTGTTCAGCTCGATGACTTTGTGGTGCAAATTCACTATTCGATCCATGACCATGTGTTGTTTTTGGAGGGCCTGTAACAAGAAAGATTTAAGCCGAAATCAGAAGACAAACCCAGCTCAGCAAAAGCAAAATAAGAAGACAAACCGAAGTAATAACAAGACATGGTAGGGTTTAGAAAACATACCCTAGTCATGGATTTGACTGTGGATTTGACGAGCTGGGTGTCTGGTACGTGTTCGCTTCCGGTCACGTCGCTTGGCAAAAGTAACGCCTTTAATAAGTTGAAAGCAAGGAGATGCTCCTTGTCACCCTTGACAGAAGTGGTAACCGGGATCTTCTTGCCCTAATGTTTCAACTCCGGCCTCCAGGCTGTAGCTGGCTCGGCCTCCCGCGTCGTTTGTTCAGTGCTCAGTTCGGCAACAAGCTCGGCGAAGGGGTCAGCCAACCGTGCTCTCTTGCCAACTTGGTGCGACTCGGAAAGGGCGGCCGTGGAAGCCAGGGCGATCACGGTCCCTGAGCTCTGGCCGACTGATAGGGCTGGAGGTGGAATCTCAGTTGAGGTAGTAGTAATCAGGTTCTTGATCCTGCTCCTTTTTGCTATTTCTTCTTCTTCGGTCAGCCGTATTAGGGGCACGTCTGGCAGATTTAGATCAGGAGGAGGAGATGGAGCTCGGAGAAAGTTTGTGACCTTACTCCTGCGCGGTGCTGAATAGCGGTAGGAGGGGACGTAGCTGAGAAGATCGTAACAATCTCGATGGCGATACCGCAGCACAAATTTGATGGCAGCCTCGTTTGGGTTGAAGTAATTCACTTGTAAGGCTTCGATAGCTCCAAGGAAAAGAGCGATTAACACAAAATAGTAAAAGAAAGTAATTTGACCGGTCAGTGAGCATGGCTTACATGTCGAACCAAAGTTCTTGCTGATGTACCAGCCAGGCACATCAGCCATCTCATAATTCCCATATACCCAAAAGAAGTCGTCATCATGCATATCTTTATTCGAGATGCCAGTTACCGATTTTTCCTTGCCCGGTCTAATTTTTAAATAATAGCTAAACCTGTCGGCTGTGTGCCCGATGATGTATTAGCGCAAAATCTCGACCAGTCCTAAGTCCAGGCCAAGCCTGTTGTTCAGCTCGACTACTCCGTTTATTATTCTGAATGTATTTGTTGAAACTTATGTTGGCGCTAGCCCAGTACACCTAAGGAACTCACACATTAGCGGTTGAACCGGGAAATGTAAGCCTCCTTCGACTATGGACAGCACGGTGAAGGGGCATTGGTCCAGTCTACCCCACAGGGTGGTGTCCTCTTCAGCGAGCTCAAGGTGGACGTTTGCGGGGACTCCATATTCCTCCCGGAACACGGCTAGTGCGCCCGGCGTGTCAATAAGGAAACGGTAACGCCCCATGTGAAGTTAGCTAGTTTCAGCACGGCTATGTTGGTTTGGCAAAGTCGTTCGATGGCTGCTCGGCCTTTGAGAGCCTCGGTGTTGGTGTCTGGTCTCCTAGGACTCTGCAGTAAAAGACAAGTATAAGTGATAGCACGGTCGCACAAACGAGCTCAACTTTAGCCCAGACACTGGATGTGCGACATTACTTGGTAGCTCGGTCATTCAAGCGGACTAGATATTAGCCCGGTCGAGCGGCCTCACATTCTTTTTAGCTCGGTTCCCGCCCAAGTCTCACAAACTTGCAACTTGCTCGGTTTTGGTATTTTTTGGGATCAAATGAAGACCTGGAGCTCGGTCTGTCCCAGATCCTCGTGTGTTCATCACAGAAGATGATGAACAGTTGAGGGAGAATGGGCAGAGGTGGTTTTTGGGGGCTACATCCTAAGTTAACTTCATTTGAAGTCCTAAAACTTACTGCCATCGTGCCCTAAACTTAATTATGGCAATCGCAGGCCTAGCTATACGATGAAAACATGAGTAGCAAATAAAGAGCAATGGAGGGTTGAGGACTTACAGGCTAGGGCACGGATGGTGGCTCGAAGCGGTAGGATGGGGCCTCCAACGATGGCGAAGGTGTAGAATGGGCACGCGAGTATGCTCTGATCTCAATAGGATGAGTGAGGGTGAAAGCTTTTGATCGCAGGGTGGATCTGCAAGTGAAGACGAACAAAAGTAGAAGAGAAATGGGACGAAGGACAATGGTTATAAGAGGGGAAGGAGAAGTGCCAAAATTTGAATGAGAGGAGGCGGTTGAATTGGATGTTCGAGGCCAATGAATGAATAACGCGTGTCTGTAATGACGGTGACGTCAGTACTGAAGAGACAGGTTGGCAAGTCGAGGCGCCGACCGAGCAAGTCAAGAGACCGAGCATGGGGATTAGCGCAGTTAATGTCTTGCGAAGTAAGGCGGGGCAGAGGATCGACCCCGACCGGAGCATGTAATCCCAGTCACGCTAGCGCAGACGGAATTAAGGGGCAATTGAGAGGGAGATTTCATAATATGGCTCTGGGCCGTAGTAGTGGCGGGCAGAGATTGGACCAAGCGTGTTTGGGCCGAGCTGGGCTGGGCCGTTCCAGGGGAAGTTTGCTCAGTTGAAGTCCAGACCCAATTTGGCCGAGATGATTCTCTGTTAGCCCGATTTCTATTGGTCACTCGTTTAGCTCGGTGAGTAAGGTCCTCCGTAGACCGGCCAACCGAGCAGGAGCTCGGTCATAACGGAAGGCTACTGAGCTCAGTCGTAATGGAGCTCGGCGAAGAGCACTGTTTGTCTCATAAAGTAACACGGTCGTAGGAGGCTGGGTTAGTGCCGCCGGGCTACCCGTTCGCACCAACACTGTTTGGCAGTTTGATTAGGTGGTGTTTAGTTAAATTTGCACTGACACGTGGGAGAGCGTGATAGGAGAGCAGGTCTACGCGTTAATGGGCGAATGGATGCAGAGGTGAGCGCAGAAAGTATATAAACGTGACTGCGCCCCCCATGCTGAGCATAGAACATCTTCTAGTAAGAGAAACACTAACACATTGTCTTCTCTCTCTCTTTGAGTGTGTGCTGACTTGACTGTCGAAGGGGTTTTCCGGCGACGCACCACCGGGTAACTCGCCTTCGTTGTGTTCGTAGGTCGATTGGAGGAAGGCGTGGCTTGAACGCGAGGAGTACGGGTGGTATCGGATATTTGCCTCCCGTACATTAACTATTTAAGCCAAAAAAATGTATTTTTTATTTTAATTTGTTTAATTGACAATTGAGATAAAAACAATTAATAGAATCCATTATATTTGACGGCTGTTAAATTTTTTTTTACTTATTTTCTTAATATTTTTATCTTTTGTTAAAAAAATATTTGTATTAAAAAAGTTTATTATTTAAGTCCTTGTAATTTAGAAAGATATAAAAAATAAATTTATAAAAATTAAAACCAAAAATAAAAAAATATAAGTATAAATTTTTAAGGAAAAATTATTTATAAGTCCTATTAGGGAGACTTATGTTACATATGGTCTTATTAAAAAACTTATGTTCCCATAAGTCCTGTGAGAAGTTTGTTGACACATTTACCCTCAATATTAGTTGTTAATATCATAAATAATAGTAAAACCATATATAGGAAATTGAATGTTACCATAGATCATATCTATATAAACGTAACGTAACGTGATACCTACATAAACGTAACGTGATAGGAAATTGCATGTTACCATAGATCATATCTACATAAACGTAACGCAACGTGACACATACATAAACGTAACGTGACACTTATGATATATGACAACATTCAATTTCCTACATAGGAAATTGAATGTTACCATATATCATATTTATATGAAACGTAACATGACACCAACATAAACCAGTAACATTTTCACATTCAATTTAAAAAAATAAAAACTCATTAAGTTTGCGAAACGTAACGTGACACGTTATATTACGTTTATGTAGGTGTCACGTTACGTTACGTTACGTTTATGTAAGTGTCACGTCATGTTACGTTTATGTAGGATCTTGTGAAATACATTCCTATCTAAATAGGATTTGAGACTCTATAAGAAATTACACAGGATTTAGCCTACCATAAGTGTCTGAAAAAAGACTTATAAATAAGTCTCCCAATTTTTAATAACGATTAATAATTTAAGGGTAAACTACCAATAGGTCCTAATAGTTAGACTTAATTCCCATCAAGTCCTATTGAAAATAAGTCTTGATAAAATTGTCACTAAAAATAATTTTTTTGTAAATTTTTTTTATATATGTCGCTAAAAATTGACAATTAGTGACTTTTTTTTGTCATGATTTTTATAAATTGTCGCTAAAATTTATAATTAGTAATTTTTTTTATGACAAATTTTTCCTATAAGGCCTATTAGATAATAAGTCCACTTATTAGGACCTACATGTAAGTACCCCTTTTTATAAATTGTCGGTAAAACTTACAATTAGTGACGTTTTTTATGACAAATTTTTCCTATAGGACCTATTAGATAATAAGTCCACTTATTATGACCTACACATAAATATCCCATAATTTAAATACATATATTTAATATCATATTTTATTTAAACTAATAATATTATGACCCATGGCAATACAGCCCGAATAAAAAGTACATCTTTACATGATTCTTTAGTCCTGATGTTTAATTTTTCAACCTTGAAAAACTCACTTTCCCACTAGATAAAGTGCAAAAAAATTAACACTCCATTTTTTTTTGCTCCGCAACAGTGCTCTGCTCCTCTAGTGGTAGTAGTAGTATTCCCAAATCCCAACTGAACAACGCAACCAACCCCCATTTTTGGGCATTCTGACCCAAACCCACATTCAATCTCTCCCTACATTCCCTCAAATCTCTTGAAAATCCAACCCCCCTTCTTGATTTCTTCATTCTCTCTGTTTATTTTGGATCTTTTTTTACAGACCCATGAGAAAATCCCTTGTTTTTCTCACTTTCTTGCCTTTGTTTGTCATTTCTGTTCTTCAATTCCAAGCTCATGCTGCACCTGCAGGTGACAATTCTCTCTCTCTCTTTCTCTGTATGTATGTATGTATTTGTTGATTTATATACATTGATTCTGATTTTTCAGGACCCTTGATCAAACACTTGTCTTCTATTCTCAAATGGACTAGGTCTGCCTCCAAAACACCCCATTCAGGCAAGTCCAATTCATAATTCATGCTTTCCATTATTCAACCTGTGTTTTATATGAACATTTTTAACCGATGATCAAACGACAAATATGCACACACGTACACATATCTATCTATATATATAGATACATGAATGGACCACAGTCTAATTTTTTTCACGTACTATCAAAGTGTGGGAACAAAACACAAATTTTGATTGGTTCAAACAATAGCATTGACAAATTTATTAGATGGGTCAACATACTTTTAGATGAAGGCTCACAATTTTGGACCTGGGTGCTCCCAATGTTTCGAAAATCCCATGAAGATTATTTTCGAATTGTATAAATTCACCTCTTAAGATTTTTTTGAGGAAATTTAATACTGTATCCTTTAGATTTTTTTAATTTATTTATATAAATATTAAGTGGTATGGTAGGCTTTAGTGTACTCTTTTTTTTTTTTTGTTCGCATATGCATTTGCCCAGAAGATAGAATCATGCATCCATCCCTGTATGTATATACAATTCTCTCATGTTTTGATGGTACACAGATGGAAATGTCCTTCAATTTGAGAATGGGTACCTAGTTGAAACTGTTGTGGAGGGAAATGAGCTTGGAGTTGTGCCATACAAAATCCGTGTCTCAGAGGACGGTGAGCTCTACGCTGTCGATGAAGTTAATAGCAACATTGTTCGGATTACTCCGCCATTGTCTCGATGTAAGCTTGTTCCTTTCTCTTGCTATGTTCACCAATTGATAATTGGATGTTTCCACTATTGTCATAGTACACCCAGTTTGATTGCATAGAAAATTGAAAGAAAGGGAATAAGAACAGGTTTTCTTTCTTTTGTGCAGTGTTGCTTTCTTTTTGAAAAATGAATACTAACCTTTGACAAACCCATTAATAGGAAAGTTGATTGCAGGTTTTTGTTTCCTCGAGTTTTGAATGTTGAATATGTTAAAATTCAAAAACTTTTGACCCATTTTCTTTCATTTGTTTTCTTAGTAACCAGACTGAGGGTAGTCTTTGATAATCTATTTGCCAATAGTATGATGAATTGAATGGAAATTATATGCCTTGTGGATTTAAAGAATTTTTTTGGTTTTCATTTAAATTTGGCTTTTTATTTGCTTAGTCGTTTACTGTTGCAGATAGCAGGGCAAGATTGATCGCTGGGTCATTCCAAGGTTACACAGGACATGTAGATGGAAAGCCGATTGATGCTCGTTTTAATCATCCAAAGGGTGTAACCATGGATGATAAAGGGAATTTATATGTTGCTGACACCTCAAATTTTGCAATCAGGAAAATAGGAGAAGGAGGTACATGTGATTTATGCCAGTTTATGTGTGATTTATGCCAGTTCTCTTGGATAATAGTAGCTTGAAGATCATTTAATTCTGTGGTTCAGATTCACATGCAGACATTAGTCTGAAAAACCCAAAATGAAATCGCAATGTGTATCTTCATAAGAGTATGTAGTTGAAGTAGAATGTTATTACACAGAATAGTCAACAATTAAAATGAGACAATGCATCTGGAAGTTTTTTTGGAATTAATAGCTTTGGTTGCAAAGACATCACAGATAATATGCCAAAGCTACTCTAAAAATTGTTTGCAGGTGTGACAACAATTGCTGGAGGCAAATCAAATGTAGCAGGTTACAGGGATGGTCCGAGTGAGGGTGCTATGTTCTCAACTGACTTTGATGTGATATATGTTCGCCCTACCTGTTCGTTACTAGTTATTGATAGAGGGAATGCTGCTCTTCGACAAATCTCTCTTAACCAAGACGATTGTGATTACCAGAACAGTTCAATTTCTGCCACAGGTTATAATTAGAAACCCATTCAATTTGTTTGATACATTGTTACATTTTATTGAAACAGCAGCATTCTCTTTTGCTTTACTGTGCATAAACACTATGATGTGATTGACATGTATACAAGCTTACTGTAATCTACTGTTCTCTTATCTGAGGAAAGACCTCTGTAGGTGAAGTGAAACAAAAGGATATGCATATAGATGCAAGATTATTATCATTGCTCACCAAGATATACCTTGTAGGAACCACTTAGTTCTTGTACCTGTAAAAAGAGAAGTGAGCCATGACAGCTTAGTTCTAGTACCAGCTTAGTTCTAGTACCTGTAAAAACAGAAGTGATTACATTGAAGGTGGGCTGTAGAGTTAAGAGGAAGATGTTTGTTAGTGGGAAGGTTCGGTCTTGATTAGAATTAAAAAAAAATAACAAAACCATATGCTGACTATGGGTGAAGCTTGAGGCAATGATGTTGAGATAATTTGTGTCTAGTGAGTTTGAATTGAGAGTCAGTGCTATAAGGAGAAAAAGGATCTGAAAAACTTATTTAGGTATCTTACAAAGACTTGATTTTGTTTTGCTTTATGTTTAGCTCCACCGAATGGGCTTAAAGGAACGACTGCACTTTGTGTGTGCCTGCCTAGGACATAGACTTCATCATTATGAGTATCACCTACTTGACATCCCCTAGGAGTCTGGAATCTACGCCATGATGCCATCCCATGACCGTGGTGGTCAAGAAATATTCCTGTTGTGCATTTGCAACTTGCAAATTATAAATGATTGATGTAACCCATGGACTTACAATGGAAAGGAAGGTTCTTTGAGGATTTTCTTATTGCTAGTATCCTCTACAAGAAAATGGTTTATTGACATAATTTTCTCATATGTAGTTTTGAAGAATTGGTGACTACACAAATGGTTTTGTTTACCTTTGGGCATTCTTGAATGCAAGTTGACCACTTAAGAATTCACAAATCAATCCAACTATTTTAACATATTGTGCTGGTTATCAAATTGATTTCCCCCCTTTATACCTTGACGTTGTTTTGAATGAAACAAAAAATATTTTGGTCATTTTTTTTTGTGTGTGTTCATTTTGTTGTAGTTAAAATGAATAAGCCAAGTCTGGACATGCTTAAAGCAAGCAGGTTGTTTACCTTTTCTTCTTCCAAGACTGGATGAGTCATGGTTTGTTCATCTTTACAATGTCATCCCCTCGTCTATTTGGGAAGTATGCAAGGAATTTGGTATAATTTTTGTTAAAGCTTTTGAAAATATCAAGTTCTGGTTGTAACACTAGAGATGTGAGACCTTTAACCAAAGGGTTCTGTAATGGTCCCTTATAACTAGAGCTACTAGTATCTGAAACAACCAGTTTAACTTGTACCCAAAAACAAAAAGTACAAGAAAGTATCTAAAACTGCAAGTTAAAGTTACACAGTAATCCCTTGATGACGCTTGATATTGTCAAATAAAGTATATCAAACTTGGTATGGGTCCACAGTTGTTTCAATTGTTTCTGAAATTCTTCACTTGGGTGCTGTAAACATGGTTTTTTTCCCCCTCTGGGGCTGTAAACATGTGGAGTGCTCTCTATAGTTGATTGAATAACAGTTATGTCCCCTCGATACGTTCTCTAGCACCTTTTTTTTTTTCTGTCTGATTAAAAAAAAAATCTTTATGATACTTGATATTGTTAAGAGAAGTATACCTGGGTGCTACGATCCATGTTTGTGTGTGCACTTCCATGAAAAGAAAATAAATTAAGGCGGTGTTTGGCAACAATTTTTTTTGGGTTTTTTTTTATTTTTTTCACTAAAAGACAAATTTTTTGGAAAACTAAAAAAAAACAAATCCAAACAAAATATCACATCAAACCCCATAATCATTTCACTTTTTCTCTCACAAATATCACATCCAACCACAAAAAAATCCAATTATTTTCCCAAACGCCGAAATTTTTTTCTCCAATAATATCCTACAACTAAAAAAACCTACATAAAAACCCACTTCCCAAACACCCACTAAGTTGCAATCAATCAGTATATATTGCTTTGTCAATGACAATGAGAAATTTGCAAACCCTGATGCTGATGCATCATTTTTTAATTTAAAGCTGCTTAAATTTGATATGCCTTATTGCTTCTCTTGGCAGATGTCTTTATGGTTATTGGTGCTGTCTTGATAGGATACACTTCATGCATGCTTCAACAAGGATTTGGACCTTCTTTTTCCTCGAAGGCGGTAATACAATTATTTTGCGGTTTCACTTCTGATTTGCTAATTGACAGGAAGACAAACAGAAATTTATAGTCTACTTATACCATTCTGACCAATTGATTGTAAGATAAGAAATATCTTCATTTTCCTCCATCATCTTGCAACAAAATGCAACAAGTTTGCAAACTATCATAAAAGTTGTTACTCATCTTTCTCCTTCTACCAGGCAGATTCATGGACCATATATGGGAAGCTTTTTGCTTCTACGATTGTAGGATTATCATAGTTCTTTGATTTGGCAATGAAAGGTCAAATCACCCAATTTTTTGTTGCCCTCAGAGGAGATGTTCACGTCAGATATTTTATGAAGCGTTAAATAGAGTCCCCAAAATATGCACTTTGTTTCATTTTGGTCTCAATATTTCAGTTGTGTCAATTTGTGTATATTTAAATTCAAGCGCTGTTTCTCTCCAAATTTGTGTCCAAATTTTATTCAAATTTGGACAAAAAATACCTCTGTTTCCTTTATAAAATGTTGACAGAAATGGCATTGGGACCATTTAATCAAAAATTGGATAAATTGGGGGCTAAATTGACACAATTGAAATATACCAGTAACCAAAATGACACGGAACGAATACTTTAGGGATGAATAGTGTAATGAACTCTTTATAAATGCTCTTTCTTTCATTTGCTGAATCCGTGTCATTAACAGGTGCAGAAACATCCACCTGAAAGTGAATATCAAGACTACTTGAGCAACGAGAAACCCACACCTGTTGTGGAACCCGTAAAAGAGGAACAAGAAGCTGGGTGGCCTTCTTTTGGAAGGCTCATAATTGATCTATCCAAGCTTGCACTCGAAGCATTGGCTAGCGTCTTCTTTTACTTCATTCCCTTCCGTTCCAAATCCAAGGGCTCCAAGGGTGTCCTCACTCCATTGAAAAATTCTCTCATAATGCCTGAAGATGAAGCCGAACCTAAAGCCCCGGTAGTTCAAAAGCAGAGAACTCCCACTCCTCTTTCTGAAACCCGACAAGCCCATACTCCAATTGCTGGTGATAAATATTCAGAAATGAAGCCCCCTAAGATGAGATCAACCAGTTTCAAAGATCCTTCTTTGTCAAGCAAACACAGATCTTCAAGAAGGCAAGAACATGAAGAATTCTATGGATCTGGGGAGGTCCCTCCTTTTGGCCAGCATAGGTCTAAGAGCCAGAAAGAAAGAACAAAGCATCGCCAACAGGATAAAAATGGAGAGATAGTTTATGGAGCAGTCGGGGTGGAACAGAAACCCAAACCCGTTGAGACGAGGACAGTGAATTATGATGATCCAAAGTTTGACCATTACAGTATGAGGAACAAGTATGGGAACTCATTTCGTTATGATTAGGCCGCAACTTTTTGTTGACTACTCGTTCATGTTTCTTCTTGCATTGTGGTATGTAATTGAACCAACCTTGGAAGTGAGGGACTTGCTTTGTACGTTGTAGCCAAACAAGGACTTGGGTTTTTGTCTATTATCTGTATGTTGGATTCAGGGTATTGTTGATAGAATGAAAATTGTCTGAGATTTTGGGATGATCTTATGAGAAACACCTTTTTCTTCAATGTATGAATGATTTCATATCAGTTTTATTGTGGATTGTGTTAATGCTTAGATGTTTCATTTTGATACCTAGAATTGGTGAGTTGGCAAGAGCAGTGTTATGATGGAGCAGAATTGAGGTTGAAAATTTCTATTATTTTTTTTGAAAGTCAAAAAGAAAAATATAGAAAATAAAAGAATGGTGAATCAATTCAATCTTCATAATTTATCAGTTTGCTGTAATCTTTGGTAGATGATTAGAGAAAGCTTCGGCTGTCACTCAAATGCAAGCATATTATTACTTCTGTTTTTTTTCTTTTTTCAAGGGTCCTCCATTTGAATGGAGAATTCAAAAAATCTTAGCATAGAATAGAGGCTGTAGAGCATTTAAAATTTATATTCATTATTAGTGTGAATCATTTTAACTTTATTAAATGAAAGTTTAATATAATTATATTCAACTTTTAGAACTAATTATACTTTTTTCAAATCAGTGATTTTTTTTTTTAAACAAATCTTGGAAAGGTGATTGTACCGCTCCATTTATTTGAGCAAAAATATATTTTTATATTTTTTGGTATTTGATAAAATAGAAAATAAAAAGCTAACGGAAAACATTTTGCATAATTAACGAAAAATAAGTCTCTTTAGACAAAAAATATTTTTTATTTTTAAAAGATGCAAAATATTTTTCAAACTAAAATATTCCTAATATCACCATACTAATATAACTACTCTCACCCCTACCACCACCACCAACTCCACCTTTGTCCCATCACCTATCCCCAGCAAGCATAAAAAAATATTTTTTATCATCCTTTTTCTGTGCTGACACGATAGAAATTTATTGATGGGAAAATTACATTCGATGGCCAGAGACGAAACCCAGGATTCTATCCTTCAGGGGGGCCAAAATCCAAAATAAAAATATTCATTTATGTAGATTTATTTGTTTTTTAAATTAAGATTTTTTTTTATTGACCAATTTGCATTTTTTTTTTTTTTTTTGAAAAACCACTCACTTAAGCAGTAAGCACTACACAAGAAATAAAAAAATTACAAAATTTTTATAAAAAAAATAGAGAATAAAATTTTATCACATTTTATTTATCATATAATATAATGTTATTGTATTAGCAACAAATATGAATTATAGAACTCATTATACTAATGCAATAATAT